>CM052440.1:58389603-58423033 GCA_028533085.1 Varecia variegata
GCCAACTAAAATATATATAGAAAAAATTAGCCGGGCATGGTGGCGCATGCCTGTAGTCCCAGCTACTCGGGAGGCTGAGGCAGTAGGATCGCTTAAGCCCAGGAGTTTGAGGTTGCTGTGAGCTAGGCTGACGCCACGGCACTCACTCTAGCCTGGGCAACAAAGCAAGACTCTGTCTCAAAAAAAAAAAAAAAAAAAAGATCCTATTGTTTCTTCCCAGTTCACATAAACACTTAAAAAGACGAGAGAGAAGTGCACTTTTATCAGTATATTTAAATTCTCTTCTTGAAGGCAAGATGACTTCTATTCCCACCCTACCCCTTAATGAATGATTGTTGCGAGAATTATTGCAAACAATTTTTTGAAATCTAAAAATATAAATATTGAGAAAAATAAAAATAAATATTGTTTAGAGGAGTTTAAAGCTCATTAATATCAACTAATTATATTGCATTTATGTGACAAGCCCAATGATAATGTCAGTATTATTATTACAAATGGACAAGATCATCGGACTTAAGGAGAAATGGATGTATGATGCAATTATGCTCATATTTTAAACAGAAGACCACTGATCTGCACTGGATTGGATCTTGAGTTTCCACTTCCTACAACAGTGTTAGCTTAAGAATTTCAGATGACCACCTTGGCGGCTACAGTTTGATGCACTATAGGTGTTAGCTGTCCTTAGTTCAGTCAATGACTTGATTCTGACCTCGGGGACTGCAATGAGTTTTTAGACACAACATTAAAAACATGATCCATGCAAGGAAAAAAAAATGGATAAGCTGGATTTTATAAAAATCAAAAACTGCTGCTCTGTGACAGACACTGTGAGGAAAATCTCAGGTCTTCAGGGTTAAAGGGTTTCCCTTTGGACTTTCACTATGTTGTATTCCACAAGCAGCAAATTGGAGAGACTTTTAACTAAATATCTGTTTCATTTAATAATGGGGAATATAGTAGTAATTACATATGACTTCATAAAGTTTTAACTCATTACAGAGTTGCATTAATAAAGAACCATTACATGATTGTATTTTCAATGTGGAAATAGACAGTCCTGGCCTGTCTGGTGTCTGCTTTTATCGTGCCCTTTAGGAATACCATTAGAGGGAAGGTCTTAATCCAGAATTCTCAATTTAATTTATAATTTAATTAGCTTCCTTGAAAGAACTATTTTTTATCTCTTTGAAGTAAGGTGAGTTATGTTTATTCAGAATTGCTTTGATTATTTAAAGTACTACATGGTGCCCCCAAATACAATAAAGACAGATGCACATAAACATATATCTATATAGAGATCAGTTAGTAGATTTTCATATTTTAATTAAAGGAATAGTCTAAAATATTCCTTTTGATAATGTATCTTTTGATTTCAAGTATATACTTTTGAGATGACAGTTGATCAGCTGAAGATATATTTTAGGGAGTTTTTGCACCTTGACCACATATATTTAAAAAGAAGCTTAATGTTTTCTAGAAAAGTTGCCATCAATGGAAATTCCTTTGAAAATAATGCAATGGCACATGCTAATAATTATGAGGCTATATTTATTGGGAAAAATTAAGGCTATATATGTGGGATAGGCAATCCCTCAAAGGGTGTATGTAAAGATTAAGCAATTTGGGGGTAAATTTTTATAGTCCAAACTGGATATTTTTCTTCTCAATGGCAATACTTATCACAAATTATATGCACATATTTCGCAATATTCCACTTACATCTGACCTTTATAGGAACAGACAATGCAATCCTTAGGGGATAAAAACAAGACACTAATCTCCAACAAAATATTGACATTATTTTTCACATTGAGAAAATATTACATTTAAGATATTTCCTTTTGCCTATTTCCTAGTTCAAAAAGCAGAATAGGACATTGTTTATACCACATTAGTGTTTCTGTTAAGTATTGTAACTAATATGTTACTTGTTTTTCTAAAATTTTCAAGCCTAAATAAAATAATGCATTCCATTTGGTGGTTTAGCAATTACTATATACATTTTTATTTTAGGAACATACTTGTGCCCTTGAAAGAAAAATTATTCAAGACAAGCATTTGCATTTCATTGCCATGTTCAGCATGAATATGAACCTTGTAACACCCTTGAAGACAGTATCTGAGTTCATTGCCCTGTTAGCTCAACCAGGTGTTTGGATCCAAGGAAAAAACTTTCAGGGATGATAGAACACAAGGCTAAGCAAGGGGTCCACTAATGCAAGCATTATATTCTCAGCCTACAGAAAATATCACCATCGATTGCTTTTTTTATACAGCCATGGAAACACTTAGATGAAAAATTTTGATGCCTTGGAAGTATTATGGGGTTAAAAGTCACGAGAAACAAGAAACAGAGAGGGATTATGTTTTATAAAAAAACTAACATGATTTTTAAATACATTCCCTTTTTCTTATTGGATATATTTGTCTTAAAAAGAGCATAGAGTTAGAGATGACTTCTCAAACTAACTGAAGATTTACATTGTTTCTTTTGATCTGTTCTTTTTTTTTTTGAGACAGAGTCTCACTCTGTTGCCCAGGCTAGAGTCCTGTGGCATCAGCCTAGCTCACAGCAACCTCAAACTCCTGGGCTCAAGCAATCCTCCTGCCTCAGCCACCTAAGTAGCTGAGACTACAGGCATGTACCACCACACCCGGCTAATTTTTTCTATTTTTAGTAGTGACAGGGTCTCATTCTTGCTCAGGCTGGTCTTGAACCCCTGACCTCAAGGGATCCTCCTGCCTCGGCCTCTCAGAGTGCTAGGATTATAGGCTTGAGCCACTGCGCCCGGCCTGAATGCAAATTCATTTATTTTCTACCATATATGTGACTATCATAAATCTACTACAGAAGTACATTTCTTAAATTTGATCCAAAATATTAACAAGATAGAAATAAATCATGCATGAATATTTGCAGTCATACTTACAAATGTGAATGACAGCCTACTCTTTTTTGTTTTTTTGGTTTTTGATTTTTTTTTTTTTTTTTGAGATAGAGTCTCACTCTGTTGCCTGGGCTGGAGTGCTGTGGCATCAGCCTAGCTCACAGCAACTTCAAACTACTGGGCTCAAGCAATCCTCCTGCCTCAGCCTCCTGAATAGCTGGGATAACAGGCATGCACCACCACGTCCGGTTAATTTTTTCTGTTTTAGTAGAGATGGTGTCTCGATCTTGCTCAGGCTGGTCTCAAACTCCTGACCTCAAGCCATCTTCCCCGCCTCAACCTCCCAGAGTGCTAGATTACAAGCGTGAGCCACTGCGCCCGGCCCACCGTACTGTTTTTTATAGCACCATTTTCAGTTCCATAATTAATGTAATCAGTCAGTTGTATGATCTAAAATGACAATACTTCACCTCTCTCTATGTGTAGATGGTCTGCAATAATCTTGCTATTCTATTTCTCAAAATTGAAAGTAAAATTATAATTTGTTCTTGAGACCTTTTTTATTCATTTTATATCCATTTTGAAACAAATTCCATTTCTCATTCTGTAATATGTCATCTCAATCTGTTAGTTATTAAACATAATTTTACATAACTATGTTGTAAGAAAAGTCTCAGGAAAAATCTATTACAAAAAATTATAGCAATAAAATTTGAAGAGAGTTTAATATTGGAATTTTTGCAATATTTATACTATTACAATGCTTATGGGATGGGGAGTGGTGCAAACTCTCTTGACATAGAATAAATTCTCTAAATGAGGTGATATTTAAATTGTCTCAAAGCAGAATTTTTGCAGATGCACAGCTTCCTATCTTCACTGCAAACCATTCCCTGCTGATAAGGGTTTAGGCTTTGAATACTCTGGAGCCCCGACTCTTTAGGTCATGGATAATAGGGACATTGTAGTAATTTGCCATAACTAAAAATACAAAGTAAGGAGCTGGTCTCAAAAATGTGCAGAAATCCAGTTATTAGAATGAAGAGTAGAGTCAGGTTAGCAGAAAGGTTAAGTGGACTAAATTCTTCTTTGCTTGGCTCTGCCTGCCTAGGGGACCCTATCACATCTCTTGATAGCAACCACTTCCTTGACCTGTGGTCACCTCTGAAGCATCTAGACCCTTTTAGACATAACTGACCAGGCATTTCCCCACACCTACCTCATGTCTCACTACATACTAACACATAGCCTGCTCTTACCGGTTGGCCTACTTCTAGGGCCCAACCTGTCTCAGGCTACCTCCAGTTTATTTTGATTAATGAGGCTACAAGTGACCGTAGCACAGAACAGTGATACAACATTGAATGCTCTAATATGTCAATCATATTTAGAGACACAAAAATGTTGTGAAAATATGTTTAGTAACTGATATAAGTCTAATTGAAAAAACATCCTGGAAATTTTGGTGCAAGTACTGTAAAGACATGTGAAATTCTCTATCTGCCCTCCCTACAGCCAACCAATGAAGATAATTTATTTTCCAATATTAGCTTTTGATATTATGGAATCATATCATAACTCTAAATGTACAAAGTATAATTTATAGATATTTCATATTCTAATTCTTATAAAATAAATATTATACTGCTATTTTATTTCTTCCCTTTATACTTTTTTCTCACTGAATTCCAAAGGAATTAAAGAGATATTTCTTTTCATTTTAGGTAGCCTGGGTGAAAGTTGGTCCAGAAATAGCTGAATGTTGGGTTTTTCTTTTTCTTTCTGAAAATAAAGTAAAAGAAGACCATGGATGAAAAAAGCATCTAAAATAAATATTTACTCTCAAATGATTTAGTTATTAATTAAATATCTAAACATTATAGGTTTACTATGTGCAACTTAGCACATAGTAAGAGATATGTTACTTCTCTTATCTCAATAGATATGTTACGTTCTCTTATCTCAATAGGATATAATATTGCTTTCACAAAATCTAAAAAAATTAAAAAGGAAGATAGTTTTAAAAGACACAGGGAAGAGTGGAGTTGGTTTTGAAGATGTTTTAATAAGCCTTGGTGTACTTTATTTTTCAAATTAAAACTGTTTTAATACATTTATTTAAAAACCAGTCAGCTAGGCTACCAATACTGCTATAAAATAATAGTTAAAAAAAACTACTAACATTATAGGTTGGGTGCAGTGGCTCACACCTGTAATCCTAGCACTCTGGGAGGCCAAGGCAGGAGGATTGCTTGAGCTCAGGCATTTGAGACCAGCCTTAGCAAGAAACCCTGTCTCTACTAAAAATAGAAAAATTAGCTGGGCATCATGGCACATTCCTGTAGTCCCAGCTACTCGGGAGGCTGAGGCAGGAGGATGGCTTGAGCCCAGGAGTTTGAGGTTACAGTGAGCTATGCACTCTACCTGGCCGCTGCACTCTACCTGGGGTGACAGAGCAAGACTGTGTCTCAAACAACAACAAACTATTATATACGCAGGATGATATATGGGATAGAACTTTTTCACTTGTGAGAAAAATCTCAATTTCAACTCATCTAAGTAATGCAGCAGCCATTGTTGGTTGACTACCTAGTGCCTTTTCTCCCCTTTACTCTCATAGGACTCAGAAGTTAAGGCTGACTTGCATTGATTCCACTACTCTTGCCAATGATGGGCTTGATGGTACATGGATGACCCAACTCTGGACGTCTAGTGAGAGGTTCCTGGGAAAGATCCCCTTGTTTTTAAAGGGAGATAGGTAAAAGAAAAAAGAAACACGCCCTCTTCCTCTATAAGACATTGTTATGTCTATATGTGGCACCTGGAACTGCAGCACTGCTGCCAACAGGTCAAGTAGGAAGCCTGGGAGCTGGTCATTGGATTAACAATGTATATGACGTTGGTGACACGGACAAGGCAGTTTTGGCTGAGAAGTGATGGGAAAGCTTGATTGCAGTAGATTCAAAGGAGAGCACTGACCAAGGAATTGAAAAGAGCAAGTATAAGCTTTTAAAGTAATATTTGCTGTAAAGAAGAAGAAATAAATGGAATATTGGCTATAGGGTGTGAGGTCAACAGAGGAATTATTTTTTTAAATGAGAGAAATTACAGAATGTTTATAAATTGATAGCAATAATCCAGTAGAAAGGGAAAAATTGACAGTGAGGAGGGAGAGGGGACAACTGTGGTAACAATGGACTTAAATGGGCCAGATGGGATAGGACCTAGTGTACAAGTGCAGGGCTTGGTATGGTGAGATCATGTATGAAATAGGCAGGAACAGTATTTGAGCACAGATGTAGGAGATGAGCAGAGGTGGTCGGGTGAGCTTGTTGCACTCTCTTCTGATCATTCCTAATTTCTCTGCATAATAGGGAGCAAAGTTGTCAACTGAAAGTATAATAAGAATGAGCAAGGAATTGTTGGGGATTTGAGGAGAGAGGAGCCACTACAACATGACCTAGGAAAGACAAAATGAATGCCCTGGGGAAGTGGAGTGTGTTTGCTGGGCAGTCTCACCTGTCCACTTGAAGTTAGTAGTCATGAATTTAAATTCAGCATAGAGGCCTTTTGGGGTACTTTGTTTTGTTTTGTTTGCTTGCTTGCTTGGTTTCGTTTGGTTGTTTTTGTTTTTTTTTTTCTTAGTGACTATCAGCTGGGTGGTCAAATGTGCTTTGGAGCATCTGGATATTTCATAACTCTTCTCTGCTCTTAGAGTCACAATACTTTCTACTTAAAGTAATGCATGCTGTGAATTATATTTTGTCTCCCTCTTCACCACCTCCCACCAAAAAAAAAAAAGATTATTGAAGTCCTCACTCCCAGTACATCAGAATGTGACCTTATCTGGAAATAAGGTCTTTACAAAGGTAATCAAGTTAAAATAAGGTCATTAGGTAGGCCCTAATTCAATATGACTAGTACCCTTATAAAAAGGGGAAATTTGGACATAGAGACAGACATGCATGGAGGACAGATGACGTGAAGAGGCACAAGGAGAACACCATGTGAGGTTGGAGGCAGATACTGGAATTCTGCCATGAACCAAGGGAACATCTGGGGCTACCAGAAGCTGGAAGAGGCAAGGAAGAAGCCTTCCCCTACAGGTTTTAGAGGGAGCATGTTCCTGCCCACACCTTGAATTTGAACTTCTAGCCTCCAGAACTGAGAGACAATAAAGTTCTGTTGTTCTAAGCCGCCCACTTTTTGATACTTTATTATGGCAAGCCTAGGAAACTAACACACATATTCTACTTACTATGTAAGTAGTATGAATACTTACTACTTAAAGTTAATAACAAACAATTGAACTTTAATGTACCAGTTTTTCCAAACTTATTTGACAATTAAGTCCTTTTTAATAAAATTGCTACTAACACCCTGAAGAACAAGTTGTTTTGGAATATTTGGGGAAATACAGGCAAAATATAGCCCAGATTTCTCTCACTTTCCCCACCTTTGCACTTTTATTTGTGATACTTCCTCTATTTAGAATTAGTTCCACTTCTAACATTTAAAATACTTCAAGTTTCCCTTATCTACTACTTCCATCATTAAATATGCCTTAATTCCTTAAATAATTCTTTTAAAGCACCATAATGTTTCTTATAAAACTGTTAGCTACTTACTTATCTTATTCCCTACTGTATGATCAGGTTCTTGAAGTCACGGAACATATCTCACTGCTCTTTATATAGCTTACACGTAGGGATTTCCAACTCACGAGGTGGAAACAGAAATCACATAGGTGGAATTTGGGCTAAGAAATTCCTTTCTTTTAATCCTATAAGTGGAGGTTCTTCTCACCCTGTCTGGCATGGATATCCTTGATTTGGCATGTAAGTTGCAATATTAGTTGCTCAGTGATTCTTGCTGATTTTTCATTCTCCTACCATTATGCAATGGCTTTTATAAGTTACCAGTGTTACTATGTTCATCAAGCACCTACTATACTAGTCACTATGCTAGAAGTTATAATTGCATTCATCTTTTAGTCCTCACAACAATCCTGTGCTTTTTACATACTGGAAAGTTGAGGCTCATAGAAGCTATACAATTTATACAAGATCACAAGGTGAGCTGATGAGTACCAGGCTAAAGGTACAAATCCAGACTAGTCTTATTCTAGACTCTGTACTTTTTCCAGTATAACATTATTGGTTTTATTTCTGCAGGAAATGTTCAGTAGTTGAAGCAAAATCTATAAACTGGCAGAATTGTTAAACAATAAATTTTGCAATATCTGTGGGCTTCCATTATAATTGAACTGAATCAATCTTAAGGTTCTAAGCTTGCTAACTTTAGTTCTCTCTCTTGCAGCAAAGCAAGAGGCTTTCAAAAATATTAGATGTTTACAATATTTAAAATACCACTTCAAAATTTAGTAGCATAGCATTCTTACAAAGCATGCAAAAAAAAAAAAAAAAAAACAGGCCACACTTAATATTTTCTTTCTGCAATAATCTGCTAATAGGATATTTGTTTGTGATGTATATCCATTCACTCATTTCTGTAATCAAACGAGTTACAAAATGTCCACGTGATCTAACATTAACCATTTGCCTCAAAGTTTAGAGAGTTAATAGCTTAAAGTAGAAATGAAATTTGATTCAACTGAGGAAAGCTATTCAAAAGGTTTACCCTTTTATCAACTTACCGCCATGACCATATCTTCTGTGCCATGTAAACTCTAAAAATGAAAGAAATAACAATTTTGATACTGAAGTAATTCTTTGCATTGTGATTTCAAACATTACTCAGATAATGATGCTAGTCAATGAAATGACAGTACTAGCCCTTCACTAATAAGGTTGAGGTATCTTCACATCTGCACAGATATTTGTTTTACAGATACTGTTACATTGGATAGTTGTAGCACTAACATTTGCAGCCAACAGAATTAGAATAAACTGTCAGTATGAATAAGATATCTTTTGTTTTATTATTTATAAAAATCAGACTTCACCAGAATAATCTTATCAAAATTTTCATTATATTTACATTATACATAAAAATATGTTATACATGTAATTATATATATGTGTGTAATTGCTGTGTTTATAAAATATGTAATTATCAATATCTTTAAAATCCCTCAGTATTAATGAATTATCTTTTCTAAATTCTGGAATGAGCATAATAAAAATTACTCCCCCAAAATGAAACAGTACTTTTTCTTTCTTTAATAATAAATAAGAAACACAGTAGTATGTCCCTGAGGTTTATCCTTAAAGTGAGCTCTGGGAATTGATACACAAAGGATGAGCTCTGGCTATGTCTTCAACAACATAGCCACTCAACAAGCACTTACTGGTCATTAAGGTGAAGGTATTAGAAAAAGTGATTGTTAGAAAACATGCTGCTTTCAGATGAAAATATGATGCACTTCTCCTTGTAGGAAATATCTCTGAATGTTTCATACTTATCTTTGAAAGACAGAAATATAATATTTGTCCTAAAACTAAAACACTATCAAAACATGTTATCTTAATGTCCATACACACATTTTAGATTGTTTTGACATTGTTTTTATAGTATTGACTAAATTGGTAAAGACTGTGAGAGTCAATAGTGTGTTGTGGGCACTTGTAATAGCTTTCAAGAAGTTATTATTAATTTTCAAAAATTTTGTGAATCAGTTGTTAAACACAACCAGTATTAAAAATTAAATTATATTAACTTACAAATAAATAAATTGTACTAAGAACAAAGGGATGAAATGCTTAAAACCCATTATTTTCTAATTTTTTAAAATGAAATTTTACTTTACCTATGCTATTGAGGTAATTTGTATCTGGATATTGAAAATACTATATAATGGTTAGTGGTTGCACACCTTTTCCAATCCACATTAAATGATGTCAAGATGAAACTGACCATAGTGGGAGTATTTACTCTCCAGAAATGGACAAATGCTACACTCCAGGGATTCCTTCCCTGCCCCAGAGATCCAGATTTCAAATGTTCACCAGCACCCTACTACACATGATTGACTAAATCTTACCAAATTTTAATTGAAAGTAAAAATAAAAAGAAAACAGAGTCAACCTTAATATATATTTATTTACTTGTATGATCCAGATTTCAAAAGAAAACATTAATTCTAACTTTATACAACAGATTTAATGAAATAAACACACATTGATTACATTGGCATACTATATGGAGCATATGCAAAGGACAGTTCTTACCTGCTAGACAGGTTGTAAAAGATACTACTATCACAAGATGACCGACCAGCAACCACATTTTCATCTTGTGTTCAGTAGACGTTAGGTTCAATTTTCCAATAATAAGCTTTAGTTTTATGACAGTTGAATAATATTAAATGCCTGCATCAAGAAAAGAAAAAAAAATGGAAGAGAAGAGGAGGGGGTGGGAAAAGGAGGGGAGAAGAGAAGAAAGAAGGGAAGGGAAGAGATGAGAAAGTATTCATCATTTGGGGCCAACAACATTATCAATCTATTTTATTTTATATTCTTTGTAAGTTTTAGTTTATCTAAGTATATTGCAAACACCAGGTTGTAATGAAAAGAGTAGATTCGGTATCAGAGGGCTTCAGCTGACACCCCCAGGACTGACACATTATCATGAGCAAGTCACTCAATCTGTGTCTTTAGGTTTCTTTTCCACTTTAGCCACTGACTTTTAATAATCCTTTTCTGCAAACAGTACAGATACGAACATTTTAATATCAATAATTTTAATTGAAGATTAAATTTAATTGATTGTCTGGTAGAAAGATTCTATTAAAGTTGTATTTGTATAAGAGCTTGGTAAAGTCACAGACATTATATAAAGGTGATATTTTAGCATTATACTTGCTAACAGTGGCTTGTGGAAATTGTTATTTGCCAGAAATGCTAATTTTTAATTGTTAAAATATATTGATTAATACCATATTCATTCCTCCTCCTCCCCTGTACTTCTTTCATTTATCATTCAACAAAGGGTAAAAAGTTGTTCCTTTTGTGTCAGCAGGAGGCAATCTAGGTTTTGTGGGGCCAAATCTTTCAAACTTGCAGAGCCTTCGTTAAGGACAAGAAAGCAAAATTACCAATTACTAAGCTACAAAACCATGCAGCAGTCTAATTAAAATTATCTTGCTTTACAAATTTTGCAAAAATGTATGACCATGTGACTATATTGCTGTGGTTTCACCCAGGGCCTTGAAATAGCTGCTGTTGATGAAGGGCACCACAACTTAACCTTTATCATTTTTGTGGTACATCCACCTCTGTGACTAAGCACATAGATATAAAGAATCAAGAAAGACACAGTTTGCTTGCTCTTAAGCTCAGAGACTGGTGGGAACACATATATGTGCACAAGTCAATGCAATGACATAGATGTTTGGATCTATATACTATTGAACTTGGAAAAGTGTTAATCATTTTAATTAAAACCATTGTAAATACAGCACATTGGGAATGGGCCCAACTGTGGAGGGCCAGGCATCACAGTGGAGGTGCTGCACTCAGAGATTTAGGTTATTGGTGACTTTCAGGCTCAACCACTTCTTACTGGAACACCTTAAGAACTACATGCCCCAGGGCATTAAATAGAGAGCTCTTTAAAAGGGACACAATAGGAGTTTCATCTTGAAAAGATATTAAATCATGCTTTCAAATAATATAATAGTATTAAAAAAACACCTCATGACATAGAGTTGAGTGAAACATAAATTAAGATAGAGTATGAAAGCAATTTGAAAGAAAAACACCTAAAGCTGCAGTGTTCAAATACAAATATAATCAAACATTATTTAAGACAGCAAAAACAAAATCCTACTGATTGCTTGCATTGTGCTGACATGTTAAAAGAAAAATATGGGATTCTATTTTTTTTTAATCATGATGGATTTTGAGACTACATTTACCACCCCAAATTGCCTAGCATTTTGCAAAGGCTGGACAAAAATTGTACCTGGCCCATGGTAATATGTAGCCCAGGAAAAACATTTTTCTTTTTTAGTATATATATATTCTGTAGTAAACAAATCACTTTTTTTTTAAATTTGAGTTAAATTCTTAGAGAAAACATAGTAGGGCCAAATTATGATCAAGAAATATTTAGAATATCCTTGAAAAAATCTAACAGACAATTTTTAAATGCCAGAATTGATTTATAAATAATTTCTTTCTCTTGGAGATATGTAAATAGTTTAATGGAAGTGAAGAATGAAGAACAATTCTTTCAGGAGGCAGGGAAATCAATTAAATGATCTGTGGAAGGATTTTTAGCTTTTTAATTTTGATTGTGTATTATATCATTAGTATTTAGACCCACATGAAAATTATTGAAATGTGTTCACATTGGTTATGCCTGCACATTTGAGCATTTTCTTGGCCTGTTACCTTCTAATTCTTATCATCTGGTTATGCACACAAATTAGGATGAGTTCCTTTAGTGAGGAGAAAGACAAATAAAGCAAACAGGTAAACTATACCAAAACTGTTGTGTCAATCAAACAACTATTTTTGTAAAGATTAACTGAGATCACATTTGTGCAAACACTGCAGAATATAAAGCAGGACCAGTTTAATGGCAGTAACTATTGGATTTTAAGTAATTCTAATTTTTAAATAATTCTAATTTTTAAATAATAAACCATTATAATTCAAGAACTCCAAGTGATTCCCACAGATATTCAAATTTAAGAGCAAGAGATGCTGTTGCAGTTTTTAGTACTGTGTAAAGCAGCAGCAGCACTGACCATAGAGAAAAAGAAACAGATAAATAAGAACAATTTCTGTGAGACTTTGCTTCAGATTTTCTCATTGTGTTGGAGTATGTCAGTGACACCTTGGTCTATTTACCCACTAACTTTATAGAGAGTCTGGAGAAGCGGTGGGACATGCCTAATGGAAGATTACTCGTGTCCATACACAGCAAGTGATTTCAGTAAATTGAAAATAAAATACAGAAGAATCTTCTAGGTCTATAATGTTATGTAACATTTCCTTCCCAATTGACCACAGTATATGGGAACACATGCTAATGTGTAGCAAAAATTGTACAGGGCAAGTCAGCTAGATCTCATCTGAATTGTGCCTCAGCCATTCTTTAGCTTTCAACTTTGGGCAAGTTGCTCAACCTCTGATCCTAATATTCCTCAAGCATAAAATACGGAAAGAATGCCTATTTCATAGGGCTATTGTAACAATCGCATGAGATTGTGCATGTGAAATGTTTACTGTGAAAGTATTCAGCAAATATGAAGAAGCCTATCAGGGTAGGGGACACATCACTTGTTCATTGTCATGAACTCTAATGAATGACACACAGAAGTTATTCAATATATATTTCTTGAATAAATAAAGGAATGAATGGACCACATCCATAACTATATTCAAAAACACTTGCCATAAACAAATTGAACTTTAATTTCCTGAAAGAATAGGATGGTGACAATAAGTAATAAGAAATGTCTCTTACTGTGGCTTTGATCTTTGTTAGGTATTATTGTGGCTTATAAATATACTTTAGAAGAGGAAATTCTAGAGGTCGACATTTTAAAGCATTTTAAGTACACAGTTTATTGGGTGCTGGTGGAAGTCTCTGTTTCCCAGTTTGAATATGCACACTCTAATCAGAATGAAGTGTTTTCATTATTTTGAGCCTCTCTGTGTTATACCATGCTATCTTTTCTTTCACTTCAAAATGTCGCCTCTTTCAATAGGACAGTGAGTCATCCCCCTGGCAGCATGTAATTTATTTCATTTAATGGGTTCCTTGCCGTTCGGATTATAAAAGCATCTTTCACATCTTGTTCACACATCTGTTTTCTGCTGGTGATTTGTTCTATCATGTCATCAGTTATCCCATCATTTGTGACTCCCTCGTCACATCCCTCAGCAGCGCGGTACAGAAGGCCGAAAGCGGAGCCTATTCCTACTAACGCAGAAGAAACTGCTCTTAGTATTTCCCTCTGGAGGACACCTCACTCAGTAATTCACAGCTAGCTTCCTGACCTCCACGGGCTTGAAAAGCATCACATCCAATGAAGTGGCAGAGGAAGAACACGACAACTCGGACAAATATGGGACAGTCACAGGAGCAGACTTGTTTCTCTTGAACAACTGAAATAACAGCAGGATCAGAAGCAGGAACCAGAGATGCATTCCTGTCCCTGAGGCCACGCTGTGTGGGGCCAGCTGCCTGGACTGGTCAGCCTTTGCTGGCCTACAGAGCCCTGTGGCTTCTCATCCTCCCAGGTCAGGCCTCCTGTCAGGTATTGCTGCCGATGCTGCCTTCCACAACCCCTCATGGCTCTGTGGGGCACCAGTGACTGGTGGATCCCCGATATGGGTTGGTACTATTTTAATTTCCAAGAGAATGCAGTTCTTTTCTCTAGCATCCTTTACTAAATCTATTACACATATATTGAAACAACAATATTTCACAATATACTCAGGCAAAGTCATGTGACAAATTCACTTTCTTCTTTCTACTTCTTTCTTCCCATGCTTGTCTTTCTTCATCCCTCTCTCTCTTCCCTTTAGATCTGTGGTCCCCAACCCCCAGGATGCTGACTGGTACTGGTTCATGGCCTATTAGGAACCAGGTCCCACAGCAAGAGGTGAGTGGTTGGCAAGCGAGCAAAGCTTCATGTGTATTTACAGCCACTCCCTCTCTCTCACATCACCACATAAGCTCTGCCTCCTATCAAATCAGGGGCAGCATTAGCTTCTCATAGGAGCACAAACCCTACTGTAAACTGTGCATGCGAGGGATCTCGGTTGCACACTCCTCATGAGAGTCTAATGCCCAATGATCTGAGGTAGAGCTAATGCGGTGATGTTAGCACTGAGGAGCGGCTGCAAATACAGATTATCGTTAGCAGAGAGGTTTGACTGCACAATAAATGTAATGTGCTTGACTCATCCCAAAGCCATCCCCACCCTCCCACCCCTGGTCCGTGGAAAAACTGTCTTCCATGAAACCAGTCGCTGGTGCCAAAAAAGTTGGGGACCACTGCTTTAGACAACACTAGGGATGAGAAATTTGGCCCTTCTATAGATATGCATTTTTCTGCTGGACAGACCCCATCTAGCTCTTGTCCTCTTTTGTTCTAGTGCAAGAGAGCCCAAATAAATTATTCAAAAAAGCTTCAACATATTAATTAGCAAGCACTTAGCCACTAATAATTATTTACAAAGTATTTAGTACTGCTACATAATGAATGAGTGTTCCATCAGGACCAATAAAACTAATTTTTCATTGCACTGATGGTTAGACAATTGTTTATATTGATAAAGAACAAGATCTCAGGAAAACTGAGGAAATAGTCACATATACATTACCAAGTGGTCACATTTCTATTTTAAAAAGAAAAAAATTTTTTGGCACATCAGGCCCCAAAAGTCATGTACCTCTGTCCTCAATATAGCTCACGAAAGTTCATTTTAAAAAAAGAGTATTTAACCTACAATTTGACCTACGTTCCTCACCCTCATCACTCTGCTCTGGTTCTGAAGAACATTCACTACAAAGTTGTAATTCCAGGAAATGATTAGAGGAAGCTTATTAGAGTTAAACACAGATATTCTAGGTGAAAAAATGCCAATATCTCCTACTGTGTAATTCAAAACTAGGGGTCATTTTAGTCTCAGACTCAATCTGAAATTCTGCCTCTGCTGCTCAAGTCCCTTAATCTTCCTGACGAGTCAGTTACTCAGTCTGCAAAATGGAGATCCAAGGTCCTACTTCAGAGCATGACTGTGAGGACTATATAATGTATGTGTATGGACATGTGTATGTGGATGTGACAGCGCTATGACATATGCACATAAAAGTGGAATGGATGAAATGAATCAATAAAATTTTCCAGAAATGAAATAGTTTTGAATTTTAAAAATGCTACTCCTTTAGAGAGGGGATACTATACATTTAAATGCTAAGTCCATTCAGCACTGTGATATAAATATTATACATCTCCAGTTAATTCTCAGATTACTAATTTGAACCTAGATGACACAACTCTCTCTAGCTGAATAACGGCATGCTTTGATGTTCTTCTCCAGCCTCACACTGACTTCTTTAAACTCTAGAAACAAATTGTGGCTATTTCAGCTTGCCATTTTTATGCAAAGACATTAACGATGTCTTTGCATAAGTTTGAAGAGGTTACTACAACGGTCAAATATATTTTGTAAAAATTTCTGAAAAACATAGTGTTCTGAGCCAACTGTATGCCCAAGGAAAATACTCCATTTTCTTGAAAATGATTACAAACAGCATTCCTACTGTTGCCAGAATAGAATCATATGTTGCTCAACTAGCAGTTAGAGCTGCAAGGGTCTTAAGATGGCAACAGCTTTTGCCCCTGAGCAGCCTGTCGTCCCTTGACTGTGTGTGAAGTGTATGTCAAAAGAGGACTGATACAACACATTCCAAAACATTTCAATAAATATAACACCACCAGTGTGAAAAATCCCAACCTTCAGTTAACACGCTTATTATATTGATCCATGAACTTTAGCATGCCTACAAATTATCCAGAAAGCTTGATTAAAATGCAGAAACTTGACCTACTCCCCCTGAAATTCTAATTATTCCTTGGGATGTGCTCAGGAATCTATTTTATTATTAAGTATTAATAATAACTACATCGCAAATGCCGTTAATGGAGGTGGCCCCTGGGACCACATTTTGGGAAACACTGACTTAGCATTATGAAAAATACGTTAATCATTGAATAGAAAAATGTCCCTTCTTATGATCTAGAGCAATGATTTTTAAGTACCATTTTAAAAATTCAACAATAAAAATAGGGGATGTAAATCTGTCTAGAATAGAGGGATTCAAACCCTGGCTCAGTTACTTAGCTATGTGTCTCTGGACAATACACATGATCCCTGTAATAAAACTCAGTTCATCTCTAGATATCTCAGACAGATTTGGTCAGGATCAGATGAGATAATGCATAGGTTAGTAATCTGTAAAATTTTGTGCCCATATTCATGTTACTTGCTTCTGTGCTGTCTTTCTGTATTGTATCTGAGGTTACCTTGTTACCTTCGGGACTCCCATTCATTGCCTGGCCCCATTCATTTCCTTCCACGCGATCATTCAACTGAATCATTGACGACACAGGGGTTATCAGTTCCACTCCCCATTATCCAACCCCAATTCCTACTAGAACTTACCTCCCATGTTTTATCTTTCATTTAATATTCATTTGGTATTTTGAGCAGCAATTCTTTGCCAAATGTAGCACCAGATTCTGGTGATTCAAAGTAGAAAAAAATATGGCTTTGCCCTTGAGTAATAAACCAATTTTCATTAGTATACTGATGGGAAATAGTTTGAGTGGAATCCCACAAATATATATGTGAGTTTTAAATCTTGTTTGATAAAACTGTAACCCCTTTGTTCATTGATTGAATTAGTAATTCTCAGAATTGCTAATAATCAAGAAATCATATTGCTCAATTTGCTCATTATTACTACCTTCATTTTCCATTAGCATCTCAAATTTTGTAATACCAAAATAATTGTGTAGGGCTAGCACATCAGTTCCATTGGGGAGATAGTTTGAGATCAGTAGGGCCTTTCTGCATTTCTCAAATTTTGTCAGATACCTTAACCACACAAACACACACTCCTAAAATATGGGACAAATTCTATGTAGGACTTTCTATTTATTCTACCACCTAAAAATGGTGGTTTCCTGAAATCCTAGTGAATAAGCAAGGCTGTATCAGTTATAGTCCTATGTGACACCATGGGCTTAAATTAACCTGTGAAAAATATGTTCTATAAATATCACAAATTGAGTTCCACTATTTTTAAGTTCCTCTGCATATTACATCATTTAAACATAAATGAGTAATTAATTTAAATATAAATCCAATTATCTAAAAATGTGAGCAGTTATTCTATAAAATGCAGGCTGTGCTGTCAGCACTTAATTAATATCCATATCTTCAAAAAGGCTTCAGATTTCCCCTCCAGCAGCCATTTCTAGAGATGGCCTGAGTTACAAGGATCGTGTGGCTTGCCCAAAGGCACAGAGCTAGCAACAGAGCCAGGGTTTGAACCCTTCTATTCCAGATAAATTTAAATCCCCTATTTTTTATTGTTCATTTTTTTTAAAAAGGTACTTAAAAATCTGTCCTTGCTATAGATCATGAGCAAGGGCATTTTGTATATTCAATGATTAACTTATTTTTCATAATGCTAAGTCAGTGTTTCCCAAAATGTGGTACCAAGGGCCAACTCCATTAACAGCATTTGGGGTGTTCTTGTTAATAAGATAGATTTCTGAGCAATTCTCAAGAGTAATTAGAGTTTTAGGGGGATTAGCCCAAAATCTGCATGCTAATCAAGCTTCCCGGGTAATTTGCAAGCATACTAAAGTTCGAGAATTATTGTTGTAAGCATGTTAAGTGAGGGTTTGAGTATTTCCACCACTCGCATAGAACAATGTACAGGTAGATTTGTGCATGCAAATATGTTCTGAGGCCACATCGTCAGCCAATGCACTCTAAAAATCAGAAGATGGCCTGGTACGGTGGCTCACACCTGTAATCCTAGCAGTTTGGGAGGCAGAGGCAGAAGGATCACTTGAGGCCAGGAGTTCCAAACCAGCCTGGGCAATGTGGCAAGACTCTGTCTCTACAAAAAATGTTTAAGAATTATCCATGTGTGGTGGCATGCACTTATAGTCCCAGCTACTCAAGAGGCTGAGGTGGGAGGATTGCCTGAGCTCAGGAGTTCAGTGCGGTGAGCTACAATAGTGTCACCGTACTCCAGCCTGGGTGACAGAGAGAGATCCTGTCTCAAAAAATAAAAATTAAATAAAAAATCAGAAGATGCACAGCATTTAACAGCCTACCTCTTAAAATTCTGTCTGTACTATTCTTTGTATGGCATTTGATCTAAGTGAGAAATGAATATCCTCTATTTCTACATCTGATTTAGTTTGTCATATCATAATGAACAAGGCATTTTGATATACCACTTTGACTAATACCTAGAAGGTTTCTGACTTTTAAATGAGGCTCTCCTATTGGACTACAATGACCTGACAATGTACTTTTAACTTCTTTTGTTGCTCACCTGCAATTCAAAGTGATCCGAGATAGCTGGACTACTACAAAGAAATGTGCCCTGTGATACCTTCCCTGTGAATCATATCTAAAAAGCCAAAGTGGAATTTAATAAGTTTTTGACAGCAGAAAAAAATTCTCATGCCAGCAAGATATAATGTTCAAACTTCTTTCCCTTTTGCACATACCCACAAAAGAACAGACCTGTGAAGAAACTGCCAGATCCCAGAGCTCACTCAATCTACGCTGGGAGTTTTAAAGACTTGCTGAGCTGTAATATCCCCGTTGTATGGCTTTATTCCTCCGTGAAGATGGCCACATCTAATAAAAAGGCTTTGTTGCTGCTGTCACTCTGCTTTCTAAGGTCCCACTCTAAGCCATTCTCCCTAATGCTGCTGCAAAGGATTAGGATGTTAGAGGTTGCTGTACACTGCACAGTATCTGTATGTCCTCCACGTAAAAGAGCAGGCACTTATTCTGTTTCACCAATCTAAAGGTACATAGAATTTCCTAGTCTCAGCTGACAAGAGACTATTCATGAGGGGAAAAGGAGGCTGATGATCTCGTAACTCCTATTAGCTGCTGTTCAGGTTAAGATGTGCCAGATACAAGGCACATTCTTTCTGAGACAGCATGATGTAACCCTTGACATTCTATGTTTTAGATAAAGGGGAAGAGTCACTGACTATAGGTCATTGTATCAGTACGAAAGCTAATGAGTGATTCATACCCAAATAATTAAGGCCTTTCTTCCTAGAAGCTGCATCAGAGGATTTAATTTTAAATGTACTTCAATTCAATTAAAACAATTCAACAAGTATTTATTTTGAAACACATATAAAAGGATCCCAATGAACATTTGTGCAATTTAGACATCTCTTTTTATCGTATGTTCTTCCAAAGACCAAGAAATTTGTTTCATTTTCTTTAAAGAGTATATAACAAAATATTCATATAAAGGTAGATGGATTAATTATTCATTAATTTGTTCTATATATATTTACAAAGTCTCTATCATGTCCAGACATTTTGTAGTAGCAACATAGATATTGATAATTCAAAGATATATATTCAGGGAGGGAATTTCTAAATTATAAACTCCTTAACAGCAAAGATTGTCTCATTCTTTTTTCTATACCCTACATTACCTAACATGATGCCTAACACACTGAAGATACTCAATTAACATCTGTTGAATAAATTTATTAAGCCATTACTAAAAGCAAATCATTTGTCCCATATTTAACAAACAGATCCACAAGAGCAAGAAGAAGTAGCAATAATGAAAACACAAGGAAAATAAAGGTCAAATTCAGAGAACGTGGAATAGTCTAGTACGGCTAGGGCATACACTCATGGAAAATGGAAACATCTGAGAAAGATAAATGGGAAGAGAACTGTCATCAAATTATGGCACCTTAAATGCCATGTGTTGAACTTTTGGTTTCTTCCACAGTTAGTTGCTGTTGAATGGTTCTGTAAGAAAATGTCATCATAGCATTTAATCCTAAGTGCTTTGGTTTATGAAAGCTCTGTTCTTCCAGTTCCTTTTAAAGGCTTCATTACCTAACAGATATTGGGGAAACTTTCTGACTCTTGCATCTGATGCCCTCACAGCATCGAGGTTTCAGATTTACATGAACACATGATCTTGGGCTCTACAGAGAGTTTTGTCCCTTTTTATTCAAATTTATCAAAATATAAATTAAATTGTCAATACGGCAAAAGTGAACACATACTTCCAGTTATATGAAATTACAGAAAGAGATGTGCATTATGAAAAAAACTGATGTCTAAAGGAAAAGGATTCTATAGCTACTGATACATCTTTAATTATTCTGCCTTAATGTAAGTAAGTATTTTTATATCAAATCCAAGTCTTATTAAGCAACAAATAGTTCTTGAGTACCTACTATATGAAACAGTTCATACAACCCCCCATTGGTAATAGAAGTAGAGGCAAAGTCTCAAACTTCAGAAGTTTAGAGTCTAGTTAGCTACAAGCTTTAGGGAAAACCCTGTGGATCTACCTTTTGATTCCCGCCACCAAGAGGAAATTTTGCCTGTGCATTTATTATTTTAAAGAACATGTATCCAAATCTCTGAAGCTTAGTAAACAATACAAAATTCAACTTGACCTTCAGAAAATATAACTCTCTTGTTGTACTCTCTGGCTCAAAATTTATCACTGATACACCATCATTTCATCATGCATTCAACAAATATCTATTGAGTACTTTTTATGTGTTAGTCATTATGCTACACCATAGAAATAAAAAGGTAAGTTAAAAAGTCTTTAGCTTAGTAGTTAAGATGTCCACACTCCATCTCTCAACTTGTAAGTCAGGCTCTGGTTTAAAAGCTTAAGTATTAACTCAATTAATTTTCACATGAACCAGTGATGTAGCTACTATTATTTAATACTAAGCTCAGTTTATAGATGAGAAAACAAAAATCTCAACTATATTTAAGACCTAGATCAATCTTTATCTTTATAGGAAATGGTCTCCTTGGACAACCTCCCCCTCTGTGGTCCTCTCTCTTGTCTGAAGTCTCAGAGCAATTGTTTGACCCACTTACTAGTGTCGTATTATTATCTGCTTGCTTACCTTCTAAATGCAAGGCTACCTCCAACTAAATGTAGGGACACCGGATTAAAAAATATTTGAAGGTAATTTTAGAGGTTGAGAAAAAAAGTATTTTGGAGAAGTAGTTTCTTTGCTGAAATTTGGTATTTCTGATAGGTCTATATGGCCTATGAAGGTAATAAATAGAACAGAATATCTGATTATGAAACTATCCTGGAAAATCTGGGCCTCATATGCTCATAGAATTTGAGATTTTTGTATTATTAAAAGGCAGTGAGATTGAGAGAGAAGCGTACAGACTATGGGTACAGTTGGAACTACTTCATATAGCTGGGTGACTTTGGGCATTATTTTACACATTGGTAAAATGAAAATAATAATCCATACTTGTAGGAATTACATGAAAAAATGAACATAAGACAGCTGTAATAGTTTCTCTTTACCCATAACTACATTGTAAGCTGCTGAGAAAAAAGAGCATGCCTTATACATATCTTCATATTCCTGTTGGGGCTTAAATACTTTGCAGAGAGCGTGTGATCAATAAATGTATGTGTGTGTGTGTGTATTTAATAACAGAAGATTTAGGTGTGTCATAGAAGAAAGCTGATAATTGAAAGAAAAGCACCTAAAAACAGCTATGCAATTGCCTTCATTTAGAACTCCTGAAGTACAAGAATCACTATTAAATTAATTCATTCATGGATTAATGGATTAACGGGTTATCATGGGAGTGGAACTATTGGCTTTATAAGATGAGGAAGAGAGACCTGAACAAACATCTGAGCACACTCAAGCCCCTCACCACGCGATGCCCTGTGCTGCCTTGGGACCCTGCAGAGTCCGCATCAGCAAAAAGGCCCTCATCAGATATGGCCCCAGGACCTTGAACATTTCAGCCTCCATAACTGTAAGAAATAAATTCCTTTTCTTTATAAATTACCCAGTTTCAGATATTTCATTATAAGCAATAGAAAATGGACTAATTCCATTTGGTTGATGATACTTGCATGCATTTTTTTTTACTCTGTGAAATTGTGGTTATTTATTTAGTAGTTAAATCTGTTCTACAATTTTCCCAGGATGATTATGAATATCAAATTAGATAATATATAAAAATAATTTTTACAAATTAAAAGTTCTACAAAATTGGACTATACTGTCATAAATAGAGGCTTCTATGTAAATGATTATCAGTTCTGACACTTTACAAAACTTTAGCTCACTACAAAACAGAAATCTGAGTAGCAGTCTTTGAAATCTATTTCCAGAATTATCTTGAGAGGAGACTTTCAAAACCCTTTTAGAGGGAAATTTATGAAAAATTTATGAAAAAAAATCATGTTATTATGCTCTTTTCCCCATCTTTATCCCACCAAGAAAGTTAGAACATTTCTCAAGATATGCCAGTTCAAAAGCCCCTCATGGCTAGCTGCCCACACTGAATTTATATAGACCAAACTCTCTATGAATGTTGTGAATTTCCAATCCATTCCCCTCTCAGCTGTAATAAATTCATTCAGAAATATTTTTATTTCATAGAATTGACTTCCTCATCAGTATGAATAAAAGCAGCATTAAACATTATCTCCTTTCACTTAGGGGAAAGGAAATATACTTTGCCCATAAATAGATAGTTACACAAAAAGTCAGCTTTTAAAAAACAAGGCATTGGGAACTGGAGGAAAAAAGGGGTCTCTAGATGTCTTGACAATATAATGGCATAAAGTAAGGGAAATATGTTTTTTTTTTCTTGTGACATATTTTATATTTTATTTTGAAAGCAGGTTTTTGGTTAAAATAAAAATTAAACATAAAGTACAGAGTTATCATATACCCTTTCTCCCTTATATTCCCCTATTATTAACATTTTGCATTATTCTGGTGTATTTGTTACAACTGATGGGCTAATATTGATATACTATTATTAACTACAGTCTACAGTTTAAATTGGGGCTCACTCTTTGTGTATATCTTCTCTGGATTTTGGCAATTGGGAGGAAAGATACAATAGGACTTCTCTTCCAAGTTTTAATGACTTCTCCAGTGCAGTGAAGTTGCCAGTACAATTTGCAAAATCAACAATTTTGGATAGCAACATCAACAATTTGCTTAGCAAATGTTGGAGCAATTATATGGGCAATTTTATTTATTTGTTTTAAAATATTTAAGTGCCTATCATATATACCATGCTAGGTCCTGGGAATTCAACAGATCCAAATATATGGTCCTTGGGTTCAAGGACGGTATGAACCAGTGAGAAACACTGATTGGGTAGTACCTGCAGAGACATTGGAGTAGGTAGTGAGGGAAAGGGATGAATTCAGGATGAGTGCCTATCTCTTAAGTTGGTCACTGGAGTGGAAAATGCTGCTATTCAACAAAGGGGAGGTAGAGTTTTGCTAGGCAAGTGAGCTGACCAAGAATTTAGTTTGAACATATTAGATTTGAGTTTCCCATGAGATATCCAAGTGGAGATACCAAGTAAACATTTGAATAAATGAGACCAGAATTTGGAGGTGAGATATGAGTAAGGAATAGCTATTTGGAAGTTATCTGCCCAGTAACAGATAGAACCTCCTAATCAATTTGTTTTATGCAATGAATAAATGAAAGGAAGAAAAATGAAGCAGTGGAAATATAAATCGGAAATGACTTTTCTCCATCATGGCTGTCTCACCAACTAAAAAAATAAAATAAGGGGAAAAGGCAGTGACAGCTATATTTATTGGCAGGACTCTGGTAGCTCTTTGCTCTCTTGCCAGATTATTTACTTTCTTTATAAGTTTAGAAGAAATACCTTTGGCTTTTATTCTAAAGTTCCTGCTGAAGTAAAACATATTTAAAAAATCCCTTTCTGTGTGTTTTGATGATTTAGGGAATATCACTATTATAGTTTCAGTTTCTTAGAATAAAGATATAATAACTTGGAGGTTGTAGAACACAGAAATTTGTCCTCTCTTATTTTTGTGAACTAATTTTGAATGTATAAAACAAGATTTGTTATGGCCATTCAAAGTCTTATTCAATAAACTACCAGTTATGAGTTCAGTATGTCCAAATTTCTGTACCTAAATTTTAAATGATCACTGATATTTTACATGATTTTGATTTAGCTTGAAAATTGAACTCCTTACATGACTATGCAGAATGATATAACAATCTACACAGTTAAGGTGAAGAGGAAGGTTTTGTAATTAACCAGCAAACTTTAGGCAAAAGGCAATATTTTTGCTTGAATTATCTAAGAGACTACATACATTCTTTCTTTATATTTGAACCATATCTAAAATCATTAAACCAGGGTGTTCTTACTTAATATTTTTGGTATTTTAATAAGTAAGTTTTCTATCAGTAGACACATTATGCTTTCAATGCAATTATGTTTTTGTTTATTCCATTTATTTTCATTAATGTATCCTGAATTTCTGGGAAGGAGAATCTGTAATGATTTATATTCTGCTGAACTGAACCTCTCTGACTCTGAGCACTCCAGCAGAAACAAAAGCACATGTGTGGCTCTTTATATTTCTTTTAATATACATTATATAATCAGCTGTTGGCAAATTGCCTCCCTGCCATGTCAACTAAAAAGTTACAAAGTTTCAGGTTTCAAATTTCTTGCCCTTACAGAAGTAAACTTCCACTTAAGAAGCTTTGCTCATACAGTTGTTGAATAGATTATGTCCTGAAAAATGATTAGCATTCCCATTAAAACACAGTATCTTAACTAAATCAGGAGTTATTTCTGATATGCCAATAATAACGATTGCTTAATTATGGTTTTCTATCTCCAACAGTGCATTTCCTTCTTTGGGAATGATTCCATTTTCTTTTCTGCAGTTAATATTTTTATTTGCATAAGTGTCAGTAACCTAATATAGTCTTTCATAGAAAAAATTCCAACTTGGTTGGGATTTAGAGTTCTGCTGAAAATAATAAACTCCCTTGGACCCATTTGGAACAGGCATATTATTTTATAAAACTAAAAAAAAAATCCTTTCAGAGCAACATTTTAGGAGTGTGCATAGTAACATAGATTTTGGACTTAAGAAAAGTTCATCTGCACTGTAGTTATGTCCTTCCTACCACCTTCTGCTATTGCATATGATCTATGCATCCTTCACTTTCAGACAGGCTCACAAGGCAAATTCTCAGTGGTAGATCTTTATTTAACCTTATCGGCCAGCTGGTTATTTGGCAGGATAGACTCTTGAGATATGGCTATAGTATGGAAGAGTTCAAATTATTCTTTTGTTGAACAAATAAGCAAAATGCAATGATGAAAACACAGTGAAGAAGATTCAATTTTGTCAAGGTATCAGTTCTTCCTAACTTGATCTATAGATTCAACTCAATCCCAATCAAAATCCCAGAAAGTTATTTTGTGGATATTGACAAAGTGATTCCAGACTTTATATGGAGAGACAAAAGACCCAGAATAGCCAACACAATATTGAAGAAGAACAAAGTCAGAGGACTGACACTACCCAACTTCAAAATTTAAAGTTACAAAGACTGTAAAGCTATAGTGATCAAGATACCATGGTATTGGCACAAGAATAGACACATAGATTAATGGAACACAATAGCAAGCTCAGAAATAGACCCACATAAATATAGTCAACTGATCTTTGACAAAGGAGTAAAGGCAATACAATGGAAAAAAGATAGTCTTTTCAACAAATTGTGCTAGAATAACTGGACATCCACATGCCAAAAAAAAAAAAAAAATCTATTCACAGACCTAATATTCTTCACAAAAATTAACTCAAAATGGATCACAGACCTAAATTTAAATGCAAAACTATAAAACTACTAGAAGATAACGTAGAAGAAAATCTAGATGACCTTGGGTATGAAAATAACATTTTATATACAACAATAAAGACCGGATCCATGAAAGAAAGAATTGCTAAGCAGGACTTCATTACAATTAAAAACTCCTGCTCTGCAAAAGACACTGTCAAGAGAGTGAGACCACAAGCCATAAACTGGGACAAATATTTGTGAAAGACATATCTGATATAAGACTGTTATCCAAAATGCACAAAGAACTGTTAAAACTCAACAATAAAACAACCAACCAACTAGAAAGTGGTTAAAAACCTGCACAGACATCTCACCAAAGAAGATATGCAGATGGCAAATAAGTATATGAAGAGATGTTCAACATCATATGTCACCAAGGCATTGTAAATTAAAATGGTAATAAGATATCACTACATACCTATTACAATGGTAAAAATCCAAAATACCAACAACACCAAATGTTAACAAGGATGTAGAACAATGGAAACTCTCATTCATTGCTGGTGGGAATGCAAAATGGTACAGCCACTTTGGAAGACAGTTTGGCAGTTTCTTCCAAACTGAACATACTCTTACCATATAATCCAGCAATCACACTCCTTGGTATTTACCCAAAGGAGTTGAAAATTTATGTACGTACAAAAACCAGCACAGGATGTTTATATCAGCTTTATTCATAATTGCCAAAACTTGGAACCAACCAATATATCCTGTAGTAGGGTAGCAGATAAATAACCTCTGATATATCTCGGCAATGGGATAGTATTTAGCACTACGAAGAAATGAGATATCAAGCCATGAAAATACATGGAGAAAATTTAAATACATATTACTAAATGAAAGAAGCCAATCTGAAAAGGCTACATACTGTATGATTCCAACTATATGATATTCTGGAAAAGGCAAAACCACGGAGACACTAAAATGATCAGTGGTTGCCAGGGATGGGGGTGGGGGTGGGAATGAATAGGCAAAGTACTGAGTATTTTTAGGGCAGTGAAACTATTCTGTATGATACTCTAATTATAAATGTGTCCAAATCCATATAATGTACAACAGCAAGAGTAAACGCTATTGTAAACTATGAACTTTGGGTGATGCTGATGTGTCAATGTAGGTTCATCAATTGTAACAAATGTACCACTTTGGATATTGACAGTGGGGGAGGCTATGTGTACAGGGGCAGGTGGCAGGGGGTATATGGAAATTCTCTACACTTTTTCCTCAGTTTTGCTTTGAACCTAAAACTGCTCATAAATATAAAGTCTATTAATAATAATAATAAAACTGATAAAAAGAAATAAAGCTCAATGGGAAGTCACAGGAGGAAATGATACTCATACTCAGCTTACAAATGACCTAAGAGAGAGTCCCTATCTAATGTTATTCTCAGAAGTTACCACTGATGTACCTGTATTAGCTTTTAATTGATGATATCCATATAATATTAGGGATTAATATTCCATGGGTAAGAGTCCAGTAAAGGAAATTACTCATTTGCTGAACACCTACTGTTTCACATACTGGACAGGTGATTTACATATACCTTTCACCCACACAATAACCTGTAGGTAGCTATTATTGACTCTAACTAACAAACCAAGAAAATGAGGTTAAGAAGATTAAGCCACTTGCCAGTGATATTAAATGGTGGCACCTATACCCTAACATCTTCCTCCTCCGCATGCTGCTCAGCTTCTCTATCCTTCTCATCACTGGAATATGTGTGAGTGTTAGACTCTGCCAGGGTCACTGTCAGTTCTTTTCATGAAGTATCTTTTTAATGCTTATAATGACACATTGAGATCCATACCACCTGTACCTTTCTTTCAGGGCAAGTGTTGCCCTTTATGATTAAATGAATCTCAATGCTTGACTCCCCCATTTGATCTGGGGCTTCGATCAACCACAATGCCTATCACACAGGAAACACTTAGTAAACTTTTTTTAAATCCCTGAATGTATAAATTAGCAAATGCTTTGAGAGGTATAACTATTTCACTGACATAAAAAAAAAGGTAATTGCTTAATATTTGCACAGACTATCTGAAAGGATAAATTGCAGAGACTAAAAAGAGAAGTAATGACATTCCAATTGACTTTTCCTGTTTTTCAAAATCAAATTAAAATGTACCACCACCTTTTAAAGCTGTTTTAGTAATTTTGCTCTGGTTTATTTCAAATCACTCAAAACATCCCCCATCTTTGCTTCTTCCTCTCCATGTTATGGCTAAAATGTAGTGAATGAAAAGCAGTGATTCTAATTATACGCCCAGCTACTTCTCACTCACCTTTTAAAGAATCTCCCTCTCACTATAAATACAGTGTACAGATGGCAAGTGAGTTTCCTAAGACAGCAGGTTGAACCCTCACAGAAAATAACCTGAAAAGGAGTTTTTCAAATGCTTTAACTTTTTATAGCTCCAGTCAAAATATTTTCAAGGGATTTCAATTGACTGGGCCGAATGGAGCAAACCCCTGCTGGCACAGGCCTGCACACCCTCTGGCAAGATGTTATGGGTGTTTTGTTCCCGGTGGCAGGAGGAGAAGCAAGGTTTTGTTCTTTGTTTTCTTCCCAGATGCTAAATCAAGGAAAGTGATCTCTTCCCTTTGCTGCATTCCTGAGCCTTGTTTTGTTTATGGAGAGCCACCCAGCTTGTGAGACTCTCACTCTGTTTATTAAACTGATAAAGCTCTCCCACAGTGTCTCTACCATGCCTTGCAGAGTGTTGCTGTCTTCTCTACCAATCAGGCAATTTTATTTGACAAATTGCTTTCTGTCTTTCCCCTGTTTCAGCAGTCCTGGAAAAGAATAACTGCTGGCAAAAGAAAAAAACCGAACACAAGTCTATTTGTTTGCTTTTTCTTTGTTAACCACATTTCTTTGAAATCATAATCTAGAGTCTTAAAACAAATAACCACAAGATTGGAAACTATACCCAATTTATTCCTATGTATAGAAACCATAGGTGACCAATCTGTGATTACAGACTTGAATTATGTTTCCAATATTGCCTTTTAACACTCAAAATATTGCTTTGTAAAATTTAAATTAATATATCCACAAAGAGTCCTTTTTTAATGTGTAGGTTATTTAACATTTTTCTATGAAAGATTAGCAACTTATTTTTGAGAATATGGGTAATTTAAAAACTATATATGGTATGCATTATAAAGAAACAGATAGCACTATCACAGTTGTTTTCAAATTTTAAAAAAGTCTATAACAGAGAATATGAACGTTTAAATCATCATAATGCAAAATTAATCAAGATATTAATAAGACTATGATTTATTAGTATCATTTTAAGTTAGGATTAATGGTTTTTAAGCTTTTATATTCATAAACTCTTTTAATAATCTAATTAAGGCTATATAACATCTCCCCTAAATAATGCAGACCCACACACAGCATTTGATAGATTGATACCATGTTAAGACTGTAGGACCAGTTTTAAAGTTTTTTAAGGACAGGGCCCATGGCTATGCAATCTATTTGTTTATCCAAGTGCCTTCCACGGTACCTGAAACTTGAAAAATACCAGTTGAATATTTCTTACATACATGAATTTAGCACTATTCTGGAAGCTTAGGCAAATACAAATCAAAATGAAGTAAAAATTAGATTTTAAACAATTAGAAAAGAGGAGGCAAAACTATTATTTGCATAGTGTGATTATACACCAGAATAGCAAAGAAAATGGATTTAAATAAAAGAGTAAAATTAAGAGAGTTCAGCAAAATGGCTAAGCAAAAGAAAAATATAAACTAAATGATAGTTTTCTTGATACTAACAATAACTACTTGTAAATAAGGAAAATAAAGCCCTTATTTGCAATATTAACAAACACATAATTGATGACCTAGTAATACTTTAAATGATCAGTATAAGAAATGAAAAGGTAAAATATTTATTGATAGATAAATAAAAGCATTAAAAAATTGGAGAAATACATCATTTCTCCAAAACAAGACTCAGTATTATTAAGTTTTTCCAAAATGATGTACTTACAATCAAAGTACAAATGGAGTTTCTCTAAACTTGACAGAATAAGTCTCAATTTCATAACAGAAGAAATATGAGTGAATAGAACATTAAGAATGTTTTGGAACAAATTATAGCTCATGCTAATATAGTACTTAGCACTAACCACTTTGAATATATTTAATCCTCATTTAGTCCCCATAAGAAAATTCTGAGGTAAATGCTATAAATAGCTCAATTTTACAGATATAGAAATTAAAATGCAAAGATGTGAAGTCATTTACCCACGATCACACAGTTAATCAGTTGGAATGTTTGGATTCACAGACAAGCAGTTCAGCTCTAGAGTCTTCAAGGCTAATAAAATAAGTTATAATCCCACAAAACAGAAAACCATAATATAAAACTCCATAAATAAGTATGATATTCTTTGAAGAATCAACAGGTAAGAGCATTTCCTGATCATTTACTATGTGCCAGACACCTTATATATATTATCTCACTTATCCGTCACCCTATGATATAGGCTCTTTCTTTGTGTTCATTTTAGAGATGACAAAACTGAGGCATGTAGGTTAAGCAATTTGCGCAAGATCACAGTGATTGTGGCACTAGTAAGTGGTGGAATTGAGATTTGAATCCAGGCTTACATTTATACTACTTATGAAACCACCACTTACAAATTAATAAAGGGGTGCAAGATAAGAACTGTGGTAAGGGCCTAAACTCTAAGAAAGCACAAGCCTAACTAAACAGAATGATAATGATCAGCCACTGTCCCCTTGTTTGCCTCTCTAGAATTGCTACTCTTGGGACACACAGCTGGTGGTCGTAAAGATTCTTTCTCTGTAGATAACACCACCTTTTCTAAAACTAAAGGTAGTTTCTGAGACATCTTCCAGGTGCCGCATTCCAGTGGATTGGCTGACCCACCCAGCCTGGTGAGCCATAGCAAGAAACTGACTCATCTGGAATTGTGACCCCAACCCAGGAACTGACTCCATACAAGATTGCCTAATTCTTTGCCTGCCAAAGTGTCTTTAAAAACCCTGTCTCCCAAACTCTCAGGGAAGCAGATTTGAGAAATTTCTCCCATCTACCTGCTCAGTGCTCTGCAGAATTAAACTCTTTCTCCATTGCAATCCCAACTGTCTCAGTGTATTGGCTTTTCTCTGTGCAGTGGGCAATACAACCAGCTTGGGCGGCAACACTTTCATCCTTCGTTTGTGAAAGTGCTAACAGGTAAAGACAGGAAATAGGATTTAATGAACGGCACTGACATGATTAGACAGCTAACTAAAAAAAATCAATAAATGTTCTAATCTCACTTCATACATCAATATAAACTCAGATGAATTAAAGGTTGAAATATAAGAATCAAGCCAACTTAAAAAAACTAATTTTAAAAAAAGAAATAAATATACCAAATCCCTGAATAGGAGAAAATATAAAAAAAGAAATTTTAAATTGCATATATAAAAATTATGAATGAATTTTAAAGGCAAAATATAAATTAGGGAAAAGCTTCAAAAAGATTACAGACATAGCTATAAGGAACTTATGGCTAAAGATATGGAAGGCTATAACAATAATAATAGATAAGTGATTGAGGGACATGATTAAGACTTATATGAATAAATGAATGTGAATGACTAGTGAATGAATCAAAATGCAACTTTTAAAAATGCTGTATATACATTTTATTTGATAAAATTTGTACAGTATTAAAATTAATAATACTTAATGTTGATTTGGATACAATGATTGGTATTTTTCTATATTGCTATAAGTAGTGACTAAGACAATCTTTTGAGAAAATGATTTAGTAATATGGATAAGGGTCTTAAAAGAGTTTAGACAGTTTGATTTAGTGATTCCCCATAGAGAAATCTAGTCTAATGGAATAATTTGATTTACTTATATTATATTAATAATAGAGCAATATGATGAAATATTAGGGAGGCCTTAAAATTTTACTTATAAATGCTTTATAATAATCAGAATCAGAAAAAGATTATACTATATTATGTGGAAAAGCAGAACTAAATATTATACATTATGGCCTCAAAAATATAAGGTATACAAAAGACTCAATCAAGTAAAAGGTGGGAAAGAAGAAAAAAAGAAAAGAAAAGTATGGGCAGTAAAATAACATAAAATCACATTTTAGAAATACATAAGAAATTACAATAAATATAAGAGGATGATACTAATTTACCTGCTAAAAGGCAGGGACTCTCAGAACACACAAAGAAAAAAAAAACTTTAAAAACCATTAGCTAAGAAAGAGAAATATTCTGAGTATTTAGAATAAATAAGGCATAAAGAAATAATATCAATATATGGTTATTTCTGTATGGTGGCATTATGGGGGATTTTTATTATTTTCTTTATATTTTCTGTATATCCAGATTTTCCTATGATAAAGAATACATTAATAGTCAGAAAATTATTGAAGCAAAAATTAAGACAAGTTAATGATTGTGCTTATGTGCATTTCTCTTAAAAGTAATTATTTTGACAAAATCTTATTACATACTTAAAATTTTACCCTTATACAAATAAAAAAAAAAGAATTCCTGGAAGTTGCAGTGCACATCTATAAACCAAAACTATTTCCAAATGAAGCTATTTAAGTGAGCCTATAACAAATTCTCTCTAAATACAGAAGTAATAGATTATTTTTCTACTTTTTTAATCAGGACATGCTACCAGCAAACTTTCTTATTATGGGATGGAAGATAGGAGATCTCTCTGTAGATTTCATCCTCAAACTATGTTTCCTAGCAACGCTCTTTAAGTCAGAGTGTCTTTTTTTATATCAATCATTCACATCTGCGGAAAATGATTAAAAACATCTCTCTCATCCTGTGAGTAAACAATATGAATTATAGTCTAGCAGGCAGCTGCAAAGGGAGGAAAGGAATATCAATTCTATAATCTCTAGAATTTTCTTTTTCACTTTGGAATACTATGATGCCTGTGCTTTAAGTTTGGGGAAATACATTTGCATTTCTCAGTCACAAGTTGTATGATTTTAGTAATACTTTTAATTGTCAAACATTTGGACTCAAAAAGAACAGACACTGTAACCAT
>CM052440.1:58423133-58446524 GCA_028533085.1 Varecia variegata
CATAATAAGCTGAAATAAAAAAAATAAAAATAAAAATAAATGAAATAAAAAAAAAAGCAGTCTTTGCATTAGATCAATCATTCTCAACCTTAAAGGTAAATTAGAATAATCTGGGAATCTTTTGAAACGTACCCATTCCTTGGTTCAAAACCCCAGTTATTCTGTCTGGAATGAGGCTTGATTAAAAGTTAGGCTTGATTAAATCTCCAAATGATTGTAACATACAGTCTAATTGAAAACCATACATGTTATGCAAGGCATACAATAAATAATGAATAAAGTTTCTGGAATAAATGATTGAAAGAAGATGCTCAAACATATCTTAAATATACTAACTTTTATATGGCTTTTCTATAATGAGTCAAATATAAAGTTCAAATAAAGAAACCACATAAAGAACCCAAAGTGAAAAATCAATGTTCCATGAGTTCAAAGAAAGTAAAAATAAAAAGTTTTAAAATATGTTTCTGTTATTATAAACTATTTTATTTATACTAAATATGGAATATGTTAAATTCAAAGCATTTAAAAAGGAGATTATGTGTACATGCATGTTGATACTTATATTGCCTTTAGAAGGGAGTGTACACCATATTGGCTTATTGAAAATAGAACACTATTTTGAGGGCTTCCATACAATTAAGTGTGGCACTATCCTAAGAGATGGGCAACTAGAGAAAGAGGTCCAGATGAGATTATTTCCTCTGCAAGAACTAGTTCCTATGGTCTTAGAGGGGAGAAGATCTACAGTAAACAGTGTTCATATCACTCGGTTTTCAGCGTTGCACATTCCAGAAAGTCTATAGAGAACCCTTTAGGAGAGTGAACCAGAAACAAAAAATTGGCCAGGCATGATGGCTCACACCTGTAAATCCCAGCACTTTGGGAGGATGAGGCAGGAGAATCCCTTGAGCCAGGAATTCAAGACAAGCCTGGGTAACATGGTGAGACCCTGTCTTTACAAAAAAAAAAAAAAACAATTAGATGGGCTTTCTGGCGTGGGCCTGTAGTCCCAGCTACTCAGGAGGCTGAGGCAGGAGGATTGCTTGATCCCAGGAGTGTGAGGCTGCAGTGAGCTGTGATTGCACCACTGCACCCTAACCAGGGCACAAATGATTTATATGCAAAATTAGTTTTATCATTTTCTTTCCTAATTATACTCCATTATCCAGAACTCAAACTAGCAAAAACTTAGACAAAATGGTAAACACTAATCACCCAACTCAAGCTTTGCATGAGTGGCTGTGATAGTCTTTTATATACAATGTTACTGAACTAGTAGCTGCAAGACTCTTACGTTATCTATTTTTCTATTTCCTGATCAATCTTAGGAAGTAGTAACACATTTTTGTAAGTCAATGGCTATAGCCATGGTTCCCCCAATAGGGAAATTTCCTGGGGTATTTTACATTTTTTGAGTGAAACCCAACCTCATTATCTGTCAGACATAAATATTTATTAAATGGATCTCTTATGTATTTATTTTGGTGAAGCAGTGTCATGCAAAAATAACTAAGAAATTAAGAGTGCTGGAACTTGAAAAATTTGGGAACTTGGCCACAGTATAACTCTAAATCATGTGTAACTATGAAAACATCTACTATTAGAAAAGCTAATAGACACTCACTAAGTCCTAAAGTCATCCTTGAAAAATTCTACATATTAATATCACTTTTTCCATTCAAATTCATATATAAAGCTCAAAATGTTTGGGCTGGTTTTGGTACCAAAAATCCACATTGCATCCTCCTTCCACTCATGGTCCCAGTACAACACATTTGTTCTGCGAAATAAACCTTCCTCAGTCCTCATTCTATGTGGATGCAGGTGAGGGTACATAAGTTCTATGCCTGCTCAGTTATAATATTGAATTATTGTACTCTTTATTCACAGGAGGTATGATTCAAGAACAGGTTCGTAATCTACTCCTAGTTAATCTAAATAATTTCATCCTTTTAGCCACAGTGATTGGCTCAGAGATGAGCTTGTAACCCTAGAAGTTCCAAGCATAGAATACAGTAACTTCATGAAGAAGCAAACAGAAGTTTTCCTCTCTTTCCGACTGGACTTAGTCCTATAAGTATGTGAGCCTAAACCCAAAGGAAAGTATCATGGAGCCTGAGGAAAAAAACAGAGTCAAGTGAAGGATAAAAACAAATTAAATCACCTGTGTCCCATGATATTCCTGAAGCCGTATTTACTTCAGAACTTTTCAGTGTTGTGTAACAGTACGTGATGCATAATCTTTCACTGTGTCATTTACTTACTTAAGAGTAAATCCTTTTTTTGTCCATAGTACCAATTGCAAATATCCTGGCTAGTGAATAAACCTGTCTGTTCCAGCATTTTGACTTCTACATCATTTAAACACAAATCTATTTGTACCCTGCACTTTAGCCAAAGGCTTTTACCACTGTATCCTGAAAACTCAATGACTTTGCTATTTTTTCATACCATTTATTCAGCAACTGTATTTACATCCACTTAGGAAAGAATGCTTTCCTACTTCCTCTTCAAACCCACCTGCCTATAAAAACTCAGCAAAAGGGAATCCTCCTCAAAGACTTCCTAAATTATAAACCTCACAATCAGCTTTTGACCTCTAAAACCTAGTTCATTCTAGGTTTCTTGATACTCAGCAAATAGTTGTTGAATGAAAGAATACACTGTTAGTATGCATCAGTTACATAATTTGCCTTTTCTTTATTGCTAACCTGTCCCTCTATTGTATAATATTTACTTTATTTATGAAGATTTGTCATCCTAAGTAAATTTGCTCCTTAGGGGTACACTCTGTATTTCACTATTTTCTATTCCTTCCAGAAGTCAGCAGCAAACTTCCTCAAGCACAGGTATTACTACAATTTCTATTCAGCTTATTTGATCAGATAATGTTACTTTCATGTAGCATATAATTATCACTAAGAATTTCTTGCTTCTAAAGAGTTAGCTATTTTTTTTTCTTGTTATAAATCTCTAAATGCCCAACAGATGAACAAACTATGAAATAAAGTTGTACTAAAGGTAAAAGTCATAATACATGAGGATTGCTTATAATAATAAAGAATTTATGTGTCTCTATGGTCCTCATATCCTCTCATCACAGGAGACCATACTTTCCGCCTATAGGTAGGAAATCAAGAACAAGACTAAAGATTTTCTTATTCCCAGCTTCAGTTAGTTTCTGTAATTTCCCTCCATGCTGCTTAACACATCTCTCTCTTTTTTTTTTTTTTGGTGATAATATTAATCTCTTTCTCAATTTTATGTCATTTTTTCCCTAATTTCCTTCCTTTTATTCCTGATCTCCACCATTTGACTCATTTTGCATGATATGTAGAGAAAGAAGAGAGGAGAAGGGGAGAAGTCTGGGTTCAGCATAAAATGCTTCAGTTTGTCTTCTGGGAATTCCATTTCTGATATTGCTTTGAGAAGCAGGATCTTCGTTGTTTTCTCAGAATTCTTAAATTAATCTAAGTGATTTCAGAAAACAGATGCCAGAGAAATGAACTTTTCTTTATTGTAGGAAGAATATTGGAAAATCCTTTGGAGAAATAGTCAATAAAATCCTGATGAGTGATTATTCTTCCAAAAGAGACGCTGACCAATGTCCTACATGGAAAGGGCAAAATGTTCTGTGTATAATATTCGATAAATAATTTAATCTATGTAATTAAGGTCATCATAATGCTTCAAAATCTCAACTTGAAAAGCCATGACATTGATTTAGTTCCAGTACATGAGCCAACTCCAAGGCACAGCTTAGTTGTTAATAAATCTTTGAATAAACCGAGACTGGGAGTTGTGACCTCACTGTCCTTCAGACTCCCCAGGCATGTTGATTTTATTTTCATGATATTATTTATTTTAGATGACATACAAAAGATTAATCCAAAACATCTCATAGAAAGCTATGTAGTATGAAAAAATCTTATCAACAAATAGAAAGTGCATTAAACATGTCAGCCTCATAAAGGCTAAGATGATCACTTTCTTTGAAAAGAAATGTTTAGGTTTTTCACTTTGATTCTTTCACAAAACAAAATTCTAGAGTGAAAACTAATGCTCTACTAAAATTAATAAAAATTTTAAAATTTATAACAAGATGATGCGGGTGTCCAGCATTCATGAGTCTGTTCATTTGAACATATCATTTTGGGTGTTAACCTATAACAGTTACTAAGTGCACAGTACCAATTGCACGGGAAATCAAGGTATCAGCTTTAAACTTTTCTATGGAAAACTGTCTACATATTCCTGACCTTCACTGAGCCCAAGGTAGGAGAATTAAATTTAAATGTTAGGCTAGCTATAATGGCAAATTGGCAGACGATTACTGCTGTTGAAGGGAAAATATGCCAAGTTGTTCAAATAAGATCACAAAACAGTAAAGTTCACATTCACAATTATTTTGGTGAAATTCAGTTCCTACAGAAAATCAAAACCAAATGATTAAGATAGAAATGTTTAGGTTTTGAAACATGTAGACAAATAGTTCAAATTTATAAAGCCTAAATTTTAGAGAAAAATCATACATAGAGGCAAATATATTAGACTTAGCACTTCCTTAATGAATGTATTGAACTCATTAAAGTCATATCATCACAATCTCTTCTATTAGATACTTTTGTTAAAAGAAAAGTATAATAACTGTCTACCATATATACAACCATGCTTCTGTCTTGAGTAAGCAGAGAAATCTCTGGTTGCAACAGATGGAAAAAGAAAATCTAACAACAAAAAAGTCCAATAAATATATTTAATAGGAAATGTTTTGTTACAGAAATATATATTAAATTTTTAATAACAGTAATGGAATTTTTATGATAATTTATTCATATTCCTACCAGAGCATTATGTTTGTTGGCTCTAGTATCCTAAAAATTTGAGAATAAAGAGGGCCAGCCATATTGACGATTTAGTCAAATTTCTATTAAAGAAGACACATGCCTCTAGGATGTGGTTATCATGCAATGCTACTTGACTGATTTTTTTCATAATATTGTATAAGATTTTAATGTAATTCTATATTCAGTTTACTCTGAAAATTGTTGGTGACTATTTTTTTCTTCAAAGCATTCTTGTTACTTTGATTTCAAATCAATGAGCATCTCATTAGCAAAGTATGGTTTTTTTTTTAATTTTGTTTTAGGAGTATGTTTTAGGAGGCATGTCTGTAAAAACCCAAAACATATATCAGTTCTTCTAAATTTCCCTACTTATAATCCTCTACAAATTTTATCTCAGCTTATCAATCACTAGACTAAAAATCTGCAATGGTTCCTCATTGCCCCCAAACTAAATACCTAACAATAGCTATCAACTACCAGATATTTGCTATGTGCGGGGTCTTTTGATATATTACTTCTTTTTTATTTCAATATATTTAGGGGGTGCAGTTTTGTTACATGATATACTGCATAGTGGTGAAGTCTGGGATTTTAGTGTACCTATCATTTGAATAGTGTACATTGTACCCAATAAGTAATTTTTCTTCACTTCAACCACCCTGCTACAGACAGAGATAGGAGGACTAGGGCTCAGGGAGCTGACATTGAAAATCATATCTATCTGATTTCAAAATTTTGTATTCTTTCCACTAGAAATGATGATTACCAGTAATAGTAGCTCCCATTTAGTTAGCTTCTACCACGTTCCAGGCACTATATTCAGGAGTTTGGATTCAAATCTCAGTTCTACCACTTCCAACCCATGTGTTCTTGGGATCATTAAACTCTCTTAGCCTCAGTTTCCTGATCTATAAAATAGAGTAAATAAGAATAATAAGAGTGTCTTATAGGGTTATTGGAAAGATAAACGGAATAATCTATATAAAGAGCTTAGTACAAAGTCTACTATATATAAGTAAATAAATACTGGCTATCATTATATTATTATGAAATACTTTATATATGCAAAAACCTACAAAGATAATAATATGAATATAAAACAAAATGAAACTTAAAAGATAGAACATTATAAATACAGTTAAAGCACATATGCACAAATTCCTGATTATACTGATGTCTATCATTCCCAGATGTAGCCATATTTTGGAATTCAATATTTATCCTTCTCATGCATGTTTTTATCCATTTACTAAAGATGTATATATTATTAAACAATATATAGGAAAATTTTCAAATTTTTAACTGAATGAGAAGAACTGTATTTGTTCTGTAACCTGCATTTTATTATAAATATCATACTTTCAAAAGTCATCATAATGATATATGAAGCTATAGTTCATTTATTTTCACTGCTGTGCACTAGTCTGCTGCATGAATTAAACCAGTTTCTTCATCCATTCTCTTATTAAAGTATATCTAGATATGTTTTCAAATTTTTACTGTTTCATAAACTGCTATTGCAATAAAAAATGATGATGACAGTAACATAAAACATTTTTCTAGTGCTTATATCTCAAGCACTGTTGTAAATGAATTACATAAGAATAAGTACTATTATTGTCTACAATGTACAGATGAGGAAACTGAGTCAACTTAGTACATGGTGTTGCTAGAAATCAAAATAAGGCAATCAGGCTTGAGCTCTGTAAACAATCATCTTGTCTGTACATTAGAATCATCTGGGCACTGAAATATAATGACTTATGACCAAACCTCTGTTCAGATGAACTGATTCAAAATCGCTGGGGATCGAGTCTGTATATAAATATTGTTTAATCTTATTTTAATTAAACTTTTTATTTTGAGGTATCTGTAAATTTGTATGCAATTGTAAAAAACAATGCAGGGGAATCCATGTACCATTTACTCAGTTTTCCCCAGTGATAACATCTTGCAAAACTATAGTACAATATCACAACCAGGATTGCCACTGACACAGTCAAGATAAAGAACATTTCCAACACCACAAAGATCCCTCCTGTTGCCCTATTGATAAGCTGAGATAAAATTTGTAGAGGATTAAGAATAGGGAAATTTAGAAGAACTGATATATGTTTTGGGTTTTTACAGACATGCCTTTAAAACATATTTGTATATTTTAAAATTGTATTATATTCTTAAAGGAAGATCCTTGCCCAAATATCATGAACAGCACAAAGATAGTTAAGGCTCTTCATATAATTATCAATGTCCTTTGACCCAAACACTAAAATTTTAACATGAACATTTGGAAGAAGCAAAGAAAAATTGCTAAATTTTGTATGTTTTGGTTTAAAAAATATTCTAACTATCAAACTGATGAGGAGAGTTTGCATCATATTTTAAAACCCACATATTATAATCAGAAGTTTAGCCCAGGAAAGCTCTATCAAAGTTTTATTCAATAAAGAAGATTATAACTCTTCTTTGAGGCATGAATTAAGTTTATGTTGTATACATTTAATAATACATCATATTTTATTACAGATAATGTATAATGGAACAGGCAATAAAATTGCTGAGATTTTCAGGCATATATGATAATGATAATTCTTTAAATTCATGTGTAAAAACCTTAAAATAGTTCTTATATTTTACAGCACTCTTTAGAATTAATTTTTACCTAAGCATTTTCTGTTTCTTACCTAATGCCTCTGTCTTAATTATATAATGTTTCACTTTCTGTACGGATTTAGCCACATAATTGTGATACATTCATTCAGTTACCAACCAATAAAGTGGCAGTGGAGTGTGCACAGTAGCATGGGGTTGGTGTCAGCCAGACTTGGGTATAAGTCCTGGACCAGCTGCTGACCACTTTATGGTTTGGTGAAATTATCTTGTCTCTCAACCTAAGTTTATGCATTTGTTAAAAAGGGATAATAATGGTACCAGGCTCATAAAGTTGCTGTGTGTATGCAACAAGACCATATCAATAAAGTGCTTATTAATAGTACATGTAACATAAGCTATTATAATTAGCACAAATATTATTATTTTCCAAAGCCCAGTTGAATATCAGATGAATCTTACTAAACCCTCTCAGGATACCTGTATAATTGGAAATACTCAATGTAGGATAAAAGCAACATGTCAGTTATATTATAAAAGCCTTTATTTGAGTTCACACCAATTCACTTGATGATTTTTCTACTTGATATTGATTTGTTACACTTAATATAGTTATACACTATGTTTGCAATTTGGTAAATAATGATTGTAACTTTCTATACCATGATAGAGCAGAAAACCAAAACCAAAGCAACAACAGCAAAACCTCACTGAAATTCCATAAGATCAAGGTCTACTACTGACCCTCTGATTGAACACCTATGTGACTTTTTTTCAATTCATTTGGTACTTTAGACTCATATTTTTTCTTACCATAAAAAGTAAGATTCACACTAGATCTGTGGTCCCTGACCCCGGGGCTGGGGACCAGTACTGGTCCGTGGCCTGTTAGGAACTGGGCTGCAGAGCAGGAGGTGAGGGGCAGGTGAGCAAGGGAAGCTTCATCTGTATTTACAGCAGCTCCCCAGCTCCCACCACTGCATAAGCTCCACCTCCTGTCAGATCAGCCGCAGCATTAGAGTCTCATAGGAGCGCAAACTCTACCATAAACTGCTCACGCGAGTGATCTAGGTTGCACACTCCTTATGAGAATCTATCTAGTGCCTGTTGATCTGAGGTGGAGCTGAGGGGGTGATGCTAGCACTGGGGAGTGGCTGCAAATACAGATTTTCATTCGGAAAGAGGTTTGACTGCATAATAAATGCAATGCACTTGAATCATCCCAAAACCATCTCCACCCCCTACCCCGGTCCATGGAAAATTGTCTTCCATGAAACCAGTCCCTGGTGCCAAAAAGGTTGGGGACTGCTATACTAGATGACTTTTGAGGTAACTTCAAGCAATGGGCCCCCGAAAACTAAAAATAGTTTTTCACCATTCCATCTCAAGAAGTATCCAATTTTATTCAGTAATGGACAAAGAACAAATATTAATCCACATTGTAAAAAATAAAAATACCTCTCATTTATAGAAAATCACTCAATAAACCACATTTTTGTGTGTGTCAGTGTTTCACTTTTCATAGTTGGCAAAAATACGTCTGCAATTTTCCTGTTAAAACACCACCACCACCACCAATAACGTCCCGGCAAAAGAAAAACAGCAGATAAGTACTCAAATTATTTTAGAACGATGCAAGTTGGTCTGACTCACCCCACTAAACTCAATTGTTTTTGTTCAGACTGACTCTATTCTGTTTTGGCAATGTAAAATGCAAAATACCACCTTAAAGTTTTATTTAAAACATTTTAACCTCGCCCACTTCCTCAATGGCAGAATAGAACTATCATTCATTCAGTTGATCAGGCACAAATCATAGAGATTATTATTGATTATCCTCTTTTTCTCCATTGATAACTAATCTAATAGTAAGTCTTTTAGGCTTCAGTTTCAGAGTATCTCAAATCCAACCACTTTGCCCGGTATCCTCTCCTACTACTCTAGTCCAGTCCCCATAAATGACCTCCCTGTAGTCCACTCTCTACAAAATTACTGGAGTTATCTTTTATTATTATTATTTTTTGGCATAGTTGGATTTCTTTATTAGACAATTTTTAAAGGAATTTTAAGAATCACTACAATATTATTTTTAATCTGCATGAAGCAATTGTACATATTTATGGGGTCCAGTGTGATATTTCAATACATGTATATGATGTGTAACGATCAAATCATTAAAAAGTGGGCAAAAGATATGGGGTTATCTTTTAAAAAGGCAAGCCATGTTTTTCCTCTCTCTAGAACCATACTATGAATGTTCATTGCAATCAGGTATCATATAAGGCCCACAGGACTCAATCTATCTCAGCATTAGCCTGTTCCCTGAGCTGAACACTATACACTGTGTTTATTACTCTCTAGCTTTTTCTTTTTTTGCTCTAACAGATCTAAGTCCTTCCTTAGGAACTTTGCACTAGTTATGTAACCGACTTCCAGCAAAGGATTGTCATTTACAGGAGCAGGTAGAAAGATGAGTTGGGATTAGCCAAGAGTATAAAAGGTTGTAAGGCAGTACTTTATGTACTTCTGGCCTCGTATAACTTGACTCTCTCCTCCAGGTGGGCTGAGCACAAATTTCAGGTGTGCCTCCGTGAGGAACTACATCTACTCACTCACTTGTATCTCTAGATGTTTCTTTGATAGTTTTGTATAATGCAACATGAAAATAACTATAAACCAAGAATGTCATACTTCTCGTTAGTCCTTCCACTCAGACAAACCCTTTATGATCTGGCTAAAATCAATCATATTAAACTTTTTATCTATCTGTGCATGACAGTGTGTGTGTGTAAGTATGTGTGTGTGTGCATACATTTTTGTGTGTAGTCCGCATAACTACATAACAAGCTTCTTTAGATCAGCAACTGTGTCTCATAAAACTCTGTGATTCCATCACCACACCCTTCCCTACCATATCATTTATCACAGTAGATACTCAACAAGTACTGATTAAAATTTTATTTATTGATTACTCTCCAAAAAAATGATGCTCAGAAGTGCCAGAAATGTTAGGTTAAGAAATTAATATCTATGATCTGTCTGTTTGATTGTGAACCGATAAGTATCTCACATTAAGAAATGGAAGTTCAAAGAAACATTAGGGGTAGAGTAATATTTCAAATCTCCCTAGACTGCAAATTAAACTATATATACATCTTATCTTATTTTTTTGCTCCAAAATTTGAATACGAGATCCCAGTGCAATGGCATTTTAGACAAAGTATAATGTCTTTTGTTAAAATAAATAGATTCTGCCATGTGTAGTTCTATCTACAAATCAGTCATTTTATGTTAATCTTTTGCTTGTTTTATTCCTTGAATAACTCCAATGGAAGATATACATTTTATATGAGAAAAAACAATCATTGTCTTCAAAGCATATTATTTGTATTTACAATTCAGAATAATTTCTTTTCCACTCCAACATCTTCACTAAGGGACAAAATAATTAGTGGTTGTTACGGTTAATGTGTGTTTAGTTTGCAAACCATGACAGCAACATGAAATGAAAAACCACTATAGATTTTTCAATAGATTTTGCATAATAATAAGCATTGTTTATCAAGAAACTATATGCCAATATTTTTCTATGGTTTATAACTCATTCTGATGAATTGATTATAATAACATGTATATAAAGAAGGAAGTGATATATTTAGTATCCTGTTATCCTGATTTTTTTCAACATTTAAATGTGTATTTGAATATCCTTGGATCAAATCTCATAGAATGTCACTTAAATTATTACTGTATTATTTTGTGTTTCATACTATCTAAAACACTCATTCATGAATATAGCATTTTACATAAAATTAATAGAAATTGAATCAGAAAATTTTTCCCAATTTTAATATAAATACTGGCCTTAATATTTCTGAAAGAAATCTAAAATGAAAAATGATAGTGTAATACTAAAAATCTCTAAATAGGAAGTAACTAACCTCAAGATATACAACTCAAGCAAAACTGTGAATTGGGTGAAGTTTTATTCATTTGATAACTTTTGTTAAAGCATCTAGAGCTTTCCAGCATAGTACTAGCAGCAGGAGACATGTGGGGTTACACCTGCTAGGAAGAGAAAACACAGTTGGTCTGGATCTGTGTGGAATTTATAATCGACTAACATGTAGAGATAAGTACTGCAAACGGCAATGACGAGTGGGTGTTCAGGCTGCCATGGGGGAAACGCAGCAGCAGGGATAAACGGAAGCACATAAACCAGACAGGAGCATGTGCAAAAGCATCAAGAGAGCAAAGTGTGTAATTTTTAAGGTGGTGAAAGTCATTGCCGAGTGCAGGGGAGGTAGGTTTGTGGAAATGAAGAGTACAGGGATGCTACTGCAGAGGTCAGTGTTTGTTTTAAGCATCCTCATACTACCATTCTATAGATTTTGTAGAAATTGTTATAAGTATTGTTTCGCAGGCATTCCAGGTTCTTATTTTAATTTTTAGCCACATAGATATCGACTCAATCTGAATCTCTGTTCCCATCTCCCATTAGATTGCTCAACTATACAGTGATTCCCAACCTATAGGATGTGGCCCGCAACTGCACAGAGATTGTTACATCCAATCCAAGAATCAATATGAATACAAAGCTTTACCATGGATTAAATAAAGAAAACTAAAATTTCTATTAAATGGCGGGCCTCAAACTTTTCTTCAGACTGTTAAAGACTTTTATGACACTGTTTTTCTCTTCCCTGTGTATTCACTTCTAATAAAATATAATGATTTTATGTTCTGTTCTCCAGAACTCCATGGGGTACTGACCAAGACAGCAAACTGACCTGTGCTCTTGTGATAACAGATCCTGATGACTTCCATTGCAACTATTTCCAATTGGTATCTTAAGATTTGAACAGCAGTTTTCAAGAGAAAATTACTCAACTAGGATCAGTGGCCTAATAAATGGTAAACTGGAACATATCTGAAGATATTGGGAGGCATAATACCCTAAAACTAAAACTTATTAGGTAAATAACTGCCTCTTTGCCCTGCCATGGCTAATAAACCAAATCTGCCTGGGCAGATATGGTTATATTCAAATAGGTAGATCTCATAGCACCTAGCATAGTATTTTCCAGAGAGAGAATCATAGAATAAATTATGACCAATGACATAATTCAACTTAGAAAAAATACTTTATAATTCACCTGCTCAATAACTATATTTTGAGTGCTCACTAATAATAATGATAAACACTCACTCTGATCCAAGTGTTCCATATGATTAACTTACTTAATCCTTATAACAAATGAATGAGAAAGTATGTATCCTTTAGAAGATACTAATGCTGGGGTTGTCGGGTATAACAAATAAACAAAAATTTAATCAAGTAGAGTATTATAAATATTACAAACAAATCTAAATTCTTACCAATAAAAATATATGAATATACTCATAATTTCATTAGCATTACTGAATTTGATAAATTTTTTAAAATCCTACATAATTTATTCCATATTGTTGGTTACACAATTCTCAGATTCTCTGGTTTTCCTTTATACAACATTCACATTCTCTCTGAAATATGCCCTGGTATATTTTTAAAATCGGATTTAAGTTACCAATTTCTTTTAAAAAACAAACGAACTTTTCGCTAATTACAGATTTTTTGGTCTATTAATTTGATGAATTAAAATAATAGATTTCTCAATATTGATTTACCCTTTCTAATTTTAAGAAATAAGTCTGAGTTATATGTTCCAGTGGATTATAAACGTTCCAAAGGTTTTTTTCTGATTTAATTATATGTGAAAAATATCTCCATGAGTATTAACATATTTAAATGATACGAAGCATAGAAAATATTGGAATAGTTGAATTACTTGAAAATATTTGGAGATGGATGACTTCCCACACTTAAGAGGGGAATGGAAAGGTTTTTAAAAGACACCTTAAATCCTCCATACGTAACTTAAACAAAACTTTACACAACTGAAATATAATTTCCAACTTATCTTTTCATGGTTCAGCCTGTCCATGACAGTTGTTAAAGCCTACAGCCTCATAATAGTAGACTTTAAAAAATATTTACTTTAGTAAATACCCCTTGTATAGTCAGGGGGCTTTAGGTAAGATGCTACTTTGAGAAGAAGTTGTCATAGATAATTTTTAAAGTGCTTTCAAATGACAATAATAATAGAAATAGATGCATTCTATAATCCTGTTCAACAGACTGGCTTACAAGCTTTGCTTGGAAACTTTACTTATAAATTACAAATGTCCATTCCAATTAAAATCTTAATAGTTTCCGTGTAAAGAAAATAGAGAATACATAGTGTCCGGTGTTTGTAATGAGGTTGAAAATTTTTGATATGGGATTTTATGTTTGCATGTAAATCAAAACATCTTAATTTACAATTTGATAAAGTTTGACTTTTTTGTAAGCCTCAAAAAAAAAAAAAAAAAGAAAATTTAGCATTCAAATGGCCACACAGGTCTACTCAATAAAAATATTTCTATAGGGATATTTTTATTTAGGATGGTAAAGATCTTAAGCTCTGGAGAAAGGAATTACATTAGAAACTTTAAAAAAACAAATAAGAGACTTTATCTCAAGAAAGAATAGAATCTAAAAAAATCTTAGTAAGTTGTGACTTTTGGTTAGTAATGCTTTTAATTTCTCAATGCAAATAATTTTTCCAGTGGTAAAACCAAAGCCAGAAATTACAACAGGGCCCAAAAGCAACATCCAAAATTAGGATGTAATCCCATGGTGTTTCCAGCCACACTAACACAAACAAAAAAGTACTACCAAAGACATCATCAAAATAATAACAATAATAAATAAATTAACAAATAAACCCAGAAAGCCCACCTCTACTCTTCTCTCCCTTTATTTACATAAATGAACCAGTATTGCTGTATTTTATATTATTAAATATTTAACAAAGTAAAGAGAAAAATATTAATTAGTAGAAAATAACTTCTAAATGTACTAACCTTCAATACTGGACATCTACTAACTACTGATCCTTTTAAAATACACATATATTTCTACATGCTCTAATCATGTAGGAGGAATTTCATGACTGAGGAAATTCATTTAAGATTTATACTGTAATTATAATTAGATGCATGGAGTAGCTATTAAGTATATGTAATTTATAACTACACAGTCAAGAATTTGGTCCATTCAGTAGTACCTGAAATTTAACTTGATTTATTGCCTTTAAATCTGACTATGCTACAATTATTTTCAGTCTAGAAGTCCATTATCCCTTTCCCATCTAGCAAATATTTATTTCTTCTTTAAGACAAGATGCGTGTGTCACTTCCTTTAATTCTGGGAATTAAAATCTAAACTTCTCTGATTGCATCAGGCAGAATTAAACACTGTTTCTCCTTGTATTCCTGTACCATCTTGGATAATAATATACATGTTACATTGCCTTCTGATTATTTATATTTGCCTCTAATATATCATATCTTTATTTTCTGAGTGGTTCTACAGTTCTAACCATGTCATATGTGCTGAATAAATATTTATTGAATAAAAGCATTAGTTAATGAATGGCTTAGGAAGCCAGCACTATTTGACAGTGCCAGGATATGAAAGAAGGCTTTGGTAAAATAGTGGGCTCATGTTGATTTGAAGATGATAAAATGTTTTAATAACTGGCAGTTACTGCAAGCACTTGCCAAGTGTCCTTTTCCTCTTCTCTGCATTCATAAGGGTGGAGACTTATGACTGGATTCTGGCCAATGGAATGAGGACAGAAATAACATAAGGCATTTTACCAGATCTGGCCCTTAAAAAATTCTGCAGCCCTGTCTTCCCCTAACACACTGGAGGCCACACATTCCAAATGGCAGAGCTACAGATGTGATGTGATCAAGAAATAAACCTTTTAGTTTGAAACAAATATTTGGATTATTGTAATTAGAGCACAGCTTAGCATATGTAACTAATATAGATATTTGTACCTTGAAGAGGGGCAATGTTGCAAAATTAAACCAAATCTTAAAAGGTGAGACAAGAGCATGGTGGTCAGATTATGGGCAGTGGGGAAGCCAATATGAGACTCTGAAAAGTCCAATGTTGGACACTTGAAACATATTAAGCGGTGAAAAAATTTTGGTAAATATTTTTCCAGAAACCTAGGAAGCAGAACACATGCTTCCTGAGCTAGCATCTCTAGGGGAAGAGGTTAAAAAGTCTTGTAATGAGTGTTGATTATTATTGGTTATGTTTGGCTAAGTACAGTCATGAATGGCTTTATGATGGAAATACATTCTGAGAAACTGCATGACCAGGTGATTCCAGTGTATGAACATCATAGAGTGAACTTACAGAAACCTACATGGTATAGCCTCCTACAGACCTAGGCTACATGGTAGGGTCTATTGCTCCTAGACTACAAACCTGCACAGCATGTTATGTACTGAATAGGGCAGACAATTGTAACACAATGGTAAATATTTCTGTATCTAAATATATCTAAACCTAGAAAAGGTACAATAAAATATAAAATAAAAGAAAAGAAATGGTACACCCATATAGGGCACTTACCATGAATGGAGCTTGCAGGACTGGAAGTTGTTCTGGATTAATCAGTGAGTGAGTTGTGAAAGAATGGGAAGGCCTAGAATATTACTGTACACTACTGTAGACTTTATAAACACCATACACTAAGGTTACACTAAATTTATTTTAAAAACTAAATTACACTACAATGTTATGAGGCCAATGCTGTCACTGGGTGGTAGGAATTCTTCAGCTCCATTACAATCTTGTGGGACCACCATTTTATACAAGGTCTTTCATCGACCAAAACTTCATTATGCGGTGAGTGACTGTGTTACCCAAAACAGATGAGCTCAGGAAAGAATTGGCCAATTTTCAAAAGTATGAAAGGGAATACAGTAAGTCCAGGAATGCATGGCTTCCCAAGGTTAAAAAAGACAAATGCTTCTAAATTACAAACAATAAGAAAAATGAATAAAGCAGGTTTCGGGTGACAAATGCCCTGGAAACTTCTCAGTTAAATAAAATAAATAGGGTAGAGTTTAATTAAGGGTGTGGCCTTCCTATCCACTGATCTGGATACCTAAGGGTAGCTCCCTTGGAGCTGATAGAAGCATGAAGCGGATGCTATGACAGAGGAATGAAATGAAGCATATATCTGAACCATCCCTAGGAAAGATTTTGAGATGTGTTTATTAGAACATGGACAAACCAGAAGCAATACATCAGGTACTTGCTAAAATTGTTGAGAGCTTTTTGTTTCAGAGATTCCAAGATCTCACACCAAAAGTTTCTGATTATTGGAAACCTAAACCTAACTTTCCATGAAATAATGAAGCTGGGTAGATCCCAAAAAGTTCATGATCCCGAAAGCTGTAGTCACTGAGGGTGGTGAAAGAGAGCACAGCCAGGGGCCAGAGAGGAAAACACACATATGAATTCCTTCTGGAGAGCAGGGCATGAGTCTTACCAGGGGACTTCTCCCACTGCCAGGGCAGAGAAACTTCTCAAACTCAAGGATTCTACCATTTCTGTAGACAAATGATTTTTTTAATTGATAAAATTTATATATATTTATCAAATACAACATGGTGTCATGACGTTTTGAAATATGTATACATTGTGGAATGGCTCAGTTGAGTTAATTAACATATGCATTGCCTCACTCATTTATCATCTTATTTTTTTTTATGGTGAAAACACAGTGTATTCTCTTAGTGAGTTTCAAAATACAGTACATTGTTATTAACTCTAGTTACTGCCTTCCCTGCAGAGCTAAAAAAAACTCTAGTTACTATGTTGTTGAACTTATTCCTCTTATCAAACTGACATTTCATGTTCATGGCCAATGTCTCATACAAAGACAAATGAGCTCTGTATGTCACCCAACCTTCCATTTTCTTAGTGGTAGATGTTATATGTTTCATTCCCCTGCCCCACCAGTTTATGTTAGGTGAGTTTATGGACTCTAGAGGTGGGGGAAAGACTTCATCGTTTTAGTTTACAGATCACTAGACCAAATGGATACATCTCCTCCTGACCTGAGAGTTCTTGGACTTTGAACTGGATTCAGTGATTTTTGGTTGAACCCTTTGGAGAAGAGGGTGCATTGAATATAGAAAGAGATATTTGGTGACTAGAAGTTGGGATGCTGGCAGAGACTACTGGTGCTGCTTCTCTACATTTCCCAGCTTCACCTGCAGTTAGGTTTGCATCTCATGTCTGAACTCTGGCATTTGGGATTGGGGCAAAAGTGATATATGTAACTTCTAGGCCTGGCCCTTTAAAACATTCTGCAGAGAAACAGACTTTACAAAATTATTTCAGCCAAGTCATTAAACAAATAAACAAATGACTCAAAAAACAAACAAACAACAATAATAATCACTAGAGGGAGGATCAGTATCCAGAGTTGCAACAAAGATATGACTTAAATGTCTGGTTGACAATTAAAAAAATGATATATGAAAAGAAACAGGTAACTCTAACATACAGATGTAAAACTCATCAGCAAAATATTAGCAAACTGAATCCAGCAATATGTAAAAAGGATTATGCATCATAAGCAAGTGAGATTTTTCTCAGTAATACAAGAGTAGCTTCAAATCCAAAAATCAATTGATATAATACACCATATAAAAGTACAAAAACCACATGATCACCCCCAATAGATGCAGAAAAAAGCATTTGACAAAATCCAACACCTTTTATGATAAAAATCGTCAATAAACTAAATAAAAGGACACTTCTCAACAGATTGGAATTCTGCTCTGCATTGGATCTAGGAAGCTTCAAAGAACCTCGCCTCCACACAACAAAGTGAAAAAAGCTAGATAATAATCACGACTTTCCTTGTGTGTATCAGATACTTGAAGTTGTAAGGCAACCAAGAAACATGGGTTACAAACAAAGATAAGCCCTTCCAAAAGGAGATGAAAAAACATGGAACATTTTACGTTCATAAGAATATGGGAGAAGTCTATAACTTCCATATAAGGGGATACTTTAAGAAATGTTAAAAGAAGCTCTTTCAACAGGACAAGTATGACCTGGACCTAGTAGAAACTTGGATCTACACAAAGAAATGAAGAGTACCACAAAGGTAAAAAATGAGGGCAAGTAGGAAAGACATTTCTTTAATTTTTAATTGCTGTAAAAAGGAAATTCACTATCTACGACAAAAATAATAACAATGTATTGTGAGGTTTGAGACATGAGTAAAAGTGAAATGTATGACAACAGTTAACAGTGAAGGCAGAAGGACCTGGAAGTATGCTGCTGTGGAAGTCCTTGTACTATACGGGAAGTGGCATGTTATCATTTGAAGGTGATTAATTAAAAACATATGCTGTGAACTCAAAGAAAAACAATAAAAAATTAATGAATAAATTGAAAGAAATTTTTCTGAAGAGAATTAACTTTTAAAGAAATTGGTAAATATAAATTGGCACAGAATTATCCATAAGGATTATTCTAATAAATAAAGGAATCTCACTTCCATAACAAAATGGTGCAATGTGGAGCTATCAAGCCAGTATTTTACAGGGGAAACAGATTTCTAAACAACCTATGAATAGCAGAAAAATATTAAAGAGAAAGGAAAATAGTAGGAATTACTTATAACTATTTTCTTAATTTATGTAACAAGATACTATAGAAAAGCATTAGGATGTTTCACTGGGTACTTGAGAGACATTTCCAACTTTAAAAAGCCAATAGAGTATGCACTATGTATTTATAAAGATGAATTGTGTTTGTCAACTGAGTTGTTGAGCCTAATGAGTTCAAGGTCTAATATCTGGTCAATATTATGTAAGGAATTAGGGGAAAAAAAGTAAAGTGTTATAGAGTACATAGCAGGCCCAGGATTCAAATGCACGATGTAAGATGATGGATGTTCTATTTCAAGGAAAATATAGTAGTTGGAAAAGAGTAATTAAACTGATAATGATATTAATGGATTTTTCAGAGATATTAAGCTATAAAAAACAGTCTTCAGTTTGGAATGTTGAAGGTAGAAAAGCTGTGAATGGTGAGTTATTTGAGCCATTCAAACTGAAAACAATAGCACTGGTAAAAATTTATTAAAACTTGAATCAGGTAGTTTTATGATAAAGTGATAGGATATAGATAAGTTAATCAAATGTCACCATATCTCTATACCCGTTACTCTTGTGGGAAATATAATTGTACGATGGTCTCAAGATTCTTACCTCCACCCCAGCATAAACTTCCTGTAGATTATCCCCCTGAGTGTAGGTGGGAGCTGTGGATATGATGGGTATCACTCTTGTCAATAGGTTACTATACGGCAAAGGTGAAAGATATTGCAAATCTAATCAAGGTCTCAAACCAGTTGATTCTGAATTAATTAAAAGAGAAATTATCCTGCCTGGCCTGTCTTAATCTAGTGAAAGTCCTTAAAAGAGGACTTGGACCCTTCCCGAAAAGGACCCTGCTGGCCTTGAAGAAGTGAGCTACCATGTTGGGAGGGGGCCAGTGAGGCGCTCTGTGAGAGGCTGGAGGAACAGAGAGTGGCCCCTGGGACCTGACAGCGAGAAATGAGGACCTTAGTCCTATAGCCACAGGGCACTGAATTCTGCTATTTAGAAGAGAATCCCATGCTCTAGAAAGGAATACAACCCAGCTAAACTTGACTTCAACCTTATGAGATTCTGAACTGAGGATCCAGCTAAGCTGTGTCTATGCTTCTGACCCATAGAAATTGAGATAACAAAGCATGTTTTAAGTCCCTAAATTTGTGGCAATTTGTACACAGAATAGAAAAGTAATACTCTGTCACCACCACCACAGACAGCAAAAACAAAACATAAAACAGAAACAAAACAAAACACAAAGGAACTATTAGATTGATCTAAGGAGTTAGGGGTCTGGCCAAATTATATTTGGGACATGAATTATCTCAGGAACTGAGAAGGGCTGTATCTGTAGACCCCAGCCTTTTGTGCCTGAAAGGTAACAATGAGTGACATTTTTGAGATTTTTTTTTTTTTTGTATGTATGTGTGAGAACCTAAGCATTCAGAAAAATTTAATTAATCAATGTGTGTTATCTTGCTTTAGGGCTTCAGAGTTTGGACTGTATGTTTTCCACAGTAAGCAACTTCATTTCTCTATTGGAGCAACACCATAGTTCGGCCTACTTTCTGAAAACCCATCTGCTTTCAGGTCATTCGTTTCTTGTGAATGATTTGGAGACACAAATGTTTCTAGCCCCAGGCATCTTTCCCTGTCAACTTTTGCCAAGGTTCACAGGGCATCTCCACTGTGATCAAACCTTTGCAAGCCAGAATGTAGTAAATAAAGATGAATTTATCAAATTATTTTCCACTTAAAGAGGCATCATTCCCTACACTGTCTTTTTTATTTTCAACAACCCTACAAAACTCTTAGGTCATTCAATGTGCACCTTTGGAACACTCATACTCATTCAATTTTTTGGAAAAATTATGTAGATTAATCTTTAATTTTTGTCTCTAAACTACCACCACCATCATTCAACACCATACATTAACCAGCATCTAGATAAACACTATCCTCTCTAAACCTATTCTCTTAGTTCTCAGTACTTCATTTCAGTCATCTTCAAAGTTTTTCCTACAAACTCCCTAAAATACTTTTGATATAGGTATATACCCCTTTCATATTATATGGTGACATCTAAACTCTTATTGAGTTATACATAATTAGTTTCAAAGAATATTATTTCCAGTGCATTATAAATTGTATGGTTGCTTTAAATATATATTTTCAAAACCTGGGAGACAGACAGATAGGGAGAGAGATATAAAGTTTAGAATGTTAGAATGATTTTTGTCTCCCTGGATAAAATAAGGTGTCATTCTAATTATTTTTTATGGTAACCTTCTTCGCTTTGATCTCAAAGGATTTTTTTTTTCCCCTCAGGATCTATGCATTCTCAAGTTACCTTATCCTTGCAGAACTTCCCAGGCCTCCTGCCTCTGGGCCTCTTCTCAAGTTCTTCCTTCCTGACATACTCTGGCAAATCTTCCTGTACTACTACGTCTACACTCCTCTATTTGAGTATCCTTTTATTTTATCCTGTCCAGAGAAATTAAGCTAATTTTCTATTTTATCACTTTCATTTGTAATAATTCACATTCATCACATATCCCTCAAAACTTACTTCTTGATATTTGCAAACAAAGCCCTCAACCTGTGCCTTCTCTATACCTTCACCCTGGTGGCTGATGACTGAAGAGAAAATTGTACTGCTTTGCAGATCAGCCCTATAAATTTATTATCTCCAGATACCAGGCAAATTGTTCCATGTTTCCTCACTCAGTTATTTTCCACTCTCTGGAGGAATATTTAAAATGTACTCCACTCTTCTCAAATTCTAACTTTTCCATATGCTCCCAGTCTAATAGACCACCAAAATTTATTGATTTTTTTCCACCTTATACTTCTCTTTCTTCCTAACGCCTTTCTATTTTTTTTTCCACGATCATTGTCAGTGCTTTAATCTAACTGTGTGGTCTTCAAACTGGTGTATACATATTCTTGAGGGTACAAAAATCCTTCGCAAGTTGTACTCGGGAAGATATTTTAGAGAGTCAACTGAAGATATATGTATGACAGAAGTGCAGGCTATACTTTTCAATCTCCCCTTTCCTAGTTACCTTCCTCTTATTTTACAAAGGAAAGACAGACTTCTTACCCATCCAGAAGTTCATGTGCATTGACCCAGAATGTAAATACTTTGAGAGCACCAAACAAAAAGACAGCTGATATAAATGTTGAGAAATACTGGTATAGCTGTTGAGAAAGTGAAGGAATAACAAATAAATTATTTTGTAAATCAGGTAATTTTCATTTATTTGCATTCAACAAAATTAATAAATTATTAAAAATAAATTTTGAGATGGATCACTATGTGATTTTTTTACATATGATCAGGAGTTCAAATAATTGAATGACACTTTTATATTCAACTCTTTATCTCCACCTACTAATACTCACCTATAAAAATGAAAAGTCAAAACAGAATTAATGCTAAACCCTGTCTCACTTTGGCAATAAGTAATATTCATCCAAAGGTAGAGGAAATTAATTAAAATTTTAAAAGCCCATCTGTTACATTAAGCAAAACATTGCCAATAAAGTTGTACTTCTTTTGTCATGAACAATTTTTCAAAATTGGAATGTAGTTATGTAACTTTAGGCAATTGTACATTACTAAAAATGGTGACAATTCATCCTAGAAAAAAAATTTAACACTTAAAACCTTACAACTATAGGAAATTTAAAAAATTAAATTATAAACATATTTTATAACTAAAATATATATAGGATAATGAATTATGCACTTCTGAGCATAAGATATGTAACAACAGGATGAAATCCATGGGGATGGATATATGAATTAAAAATAAAGTAACTGCATAAAATGTTTTAGAGTTCTACAACAGCTACTTCAATTATTTTTAAATGGATAATCATGAGCATTGAATCTTGATATTATTCAGACTTTTATGGGTATATTTAAGAGTGATACAACAGATTTATTTTTAAATGTCAAAATTTACAATATGCTAAAAATTACATTTTTGGGAATTTAAACTTATGATGAATATTTATGCCAATGGATAAGAATAGGAGAGGATATATATCTTTATAAAATTGTTTTAAGGAAAAAGGCTTGAAAACCACTAGTCTGGGTCATTTTTTTTTTTCCCAAAGAGGAACAATTCTTTGAATAGCGTCAAATATACAGTTAGCTGTCCCTATTTTTTTCAGGTCATGGTGACACGTGAGATCCAATTTTAAGGCATAAACACTCCCCCACCAATCACTTCAACCATTTTTGAGCAGAGATTTACAGAGTTTTTGACGAACATAACCTTTTTTGAGCCTCATTACCACCCAATGCCTAAAATACAGCTGTTGTTTTTGCTGAATTAGGATTAGACAAGGA
>CM052440.1:58447024-58546606 GCA_028533085.1 Varecia variegata
CCTTAACTACGTCAGTATTTATTCCTCATAAGAAATTTACAGCTTCCCATTTTAAAATATTCTTGTCAACTTATTTCTCACTCTACCAAGTCACCTTTAAAATTCATTTTTAAAGTAAATTATAAAACCTTACATTAGTGAACATGCTATTTCAGAATTTTATATATTGATTTTTAAGAGGCATTAATAATATATAGCAACTGTGAATTAAGTACATTTTTCTTTCAAAAATCCCATATTTTATATCTCACTACTCTCTCATTCTATTTCTCCTCATTCTTTTTGATTATATCTTTTTATAATATCATTAGACTCCTTTTCCAATTACATCTTATATGATTAAACCTTGCCATAACAATCACTATCTAAACTCATTTTGGTGCTTCACCTCATACATATTGAGATTTATATTCAAAAATTCTCATTCATTTCTTGTTAGTTTTTCCCAACTGATAGCCTATAAAAATTAATTATAACTGCTGCGGGAATTGGAAATGGAGCATATCTCATCCCAGATTTCCTTCACTTGATCCGGGAACTGTTCCTTATCTGACCACCAAGGACTTTAAATGAGATTGATTACTGGTTTGGGTTGAGACGAAAGGGAGACAGAGAGGTTTAGATAAGTACAAAGGCAGTGCTTTTTGGATCCCTTTGTTTATACAATCTCCTCATGTTAGTCCATTAATTCTACCACTCTGGTCTTGTCATCCAGCACGGAGGCTTTTATTCTACTGTCACCTCAGCCAGATCCAACAAGTAGCACTGCCATTCTGCTCATTACTCAGAATTTAGTAAGTGTCATTAGGCAATAAATATCTTTACGTTTCAGCTCCCCTCCATTCTTCCTCATTTTCCTCTAGATTCTGTTTTACTAGCTGGGCATGGGGCAGCTCAGCCAGGAGGCATTTGAACAGAACTGAACACCATGACTCAGCATCAGGAGACCTCTAAGATATATAGGTAGTTACTTCTCCTTTCTTCCCCTCCCTAAGGAAAAAGCCCACCTGCGAGTTTCCTCTTATTCCTATCAGTTTTCAAGATTTAAACAGCAGCTCTCTGTTCTGTAATGCCTTCTTTGCACAGCCCCACCATGCAGTTGACAGGAAACCCAAGTAATGTAGTAACACTGTAGCAGAATTGAAATGAACTGTGAAATGCTAGGAAAGTAGTTTTCCTGTGCTCTCGTTATCATCATTGCTCTATATTTCTTTCTTTAAAAAACAAATGATGCCTGTTTTTCAACACATTCTTGTCCTTACCTATTATTGGTTCTTGATAGATGATTTAGCAAATATTATTTTTAAAAACAGTATCAATAAACATACTTGAGGAAGTAGATATATACACACATATTATATTGTGTATATTATGCTTTATAAATTTCTATTATAGTATATATGTATGTACATGTATATTTGTATGTATATATCTTCTAATAATGTAAATTAACTATTGAAAAGCATCCTCAGAGAATTTTTCTATATCTACAGTCTCTTACTAAATATTTGTTAATGCTATTTTCTCACCCTAAAGAGATGTCCAGGAATTCATATCATGCTGAACATTATTTGTATACTTATTAGTTATTTGCCATGCTAGTTAAGCAAGCAGCTTTCATTCATAAAGATTTCTGACAAGCATAGTAATACAATACTATGTTTTTCAGTTTTACAGTTTTTGTAAATTTTATTTGGCTCTTTAATATAGTGAGTTCTACAATTGTCTTAGTTTAATTTTTAAAACACCCAGTAAGAAATAAAACTGTTTTTTGAGTAAATTTCACAGTATGCCACCTATCTGTACATTTTGGAATAAGGCATTCTTGACAGGAGGAAAAACAAAACCAAACCACTACAGGTAGAAGTCAAACTGTCATGTTTCTGACAGCAAGGTCTTCCCTCAAGGACATACTAGTCCAAATTGTTTTAATTCCACATGCTCAATTTGTATGCAACACGATATTTGAATTTGAGTACCTCAGTGCTCTCCTCTGCTTCTAGGAGGAATGAACATTTTTGGTGGCTATGAGCATGTTTTACTAGAATTTGAAAATGCTGCCATTAAGGAAATAATCTGAGCCAACATGATGCCACAGCCCTGCTAAAACTTCCCCACAAGGAGGTAATTTTCACTTATCGATTCAGCTCACTCTCAGGCTGCCCCTCCTCAATGTGCAGTCTTCCACACATCTGAGCTCTGATACACTGTTGAAAAGCTTTTGCATGGAAAATAAAATACCCTCCTATGGTCCAATACTGTCAAACATATAAAATAAAGTCACCTCTCCATTAACATAACAATTAAGAGCCCTGACTGTGGCATTGCAATACTGAGGTCTGAGTCAACCTTACTAATACGGCATCATCATCCTAACTCAGCACATTCTAGTTTACAATTACCTAACCTAGAAAAAAATCTTGGACTTACCTTATATGTTGACTTATCTGTCGTTCTGGGTATAAGATCTATTGCAAATTGTCCATTTGATTAAATGTACTGACAGTGATACTACAATACACCTCTCTCCTGCAGCAGAAAGCAAGTTAAAAGGACTTCATGCTGTGACCTCAGAGGCAGGCACAGCCGCTCCCATCCTTCAGCCAACCTTCTGGGGAGAGCAGGTTAGATGACAGCAAAGCTGGCTCTCTACATAGCAATACTTTCAAATAAAGCATTCTGTGCTGTGAGCTGGGAGATTTACATCTTCCAAATTCGGCTGGCCCGAGTCAATGCTGCTTCTATGCCTGAAAATATTAAGCATTTCACTGCAGTCACTTAATGCAAGAAACTATCTGAGGCGACTTCACAAACCCTGTCATTCTGTTCGGAGACTAAAGAATGAGCACCACATGCATAATTCATGCATTAAAATCTTCAATGCACTTCCTGTAGTCGCTGTTCTATCCAGTAATGGGCTATTGATCACCTCACCGCTAAGACAATTGGAGCTCTGCGATTGGTTTATTTCCACAAATAAAATTACAACCTAAATCACAGGCAGAAGCCTCCAACCCTGCAGCATCTACTCGGGTAAAACATTCACACAGAGGAGATGACATTTGCATACTGCAGAATATTGAAACTGGACTCTCTCTTTGGCAGAAATGCTATAGCATCTGTTTTCTTTTATTCAAAAGAAATACTTCCTGCAGATTTAGGCTGAATATTTTACATTGTAAGTGAGATATACAGAGTTGTATTTTTCTTATCATTTCTGGAACATCAATAAGGCTAAATGAAAATTAAGAAAAATAAATAAATAAAAGAGAGAGTGGTATATGGCTATAAAATATAGGAGTTTTACCTGGGCTCATTTGAATAATCTTTCTTAGACTTTAATTTAAAAATAAAAAATTATTTCATTTCCATAATGTGGAAGGGGTTCTCTTTAAAAAAATCACCATAGCAGGTGCATGTTCATCAATATTAACTATTTTGGACCATAAGCACCTTTACTCTGGGTGTGTCAGTGGTTCTGAGAGCTCTTTCTCTTAGAATTTAAGCTTCTAAGCACACACCATTGTTTTCACTGACTGATAAAATGCAGACTTTAAAACAAAATGTGCATTTAATTATGCTAAGATTCATCAAGGGAAAACACAGATAGCATTTTAAAACGTCATAATTGTATTTACAAAAACACTATGGTGGGAGATCCGTGTAAAACAACAAAGGCATATACAACAAATGCTTGTCCATTTCTCAAAGTGCCTTGGAAGTGAAAACTAGTTGTCTTATTTGTCCACCAAAAGAGGACTGAACATGATGCTGTTAAGGTCATTGAGATTTCTAAATTCGTGTCTTCCCAAAGTCTCTTTTTATACACACATTCACACACACACACACACACACACACACACAATTCATATTTCTATGTCATTGCACCTTACTATTTGTAAAACCAGAGAGAAACCTTCAAGTTCATGGCTCAAAACTAAAGAATAACTATCAGAGTATAACCAAAGTTTCTCATCTGACATGTATGCTCTAGAGAGCAATTCACTCTTGGAGAAGACATGGTCGTGGTAATTTTTAGTCAATAAAAAATAATAGCTGATATCAGCCTTCAAGTTTAGTAGGGATGCTGATAACAATAAGAATGGAATTCAGGAATGTCCAGCTAAATATCTTTTCCTTCCAAGTGCATGTAAACACAATCCCTGCCAAACCGCCAAGCATAATCCCTGCTAAACCACAGAGAAGACAATTGCACGTGACTGCTAAAGATTATGCTAAAATATTCTAAATGGAAGTCTGAGAAATTAACCATCCAATTACTTTGTCTATTATGTATTCCATGTTCTATAATGTTTTGTTCTGCCCTTGGGTAACTTATATTCTTATATTTACATATATTGCCACTAAGTGAATAAAGTTATAGCACATATTATATCTTATTTTATAATATTTATCTCTCCTATGAGTAATATTTTTATTCTTTAAATAGAAGAAGATTGGAATGCCTCAGACATTTTTAAAATTACAGAATTTTTATTAGTTTAATCTTCTATAGAAGCAATTTCATGTGAAGAAAGTATCTCATTTAAAAATAATAGAAATTTGAAAATTTTGAAATTCACTGGATACAAGAATATAGAATACCATCATTTAGGAAATCTAAATTACTGACATAACCTACAATAATTACAAATGTAAGCATTCAAAATTTAAGCTCCTTGAAATTACATGATTCAACAATGCATAGCCAGCTGGCTAAGAAGAGCATTAGCTGAGTCTATCTCTCTCTCTACAGTGAGTGGGACAAAAGCCAGTTATCTTTTCTCACATACAAATATCCATGATCCAAATCTAAAATGAAGACTGCAACTTTGCACCTGCTTGGTAGATTTTCACGATTGAATTGTCTGAGGATGGGGAGAGAGATGAGAAACAAGTACCCACATCATCATCATCATCATCATCATCATCAACCCAGAATAGATCAAGATTAGGAGCCAGTAAAAGGAGAGAAAGCTATGCATGAGAAACACTATGGAGACAGTAAATCCCAAAGAAATCAAGGAAAAGAGGCAGCAAGTCAGCCTTGAATGTAAATGATAGGGGAAAGCAGATAATTGTACTCCCAGATAAAACAAAGCCCAAGGCTGTAATAAAGAGCCAACTTTCATTTTTCAGAAGTCTGGCTATGCCTGAAAAAAGAAAAAACAAAACACTTAACTGATCTTTTCAAATGGATGGAAAACAGAGATGTCCACTTTAGATAAATGTGATGTCTTTGCAGATCAGGAGGCTTTCCAATATTTTGAATTTATAGTGCATGTGAAATGGGGAGTGAACTCTGTAATGTGAATAGGGTCAATAGAATGAATCAAAATTTGGGAATAAATCAAAATATATTTACTTTGTTAAATCTGTGATATCTATGAAGATGTATAATTAGCCTGCCTGACTACTGTAATTTGGAAAAATGCATAATCTCTCTGCATTATAAAAAATAATACCATTAAAAGTTAGGAAAAGAATTTAGCCTACTAAAGTTTCTACATTCCTGTGCTGAAGGGGGTAAGTAATGTGGGAGAAGATTGCATTTGTTCTCTGAGATTTATGCCATTCTTTCTACTTTTCTCTCCATGTCCTACCAATACCATAGCCACTCCATAATCATAACCCATTATTATAATTAAAAAAACATATTTATTGTGTACCTTCTACGTGCAAGGACTTGCACTACATGCAAGGAAAACAAATATCTATAGACCAGTGGCTGCCTCCAAGATGTTCACACTTCAGTGAGGAAAGTAGGTAAACACAGTAATGCCATGATAAATATAGTTACTATGATACACACTGAGATATGAAAATGAGATAATTACCAAAGCACATAGAACTGTGTCTGTATGTTAAGTAACTGCCAGGTAAATGTTAATTCTTATTTTTTTCTACTACATGAGGCATAGCAGCAGAAGAAATATTGGGATTACCATCTACCCATGGGGGCATTAGAAAATGAATCATTGAGTGGGGGTGATATTTAAAGTTCACTGGGTGTTACAATGGAAATAACATGGGCTTTAATGCTTAACAAATTTGATATTAAATTCAGGCTTTGCTGAATTAAGTTTGTGACCTTGGTCACACCATTCATACTCCATGAGCACCAGTTTTACCACATAGAAATCAAGGTAAATATCTATCTCCTTAGGTTTTTGTGAAAACTAAATAAATCACTTAGAGCACATTTGAAAAATTAAAATTTTTTCAAAAATACAGTTTTTGTAGTCAGCCAATGAGAGTTTAAATCCTGCCTCAATTTCCTCATCTTGAAAATGGGGATTTTATCAACCTCATGGAGTTATTAGGACATTTAAATATTGCGATATCTTTATGCCACTTAACACAGTTCCTGACACAGTAAGGACCTTAGAAACATTAATTCATTTCCTCCCACAGCTTAGTCTTGGAAGAAAAGGCTTGAAGGGAAAAGCATTTTGGGTAAAGAGAACACTTCCTTTGCAGGGAGGCAGGGCACCACATAATGTACTTGAGAAACTCAAGTGTCTATATGATGAGGACTTTGAATACAATGGACAGTTTGTTAGGTGACAAGTCAAAGTTATGTACAATCTGATTTATATAAGACATTTGAAAAATTCTGTTAAAATCTCGATTATATAGGACATTTCTAACACTATTGAGGTATTTGATGTTATTCACAGATAAAGAAATATTTAAAGAGTTCACCAAGAGAGTAATATGACTAGATTTTGTGGGGATTGATAGGCTGGATGCAGTAACCAGAGGCAAGGAATATGTTTAATAGAATACCATTGATTGTTCCCCAGAAGTGAGGAGAGCCCAAACAAGGCAGTTATAGGTATATGGTGATGAGGAAAATATTCTAAAGATATTTAAACACTAAAGTCAACAGTACTAAGTAGTAGTATGGGGTTGGGAGGGATCACAGAAGATTTCGGGTTATGACTTGAGTAATTCAAAGTCTTCCTCTCTACACTCCTACCAAAAAACCAAAAACCAAAACAAAACAAAAACCTACCGGTATTTTGAGAATACGCTGAGATAATGAGCAAAATAATATTAGACATAACAAAACAAGGCTAAACCAGGAAGCAAGAAAAAGAGTTGGTGAAGAGTTTGACACATAAATTTTCCAACAGACAGTTGGGTAATGAGGTGGTAGCTCATTAAATAGGTTTTGGGGTGACCAGGACTGCTTAAGCTATGAAAGTTGATGAAATAACTCAAGGCTGAAAGTGTACAGTAAAAAGAAGGTGGAGGATGAAGCCCTGGTATGTAGACAAGTAAATTTACATAAAACCCTTCTTTTAACATCTTGACATATTAATAAATTAACAGCAAAAGGAAAAACTGTTAGTAATCAATATCTACCATAAGGCTGGAACAATGCTTAGTACTTTACTAAGCTGATTTAATTTGGTCATCATAAAGCCCTTATCAGTTGAGTAACATGTATTTCCATTTTATCAATGAAAAGTCATACTTTTAAGAAAAATTAAGTAATTTGGCCAAGTCACATGACCAATGAATAGGTGAGCTGGAAGTCACATCCTTAATTTGAGTTCAGAGCTCAGGCCCTTCTACCACATCTAGCTGCTGAACCACCTCCCAGAACTACAGTCATAAAGTAATGTTTTCTTCTCATTTCTTTGCCTTCGTATGTCCAAGAAGACAAATGGTTAATTTTGTATAAAAAGAATGTATAGTGCGATGAGCACTGTCTGGGGGATACACATACTTGAAGCTCTGACTTGGGGGGTGAGGTGGGGGGACATGGGCAATATACGTAACCTAAACTTTTCTACCCCCATAATATGCTGAAATAATTTTTAAAAAAAGTGAAAAAAAGAAAAACCTAATTTAAAAAAAAAGCATGCATAGTAATCACAACTAATTTAAAAAACTGGAGAATAAAAGAACAACATGGAAAAGAATGAACAATATAGAAAAGAATGAACATTTATTATGTTCCAAAAATATAATATTGTATATATGTGTGTATATATATCTTCATATTTATATCATTATATCAAAATTAATTTATAAAAAATGTTATTACTCCATTTTAGAGATAAAAAAACAGGCTGAAATAGTTTAAGTAACTTCCTTAATGGTATACATATATATATATATGTATGGAATAAGAATTTGAGTTACATATGATAAAATCCCATGTTTATTGCACTATATCACACTTTAATAGTATTTTTAAAAATTCATTTAGGAAAAATAAAATAGAGCTACAAGTATCAACATAGATAGAGCTTACAAGCTTAACACTGAGTAAAGAAGTATGGAAGAACTCATACAATTCCAATCACATAAAATTTAAAAAATCAAGACAGTAAAATAATATTATAGTTTGTCTAGAGATATGTGCAAGTAAATGGAAAATATAAAGAAAGATCTGAGAAGTATATAAATATCAAATTCAGCATTGTAGTTAATTCCGAGGAGAGGAAGAGAGTATGATTGGAGAGGATTTCAGAGAAGACTTCAGTTGCATATAGTTTTATTTGTTAAGCTGGTAGTAGAACATAAGTTTTTATTTTGCTTTCATATACTATCTAAATTATTGAAATATCTATCAAACATTTTAAAAAGGAGGCAAATAATATAAGAAAAAAGTTTCCAAGGTTTTACAGTTGGGATCCCCTTTCTTCAATTTCTATTTCCTTTCCAAGATATTAGCCAGTAGAAAAAAAGTAATCCTGATGACATCAACTCTATTTGAAACATCCCTCCAGTTATCACAAAAGAGATTCAGTTAAAGAAATAAGGAAAATAAATAGTTATAGTGAATAGGTATTCTAACAAGACTCAAATTTCAAAATACTTGTACATTGTCCATGTAACATTAAAGGATTTCTGGTTCCATTAAAATTCCCAAAATTTTCCCTAATATTTCAATTAAGCTTTGAAATATCAATATATCCAAATGATTTCCCAGGTTTCATGAAAATGATCTAATTGCAATTTAATCTCCATGTAAAATGAGGCTATCAGTGGTTACAGGTATAATTGAAAAACATAAAGTTTTTTAAGTTTATCAAATTATAACAAAAATTATAATAATCTCTATTTAATCATATTTACTTTTAGTTATTTTAAAAGAGTCAGTTTTTATTTTTAAATGATTAAATGTTCTTGGAGGAAAGCTTATTTAACTCCAAGTCAAAAGATGCCAGCAACCATTACTGCCCCATGAGAGAGACCACATAGCTTTGAATATCTGTCAATCTATCTCTCTAGATACACATTAGGGAAGCACTTTTAAAATTATATCCTATTTATCTTCTCTAGCAAAAAATTTAAAAATTTGCAAAATAGTTTAGTCTAAATATATTTTTAGTCTCAAGACAATTTAGACCTGCCTCATTATGTCTCAATTTTTTTAAGCCAACAAATATCTGCATACACTTAGTTCTTTTAGAATTTTTGAGCTTTTGAAAAGTATGACTCAAACTGTAAGTAATTCCTTTAAGAAAGTTTATTGTGGATTGATGTCAGCAAAATTGTGGAGATAGAGGTACCAGCCTTCTTCCCCCAACTAAATATAATTAGACAGCTATTCATTAACAAAAATATCCTTAGGAGTGCTCAGGGTCCAATTAAGAACCTGCAGCAAAACAGTGAAGCAATAAACAAAGAATAATCACACAGAAAGGATGGCTGCAGAGATCATCACACCCAAGAAGTCAGAAAAAAATCACTTTAGCATTTCCTGGAGAACAGGTCTAGTGAGAATGAGCTCTCTCAGCTTTAGTTTGTTTAGGAAAGTATTTATATCTCCTTCATTTCTGAAGGATAGCTTTGCTGTGTATAGTATTCTTGGTTGACAGGTGTTTTTTGTTGTTGTTTGTTTGTTTGTTTTGTTTTGTTTTTTTAAGCACTTTGAAAATCTCCTAGTCTGCAAATTTTCTGCTGAGAAATCTGTTGATAGCCTTAATAGTACTTCCTTATGTGTGAGGAACCTCTTTTCTTTGTCTACTTTCAAGATTCTCTCCTTGTCTTTTATTTTTCACAGTTTAATTATAATTTGTCTTGATGAAGTCTTCTTTGGTTGGAACCTGGTTGGAAACTTTGAGCTTAATGTACCTGGATTTTTATATCTTTCTACAGATTTGGGAAGTTTGCAGTCATTATTTCTTTAGAATAAGAGTTTTATTCCTTTTTCTTTATCTTTTCCTTTTGCAATACCTATAATGCAACTTGATAGTGTTTGGTAAATACCAGAGTTTCTTTATTCCCTTTTATGCACTCTTCTTTTTTCCTCTGACTGGATATTTCTAACACATTGACTGCCACACTACAATAAGATCCAGTGCAAGGCAAGAATGTTCACTCTGACCACTCCTTTTCAACATAGTATCTGAAGTCCTAGTCAGAGCAATTAGACAAGAAAAAGAGACAAAAAGCATCCAAATTGAAAAGGAAGAAGTAAAACTGTTTCTCTTTGCAAAGATATAATACTATATATAGACAACTTTAAAGATTCCACGAAAAAACTCTTATAAAACGTTAAAAACTAATTAAAAACTAATAAATGAATTCAGTAAAATTACAAGATACAAAATCAACATACAAAATCAGGTATGTTTCTGTACACTAACAGTGAACTACCCAAAAAAGAAATTAGGAAAATAGTACCATTTACAATAGCATTAAAAATAATAAAATGCCTAAGAATAAATTTAACCAAAGAGGTGAATGATCATTACACTGCAAACTATGACATTTATGAAAGACATTGAACAAGACACAAATAAATGGAAAGCTATCTCCTGTTCATGGATCAGAAGGATCAATATTGTCAAAAAGTCCACACTTCCCAAAACACACAGTTTCAATGCAATTTCTATAAAAATTCCAACAGCATTTTCCCCAAAAATAGAAAAAAAATTCTAAAGTTTTTATGGAGTAACAAAAGACCCCAAGTAGCTCAAGCAATCTTGAACAAGAACAAAGTCAGATATCACACTTTCTGATTTCAAATTATATTGCTAAGCTTTAGTAATCAAAACAATCAATTTACACTATTAATAGTATAAAAACAGACACATAGTTAAATGGAACAGAATAGAAAGCCCAGAAATAAACCCACACATATACAGCCAACTAATCTTCAATAAAGGTGCCAACAATACATGATGAGGAAAGAACAGTCCCTTCAATAAATAGTGTTGGGAAATTGAATTTCCATATGCAAAAAAAATATGAAATGGGATTCTTCTCTTAAACCATACACAAAAATCAACTCAAAATGGATTAAAAATTTAAAGATAAGACCTGAAACCATAAAACTCCTAGAAGAAAACATAAGGAAAAAGCTCCAAGAGATTGGTCTTGGCAATGATTTTTTGGATGCAATACTAAAAGCACAGACAACAAAAGCAAAATAAGTAAGTGGGACTACATGAAACTAAAAAGTGTCTGCACAGCAAAGGAAACAATCAACAAAATGAAAAGGCAATCCACAGAATGAGAGGAAATATTTGCAAACCACATATCCAATATAAGCAGTTAATATCCAAAATATATAAGGAACTCAACAGTAAGAAAGCATAAATAACCCAATTAAAAAATGGATAAGTGACCTGAATAAACATTTTTCTAAGCAGGACATGCAAATGAACAACAGGTACATGAAAACGCACTCAACATCACTAATCATCAGGCAAATGCAAATCAAAACCATGATGAGGTATCATTTTACATCTGTTGAATGGCTATCATCAAAAAGTCAAAAAATAACAAATGTTGACAAGGGCGCTGATGGAACATCACACATTTTTGGTAGGAATGTAAATTGTTACAGCCTATGGAATACATAATGGAGGTTCCTCAAAAAAATTAAAAATAGAATTACCATATAATCTAGCAATTCCACTTCTATGTATACATCCAAAAGAAATAAAAGCACTGTCTTGAAGATATATCTGCACTCCCATATTCACTGCGGCATTATTCACAATAGCCATGTTATGAACACAACCTAAGTGTACACTGATGAATGAGCAGATGAAGAAGTTCAGTGTATATGCAATGAAATATTATTAAACCTCAAAAAAGAAGAAAATTCTGCCATTCACAACAAGAAGGATGAACCTGGAGAACATTATGCTAACTGAAATGTCAGACACAGAAAGACAAATTCTATATAATCTCACTTATATGTAAAATCTAAAAAAGACTCATAGAAACAGAGAGTAGAAGATTAGGTAGCAGGGGTTGAAGGAAGGGGAAGATATGGATTGGTCAAGGGCACATATTTGCAGATCTAAGATGAATAAGTTCTGAAGACCAAATGTACAGCATGGTGACTATATTTAATAATACTGTGTTGTATGCTTGAAATCCTCTAAGATGGTAGATCTTAAATATTCTCACCACAAAAAGCAAAAAAGTTAACTATGTGAGGTAATGGATATGTTAATTAGCTTCATTGTGAAAATCATCTAACAATGTATACAGACATCAAAACATCACCTTGTGATCCCTGTACACTTCATATACCTTAAGTATATACAATGTTTGTCAATTATACAACAATAAGGCTGAAAAATAAATTAAAAGGATGATTTACTGTATAAATGCATGAATAAATAAACGCCAAAAACAAAATAGATGATACATTTACTATAATATTTGATTAACACATTAAAAACATAGGCTTCCTTTATGGGCTTTCAGCCTTATTATCATTAAAAAATTACTTACTTTAAAACTTTTGAATAGATATATTTAAAAAAATAACCACATCATGATTATAGCACACAAGCATATATTGTATGAATATATGTGAATGTACATATGTACACAAACATTTTAAAGCTTTTATTGAAGTATAAAATACTTCACATTAGTGTACATATTAGGTTTTGTTTTTGTGTGTGTGTGTGTTTTTTTTTTTTTTTTTTTTTTTTTTGAGACAGAGTCTTACTCTGTAGCCTGGGTAGAGTGCAGTGGTGTCATCATATTAATAGCTCACTGCAACCTCAAACTCCTGGGCTCAAGTGATCCTCCTGCCTCAGCCTCACCAAGTAGCTGGAACTACAGGCGCACACCAAGATGCCCAGCAATTTTTCTATTTTTAGTAGAGACAGGGTCTTCCTCTTGTTCAGGCTGGTCTCGAACTCCTGAGCTCAAGCAACCTTCCCACCTTAGCCTCCCAGAGTGCTAGGATTACAGGCGTGAGCCACTGCGTGTGGCCCATTTATATAATGTACAGTAATCCATCTTCTACCAGCCCCAAAGATAGCAACTATCCTGACTGCTAACAACATAGAGAAGTTTCAACTGAGTTTTTAAAATAGTACCATTTAAAACCAGTCTGTAGAGCTGTAAATTTTTATATGTTTTGTTATATGTAAATTTTAAATGTTTTATATTCACACTCTTCCCATTCTTATTTGTCTATAGGTTCAAGGTACAGAATGTAACTGTTATAACTGAATAAGGAAATTTTGTATAAGTCTCTTTTGATATGCCTACTTTGGAACACATTTTATCTCCTGTCAAAAACTAAGTCTCAAAGCAGGATATTAATGTACCAGTAAATGCTTTTGTAAAATATTTGTTTACAAGTTATAAGCACTAAATCAACTTTGATTCTTCATAAGGAGTTTTATCTTGCAACTGGAGACTGTAATTTCCTGGAAAAGATTTCATCATAGATGATTGCCCTATGAAATTAAAGAGGTAGTCACATAAACATTTGGAAAACACAACTAATATTTTAGTTCTGGGGAGCAGGTGTAGGGATCTTTCTGACCAATGTGATACTTTAGTGAAATGCACAAGAATTTCAATTAAAAATAAATAATTGATTTAAAGTAGAGAATAAAAGTCCTAACTTATGAGGATAACATATGATCTAGACTACCTTCATGGTGCAAAACTCTCAGATCCAAAATTCTTGGCTAGAGAGACCACTATATCACCTAGTAATGATTATGTTTGAAAAATAAACTAAATTCGAGGCACAAAGGAAAACAAATTTAGCGAATAGAGGCAGAAGAAAAACTGGCTTCGGTCATGCAGATGTGAATGCAAAGAATAATATCTAGCTTTTTTTTGTTTGGCTAACATTAACTTGAGCCCACCCTTTCACAAATATCCACTGATGTGAGCTATAAATCAAAACCCAGTCTGGTGCTGGGAATTTGATGACCCTTGTCCTCAAAGGCTTAGAATCAGTGATCTATTAGAGCCAGTTCATAACAGATTGCAAGAGAATATTTTAATTTTCAGGAATTTTTCAAGCTGATTGTTAAACACAGCCATTATCAATAATTAAATGACATAAACTTACCATTAAACTATATATTTAAAATGATAAATATTCAAAATATATTATTTCTTATATATTTTAATATTATCAATGCTTTAGTGATTATTTACAACTATTTTATCTGTATAGTGGAAATATTTTATAATAATGTGCTATTGGGCACCTCTTCCCAACTGCATGTTCAGTGATAATCATATTGGTAGCTTGAAATCAACCATGGTAGAAATATTTAAATGACAAAAATCAGCAAATGCTACAATAAAGGTTTTTTCTTTTTCCTGAAGAGCCAGTTGTTCAACATTTATCAGCACATCTCAGCTCACAATTCAATGACTGGAGAGTTTTAAAAACAATTAACCCTAACTCACTCCAACAATAGTATTTTCCAATCTTGATTTTAACAGAGTTAACTCAAAATTTTAACTGATATTACCAATGTGGACAGGCAAAAGTTGTGTTGTGGTAACTTATCCTTGGTCAACTGAACAATGACTGAACCTAAAGGAAAGCCCAGGGAACGTTTATCCCAAAAGATCTGTAATTTTTCCCTGTTGAGAGTGGAAGGGTCGGGCAGTAATCAGGAGACTTTCAAAGAGGGTCATACTATCCAGGTGAAGAGAGAATTTAGAAAATCCTTGAGGTTAAAATTTCTTCATCAAAATCATACCAAAATATTAAATAAAAATTAGCTATAAATATACTTTAAACTATCTGATTGTGCTTCCTCCTTCTGTAATACTCGTAAAAGATAAAAGAAAATGCTAAATATAATTATATTTAAAATCAGCCCTAAATGTACATTTTTCCTATAATTGAATAGGTTAATAAGGTGGCCACCTAAAAATACGTAACAATCATTTAAACAATACAATGGTTTAACAAAGTTAAGACAAAGAGTAAGTATCATAGATTCCACTTAAAGATATATAGAAACAGAGAATGATATTTAGGTTCTGACAGTATCTAAGAAGGATCTTCTGAAGTCCACTCCTAGCCATTGTCAATCTTTACTAGGATCTCTAAATTCCTCCAAACTTAGAGCACTTGCAAGACTACTCCAGATTCCTTCAAAGTGATAAACTTTGGCCTTTGGTACAGTAGGAAGCTTGAACTTCAAAAGAGGGTGGCACTAGCTTTTGGACAAGGCTAAAACCATCTTTAGCTCCCTTTAAGCTAGTTCTTTGGAAATGTTCACCATCTGGTCTCTGCTGGAGAGAAGTCTGTGGTCAATACTGTCCAGATTAGAGGACTGTTCCCCCAGCAGGGATAGGAATAGAAAGAGAAAGGATATAAGAATCATTGAGGAAGCCATTTCAAACTATGAGATGGCCACCTTCTTTTCTTGCACGTATATGTCAGAAGTAGAGGGTGAAGCAGAAAGGAATGAAGAGTTATGAGAAGGGAATATATGGGATTTGATCCCCAGGGATTTTATACCTCTGACCCTCAGCCCAAGGCAAGTACCCATTCTTTACAGTCTTCTCCAAGTATAGAATAAATAATTATTTTGTATAAACAGTCACTATTCTGTCCCTTTCCTGTGCTTTATATCATGTAGGTGCTCTACATCAATATGACTTATATTCAAAAAAGTCCTATGACTTCTATCTTCATTTATGATGTATTAATAGAAAGCTGCAAAGAATGTTGTTCCTACCATAACAATGAGAAAAACTGGATAAACTACATAATTATAATTTTATTAAGTTTATCAGAGAGTTGAGATTGCAAGGCAACCCCATGTAACCTGAAAGTCAAAAAGGGATAAGCTCCTCCAAGGAGAACCAGGGCACATAAACAGTCTACCCTGCAGTGGAATATAAATAGGTGCCACACTAGGTGCAATACATGAAGTTGAGAAGTAATCAGCTCAAATTTTGAAGAACTGCAGTGATTGTATGGCCTAACATAGGAGTCTGAAATAGCTAGGGATGTCTGCAGCCTCCACAGATATCCTCCTGGTGCTCATCAATAAGATTGGAGTTAGGGAAGGAGACAAAAGAACCTTCATTGATGGTACAGTTGGGCAGGAGGTGATTGAGAACTGTGGAGGGATAGGCTTAAAACATCATGCTCTTCCCTGGACACTACTCTCTTAGAAAATAAACACTTTATGACATTAGTAGGGGTGGGTAGGGTAATGTCTCTTACCCACAGAACACAGAGACAAAATACAGATGCAAGAAGGGTAAAAAAAAAACAAAGAAAACCACTCTCTAACCTGAGAGAGGTCTTGGGTCTAAGCTTCTATTGCAATACCAAATACCTAATAGGCATCTGCCATTGGTGAAGGAGGGGAGGAAACTCTCTCCTAAGACCACTTTCACACAGAAGGCAGTTTAGCTGTCATGGAGAGAAGGGGCAAGAATGCTGGAAAAATGCCATTGTTGAAGCTTCCTAAGACTGAGGTTAGAGCAGAACAGACAGCCTCAGCTTACCCCCTATCATCCCCACACTCCAGCACAATCCTAGCACTGAGTATCTAGCAGTAGCACTCTACCTCTGGGGTGCTGGCAAGAGCATGGAGAGATATCCTCTGTGGGAAAGACATATAGAGTCAGCTGAGAGCTGGGAGTAGATCACAATATTAGTTTGATTTTTTGTTTGTTTGTTTGTTTTGAGACAGAGTCTCACTCTGTTGCCCGGGCTAGAGTGCCGTGGTGTCAGCCTAGCTCACAGCAACCTCAAACTCCTGGGCTCAAGCAATCCTCCTGCCTCAGCCTCCTGGGTAGCTGGGAATACAGGTGGGAGCCACTACACCCAGCTAATTTTTCTATTTTTAGTAGAGATGGGGTCTCCCTCCTGCTCAGGCTGATCTCAGACTCCTGACCTCAAGTGATTCTCCCACCTCAGTCTCCCAGAGTGCCCAGCCCACAATATTAGTTTAAAAAGGAAACAAACTATGGCACCCCAGCCTTCTCTCTAAGCATTAGGCCAACACTAAAGAAATTTGAAGACTGTGCCCTATTGAAGATAACAAGAGTAATTAAAAACTAAAAACTCCGATCTACTTCCCCACACCAATAACCTGATAGAAGGGACATGCTCATTTTCAGGTATACAGTTTACCTCAGTCTCTATTGTTCTATTCACAATGTTTAGCATTTGAATTTGTGAGATACACACACACACACACACACACACACACACACACAAAGTAACCTTGTTTTCAAGAACAAAGCAATCAACGAAATCAAACTCAGAGATGGCCCTGATATTAAAACTATCAGATAGGGAGTTTAAAATAACAGTGATTAACTTCCTAAAGGATGTAGAGGGAAGAGTGAGAAACATCCATGAACACATGGAGCATTTAAGCAGGGAGATGGAAACTTTAACATATTGACTGCCACATTAGGAAAAAAAATTTTTTCCCCTGGGGCCATGGTGTTTTATTAAAACAATCCTTTCTAATTTGTTACTTTTTATTGTTTTCTGTGAATGAATTATATGCAATGCAATCCACATTTTTAGAATTAAATTGTCAATATTAATTGCAACAATAAGAACATCAACAAGTAAATTTTTCACGAACCAACTGCAGGGTTTTGTTTCACAAGGCCCCGGGCTCAAAACTAGCCTGAGTTAAATACAATTCACATGGCAGTCAATATGTTAAGTAAATGTCAAATGAAAATACTAGAAATTTTTAAAAGATGATAGAAATTGAGAGTTTCTCTGATGGGCTGATCAGTATACTTGACACAGCTGAGCAAATATTCAGTGAACTGGAAGACAGTGTAAAAGAAATTATCCAAATTGACACATAAAGGAAAAATGGTGGTGGTGGTGGGGGGTGGAAACACAGCACAGAGCATCCAAAAACTCTGGAATAATATCAAATGATAAATAGCAGGCATATAAAAAGTCCAGAAGAAAAAGGGGAGAATGGAGTAGAAGAAATATTTGAAGTAATAGTGGTTGAAAATGTTCCAAAATAATAAAAGAAATCTAACCATAAATCCAAGAAGCTCAGAGAACCTCAAATAGTATAAATACCCAAGCAAACAAACACTACACATAGATACATCATAATCATATTGATGAAAACAAAAATAAGAAAAATATATTAAAGGCATTGAGAAGATAGAATATCACATTGTGCACCAAGGAACAAACATAAGAAATTTCACAGACTAATTATCAGAAACTATGTAAATCTGAAGATATTGGGCTGGCATCTTTAAAGAAGCAAACAACAACAACAAAAACAGCCTATCAATCTATAATTCTATACCCAGTGAAATATCTTTCAAAAATGAAGGCAAAACAAAGAAATTTCTGGATAAACAAAGACTGAGAGATTTCACACCCACTTCACCTGAATTACAGGAAATATTAAAAGGATTTCTTCAGACTGAAGGAATGTGATACTAGAGAGAAACTTGGTCTACGCTACGAAATGAAGATTTCTGGAAATGGTAAAAATAAAGAGTCCATTGTGCTCTAATTATCCTGAGTTAAAATTCCTGAGCCCCTATACCCTGAACCCTTTAAAATTTGCCTATCCTACCTAAGCCTTGTTCTTTTGATGCTTCTTAAGTTTTACCCTCCTCTCTTCATCAACAGATTCCCACCCTGTTATTAATGAGAGAATGTGACTAAAGTCTCACCAGCTAATACAGGGTCAGGTCACCATTTTCTCTGATACCAGTGGAATTTAATATTCCAGTGGAATAAATAACTGGTTTCACACTTTAATTTCAAACACATAATCTCTCAGGGTTTTTTTAAAAAAAAACAATTTTGCAAAGTACTAATAGCAATAGTCCCTGAAATAAAATATTATGAAATTATTAAAGACAATGACCAGCATTCTTACAGCAGCAAGTGGCTTGTGAGCTGTTTATGCACACATATATTTGTGCCGAATTTTATTAACATTTATTTAACATGTATTTACACCTTCCCTACTTCAACCTTATTACTGTTATACTCAAGAGAATAGAAGGAAATTTCAAAGCCCACAACCTAATTTCTACCTTTACCCAACCCAACTTTTGTTTTAAGTGATTTCCATAACAGAGTCTAGATGTGCAAATCACTTGGAATAATTTGATTTGTTTAATGGGGATCCCATTACCATGTTCAGCAGTCGCTAAACAATTAGCAGTAGTAGCCAAAGCTTGCGACTGGATAAGTAGATTAGCACACTCAACCATATCTTCTTTACCTCCACGTCAGAGTAAAACTTGGTGGGTAATTGCAGGTGAATGAAGACTTGATGTCAGATGTTAAAATCAATTCATCCACTTTATTTCCTCTCAAAGATATGTGGTCCTAAAGATATCTCCCCTCTCTTCTCTCTCCCTTTTCCTCTCCTCCCTTCCCCTCCTGACTCCTCATCTTTCCTCTCCTCTTCCCTCCGCTCCTCTTCTCATTTCATGTTCTCTCCCTAGATATTCTCATCTACTCGCATAAATTGAAAGATCATGTATAATAAATTCAAACTTATATCTCCAGCCAAAATGTCTTTTCTGAGCTCCAGATTCACCAGCCAAATTATACACAAGGGTTCTTCAAAAGTTTTATGGAAAATGTGTATTATGATAAAACTATGCATGGGTTTCAGGGTTTTTTTTTTTTTTTGCACCAAAATAAATTTGGACTAACTTATTATAACATGTCTAACAAGATTTAGTTTGAGGTGCTAAGAACAAGAAGACATCAGTTTGAAAAGAGCCCCTATCAGAACAACATGAATTCTGCTAAAATTGAAACAGGAACAAATATTGAATTTATGGAGATCACAATCCTGAAGTTTTCTTCAAAGAATTGTAACAGGAGATGAAACATGGCTTTACCAGTATGATCTTGAAGACAAAGCATAATCAAAGCAATGGCTACCAAGAGATGGAAGTTGTCCAGTCAACACAAAAGTGGATCAGTCATGGGCAAAGATCATGGCAACAGTTTTTTGGGGATGCTCAAGGTATTTTTCTTGTTGACTTTCTGGAGGGCCAATGAGCAATAGATAATGACTGCTTATGTTGAGAGAATTTTGAGAAAGTTATTCTGAGCTTTTGCAAATGAACACCCAGGAAAGCTTCATCAGAGTCCTTCTCCACCATGTCAAAGCTCCTGCTCATCCCTCTCATCAAACAAGGGCAATTTTTGAGAGTTTCAATGAGAAATCATTAGGCATCCACCTTAGAGCTCTGACTTGGCTCCTTCTGACTACTTTTGTTTCCTAATCTTCAAAAATCTGTGAAAGGCACGTGTTTCTCTTCAGTTAATAATGGAAAAAAAAAAACTGTATTGACATGGTTAAATTCCCAGGACTCTCAGATTTTGAGGAATGGACTAAATGGCTGGTATCATCACTTACAAAAATGTCTTAAACTTGATGGAGTTTATGATGAGAAATAAAGTTTGTATTTTTTATTTTTATCTTTTATTCATATTTTACATGAACATATTGAAGTCTCCTCATACTTAACGTTTACACTTGGGTATCACAAAAACATCTCAAACTCAAGCAACACACAACTCAACTTCCTTCTTCTAAATTTGGTTTGCCTTTGTGTCTTCCCTATCCTACGAAATTGTACCACCATCCACTCATTTGCTCATGCCAAAAACTGAGATATCATCTTTTATACTGGAAAGATTATGTACATGCTAATGAACTCAAACTTTGTCTACAGCCAAGATGCCTTTTGTTAACTTCAGACACACCAACTTGATATTTCTAGTTGGTTATCTCATTCTGAGAAAACTGAAACCTCAATATTTTCCCCAAATTCGGCCTTCTTCAGTTCTTTCTTATCTAGTAAATGACATCACCCTCTACCATCTGTTTATGTTTGAAGACAATGGCTATAATCCATTTTTCTACTTCCTAATTATATACTGAATCCATATACTTTTTTGTTTTTGGTTTTCATTGTTAATAGCTAAGCTCAAACCATCACCATCTCTTGCTTAGACTGTTGAAATAGCCACACAGATAATCTCCCCATATTCACCCCGCTGCCTGCTAATCCATACTAAATACCACATCAGAGCCCCTAAAAGAATCTTTCAAAAATGCAGATGTCATCATATCCACTGGAATCAAAATGTTTAGTTTTTTTAGCAGTTTTCTACTATAATTACTATTTTAAGTCACTAACATGGCATATAATGTCCTGTTGACCCCTAACCAACCCTCAAGTTTCATCCCACTATATTCTAGCCACACTGGCAATCTCCCTGTTTCTTCCTGACTTAAAGAACTAATGCTCCCTCTTTCAAGAATGCTGTTTCTCCAAATATTTGCTTGGCTAATAGACTCATCTTTCAGGCTACATCTTCTTTACCTCCTCACAAACTACAATAGGTCCTTCTGTGATCTATTTGTGAGATGGGGTCTTGCTATGTTGCCCAGGCTGGTCTTAGATCTCTGGGTTCAAGTGATCCTCCCATCTCAGCCTCCTGAGTAGCTAGGATTACAGGTGTGAGCCACCACGCCTGACTGTACCTTTTCTTTATTGCCCTATTAAAATTGCAATTAACAATCCAATTTTGTAATTATTTGTTTACGCCTAACTCTTCCACTACAATGTAATTTTCACTACGGCAAAGACCACATTCGTTTCATTTGCCTTTCATTTATCACGGGTCTGGTATTTATCACTGTGATTGGCACACAGAGGGTACCAAATGATATTCGCTGAATGCAGGGAAATGAATTGATGATACAATATGTGCATGTATCAGAGGATCTGATCGCTTAAGTATGAATCATCAGTCACTATGATAGAGTTGATAGAGTTGACCATATAGAACTGAGCTACCTGATTGTGAATAAAAGGTTCATTTTCAACTTCAGACCTGTAGCTAAAGATACTTGTTATTAATCTTCTCTCTAAAACTCTGCACTACTTGTCTCTGTACCAGGATTTTGCCTCCCTAGCCTGTCAAACTTACCTTTAAAAAAAAATTCTACTTTAACCTGATGTTACCCACAATCTGCTCTGACTTTGTGTCCAAATCCATTTATTCTTAAATGGAAAAGTATTATTATCTCCACAAACTTACCTATGCCCTAACCTACTTAAATTCTCTGCTGTTGTAAATTCCCACATAGGCTCAGCCTAAAACAGAACACTGATTAAATGTTATTAATTCTAATAAGTCTAGCTGTTGTTTTCACTTTGCTTTCTCCAGGGAGATTCTCCTTAGCTCTTTGAGAATTTTCTTAGCTGGCTCCTATTTTTCTAGTTGTTAAGGCTAATGTGCTAAAGCTGGTGTGGAAATGACTGCCAGGTATGTTGAAACCCCTTGATGGATTTAACTTTTCTAACTTCTGGTTTCCAGGGTGTGATCTATGTCTGTACTCTCAAATATTAAGCTGTCAATTTCATTCTCTATCAAAACTGGGAGAACCTTACTTGGTTGGGAAACCTGTTGATGATTTTTTTTATTTGAAATTTTCACAAATATTGCTTAACAATAGAGAATATTTTTTTTAAAAAAAGAAAATTAAAGAGCATTTTCCCTCCTAATTTGTATTGTTCATCTTTTCAAACATATCTTCCTTATCATCCAATTAGTTGTAGGGAGAGAGAGGGAGTATATGTAACTGTTAAAGGCATAAGTTTTCATTTCTAACACCTTGGAGTTTAATGCCATATTATATACTTAGTCACTGTCCATAGTGAAGTTACTTAAGCTCCCTTAAACCTCAATATATTTATTTATCAAATGAAAATACTAATAACAATAATAATGCCTATGCCATAGGAATACTGTGGACATTAATTAAATGAAAAAACATGAAAAACTTACTATTATTGTACAAATTCCATGCAAGCTGGGCATCACGTTTTCCGCTTCTGTGTTGTACACATCTAACACAGAGCTTGCATAAAATAGGTTTACAATGAATGCTTATTTATTGATTAGTTAATGAAGTCATCCAGATTTCCTAAGTCCTTTTGTTTTATCAGGTCTTAATGACTCAGAAAACATTATTTCTCCCACTAAGAAGCCAAATGTAGAAACACAAGAATTACTTTCTGCCAAAAAATAATATAAACATATTATTTTAGTATATGTGCTGCCAAAGTGAGCACAATATAAACACATTATTAAAGTGCTTTTTCATTCTTACTTAATTTTTTTACTAACTCCTTAATACTGAGAGGGAAAGAAACCTCATGAGGGATGTAAGGTAATTTAATTTCAGTATTGAACATAATTTGACCCTGTTTTATATTCTGATCTGGTGCTAGAGGTAATCTTAGTGCAAATTTTAAGAAGTGATAGATTTTATTATATATCCATTATGAACTACTCAATAATGGATCTTATCATGCATAAAAAATATCAATTATGTATATAAACATCAAATAATAGATTTGATTATAGGTAATAGATTTTCATATATATACATTATCCAACAATTATAGGTATTGAGACTTATTTGTGCCTGGTATCATCTTAAGTATTTTTTGTATTAATCAAATTTAGTGTTTCCAACAATCTTCCAATGTCTTGTTTTCCTTCAGTTTTTCTCCAATAACCTAAGAGATTGTACATTAATTTAATTTACTGATGTTCATATATAAATACATATAAGGTTAGAAAATAAGTTAGAATGACAGTGGAGTTTATGCTCATGTTGTTTTCAGCCTCTGACTAGAAAGCAGTGTGGTTAGAGGACAGGCTTCGATACCCGGGCCCTCCGTAACATGTTGCTGCAGGAAATACCCTCTATTTAATATTATCATATGCCAAAGAAATTCCTCTTCCAGTATTTGCAGTGTAGGTCTGCGGGCAATGAATTTGTTTAGCTTTTGTTTATCTGGAAAAAAATCTTGAGTTAGGCTGCATTTTTGAGAGATATTTTTTCTAGGTACGGACTCATACATTGGCAGTATTTCATGGTTTTTTTTTTTTTTTTTTTTTTTCTCTTTCAGCACTTTAAAGATGCTATTCTTTAAAGATACGGGTTCTATGTGGGGAATTGGAAAGAAGATAAGCATGACACTAAGGTTTCTAGCTTGAAAAAAATAAGTGGACATGGACCCAAATCATTGAGATTGACTAAGAAAATACAATAAATATAGGAAAACAAAAGATAGTGAATCTGTCAGTCCCATTCACTTTCTTCTCTTTAAACCCTTGGCGCCCAGTCACACGATTACCAACTCCATAGTTGCAGCATCTCTTCAACTGGTGTCTAAGACATCGACTCCGCTGCTTTACATCTTGCTTCTCTGTCATTTTCAGTCTCCTTTCCCAGAGCAACATTTTTATCATCATGCTTTAATGATGTAAGGATAGAAAATCTCTTCTTTTCTCATTTCATCCTCTCTCCCAAGGTATTTTCATCCACTCTAATAACTTGACTTACCACGTATAATCCGTCCAAACTTACATCTCCAGCCAAAATGTCTTTTCTGAGCTCTGGACTCATCGCCCCACTTATATACTTTATATTCACACTTGGGTAACTACCAAATGTCTCGAACTCAAGCAGTCCACAACTGAACTCCTGACTTTTCTACAAAATTGGGGTTTTCCTCCAGCCTTCCCTATTCTAATTAAGGGTACCAGTCTCCATTCATCTGCTGCTTAGATGTTGTATTTTATTCTTCCTCTGTGGCCACTAGCCCATTGCTTTGTACTTGGTAAATATATGTTGAACACATTGTATTCTTTCTCTCCTCATTGCCATTGACCTAGTCTAAGCCATCATCCTCCCCTGCCTAAACTATTGCAATAAACTCCTAAAAGATTTCCCTGCACCAAAACCCCATCATAGCACCTAGAAGAATATTTTTAATGCTGTTGTCATCAGTATTTTACTGTCTTAAGAAAGGTTAACTGTTTTAGACAGATGCTATACTCTGTCTTCAACAGGCCATGGCAGGCCCTATATTATCACTAACCTCATCTTGTGCTATTTTTCTCTCATTCACTACCTTCCAGTTACCCTGGGCATCCTCCTTTTCTATCCTAATGTACAAACTCTCTCTACACAGCCTCCTCTTTTGGCCTAGAAAGTTTTTCCCCAGCTCTTTTCTTAGCTAATTTTATATCAACTTTAAGGTTGTTGCTTAAAATTTACTTCCTCTGGAAAACTCCCAGATTATCCTCCTACTGTTCCTCCTCGCATGCTAGGTTAGGTATCCTTTGATTCATTCTCATAATATCTGTACTTTTTCTGGGTAGAACTTTGGATAATTTGTCAATAAATACTTAACTTGTATAATTGTCCCTCCTGATGGCAGGGACCACATTTGTCTCACTTACCTCTATATCTCTGCCATTTGCCACTGTATTTGGCACATAGAGGGTGCCAAAAATATTTTTTGAATTCACAGATGAATGAATCAGTGGCACAAAGCATGATTGTAGTAGCTATTAGCAGGAACCTGATTCTTTAGGATAGAGAATTGGCAGCTGTGATAGTGTTGGCCTAATAAATGTAGACTGCCTGCTTCCAAATAAATAATTTATATTCAACTTTAGACCTTTGACTTATGAGTTCTTACATCTTTAGTTTCTCTCCAAAATAGCTGTTCTTTGGTCTCAGGATTTTTTCCTCCTTGGCTTGCCCAGCCTTGCCCTCATCTGTAATTCAGTTAAATCCTTGACGCATCTCACCCTGACTTCTTTGGCCTGTTCTGACTTTGTGTCCAAATTCATCTTCACTTAAGTGAGAGAATTTCACATTCTCCATGACCCTACTTAAGTTTCGTCCCTCCTGAAATTTTTCTTTTGTCCCAGATGACGGCCTTGCATCTCAGCCTAAGACAGCCCCTTCATCAACCATTATTAATTCTAGCTCACTCTGGTTCAGTATCTTCATTCTGCTTCTCTGGGGACGCTCACCTCGGCATCATGACACTCTGTTCTAGTACAGCACTTTTCAAACTTTTACTTGAGTACAGATCATTTGGACAGCTGTTTAAAACAGATTCCCAGGCCCCACTCCTAGAGATTTTTATGCATAAGGTCTGAAGTGAAACTTCCAAATTTGTTTTTCTAGCAAGCTCACAGGTAAGGCTAATGCTTATTTTGCCAGTTCTAGAATCATACTTCAAAGCTCTATTCTAATAGTTTGAGGCAAGTTTGTTAAAATCTGATGTGAAGTTGACTGAGGTTTTAAAAACACCATGATTGCTTAAACTTTTCTTAAAGCTGGTCATTGTGATCTAAACTCTTTCTCTATTCCTTCTGTTTAAGCCATTAGCCTCCTCCACAACCATGAAGCCTCCTCTGCTTAGAAACCCTTTTCTACAAGAAATATGGCTGTTTATGTTTTCCTTTATGAATATTTAAAAGCATAGTTTAATACTGCTCACTAATCATTGATCATAGTCAAAACATTTTCCATTCTCCTTTTCCATAAGGAGATATGCATTTCAGGGGTGACATACACATTCCATCTGCTATAACCCAGGTTTGGCCCTGGGCATGACATTTACTAACTGAAAATTCAGTTTACCCATATGTCAAATCAGAAATATAATAATAGCTATATTAATAATATCTATATAATAAGAAAATTGCATTGATTGGTTAAATGAAAGAATTTAAAAAACATTTATTCTTTATTTAAAGTCAACTTATTGTAGATATTAACCACACATACAAAATATCTTCACAGTAACACCTAGGTTAGTGTTTGATTAAATAACTAGGTGCTATAGCCTAGCCAAATTAACACACAAAAAATTAGTCATCATAATTCCTTTTTATCTACAGAACAAAAATAAATCAGCCTCTTGGTATTCAATGACCTCCATGATCCTATTTAAATCTTCTCTTCTAATTCCTCCTTTCTCAGTTGGAAGATGCATTTTTCAAGTTCCATCTTTTTAGGAACCCTTTTCCAATTATTCCTCCCTGATGGGGAAATACTACAAGGAATTGGTCCCATCTCTTTTCTCAGAGTCCTTATAATCTTCCTGCATCTCTTTGTATTATAATCCTCTATACATATAATAATTTTTCTATATTTTTTGAGAGCTCCTTGATTGTAGGGACTATGCTTTCTTTTTATTTCTATCCCCGATTGAGACTTTTCACTATGGCACTCAAGAGATGTTTAGTAAATTTATTAAATTGTCCCCCAGCCAAAGTTTTAAATAATGGTTTTACCAACAATATGAAATTTAATTCACTTCATTTGAAGGAACAACATTTTAAAGTTGTAACACATTAGCAAATTGTCCTTTCCATTTTAATAATGATATGATTTACTTCAAAGAAACCCACTATATTTAATAAATAAGACATTTAATAGTTTTGGCAAAATATTATTTGGGTAAAATACCAGGTGAGCATATTTTTAAAGACAATATTATTGGTTCAGTTTCACTTAAATTATATATTTTCTCACCAGCCATTCAAGGAAAAAGAGAGTAGTTATTCATTTTCAAATTCAAGGGGCAGGCTATAAAACAGCAGGAACTCAGGCAATTCAGCGATCTATCTATCTTGAGAGGAATAAAACACTATTCCACTCTGTACTGGCTGGCACAACTCTTCACCAACAATCCCCCATTTAGATATAAAAACAAACTGGCCTTTGTATTTTGTTTATGCTGTCACCAGGGCATTACTCTCAAAGCACTTCAGCAATACAAAAATCATGTTGCTGTCTCTTACAGGCAAAGCTTAAAAATATTCACGAAAAGTGCTGCTCAACAAGCATATTTATCTCAATTGGTTTCCTCTTTGTACAACAATAGAATTATTAAACCAAATTTCTTATTTTGTCAACATCTTGAAGATTTTCTGGTTGTATGCACATCTGGGTAAAATTCTGAATCGTGGAATCCATATTAGGTACGTATAGGAGAAATGGTCTAAATTTGCCCACATGAGATTCTTCCTTACCAACACCTCTCCTCTAGTATCTAAATTTCTAATACAATAGGGAAAGATTTGAACAAATGACGTAATAATGTGTTAGAGGTGCTATGATAAAAATAAGTACCAGATTCAGAGAAAGCATAAAGGAGAAACTAGTATCATCTCCCTGAAGTGGAGGGGAAGAAGGAGGTCAGGAAAGGTTTCACTCAACTAAGTGTTGGAACAGGAGTAGATGTTTTCCAGGTGGGAGACAGGGGAGTTATTCCAGGGACAGGAAGCCACATAAACGAAACACTGAGGGATGACATAGCTTGGCTTATGCTCTTCGAAGAATGACAGAGTGAGGCATAATTTAGTGTGGCAGGGAGAGCTAAGCCATTATTTTCTACTTTAAGAACTTTAAAACATGATGCTGAAGGAGCTCAGGGAATTTCACCATAAAATATGACTCCTTGGTAGGAAGAGTATTTTTAATTAAAGGCCCTCAGAGATCAATAGGCTTTGGAAGGGGCTTTCCCTCTATCTCTGTGATGACCAGATGGACCCATCAAGAAGAACATTTGCTTTCCTTCCCCTCCCTGTTATCTCAATATCTATTTCAGGAAAGAAGATCAAGAATGCAACCAGACCATTTTAAACATAATACCTATCTCTCAGTTAATTTAATTTTCACATGATCACTTATAGGTCAATCTGTTTTCCCTCATCCATTCATTCTCCTAAGTATCTATTCATCCTTCCCTAAACAGAATTACCTATATTCCTTATCTCCTCATCCCCTCTAAAATGAGGGTGTTTAAACTTCTGGACTCCATTGGGATATTGGATAATCACTCTCCCCATGTGCATGGTAAATAAATTTGTAATCCCTTTCCTTATTAATCTGCTTTATTGTCAGTTGATCTTTCAGGGAACCTTTGGTAGCAAAGGGGAAGTATTCCCTTCTCCCTCCCAGTTTGGCATAGTAGGCAGGATTTGAGTCTTTGCGGGGGAAACCGTAATGGCACCTGAAGCTCATCTGAGTTACCCTTTAGAGGCAGTAAGGGGCATCATCTGGATGTGACCAATGCAAAAGCCAATGGACCTTAACAGCAGGAGTCATACGTATTGCACAAGTCTTGCATGTACTAGAATTCACAGGTGGAAGGAAGCAGAGGGGCATGCAGGCACTGGTCTTCTCCATTATAGATGAAGTACACGCTGTTAACACTAGCCGTGGGCAGCACTCAAGTGTGAACTTCCCCAACACAATAGATTTATACAAGCCATGGGTCTGTGGAGGTATTTCAAGATTAGATGGGGCAAGGAATGTTAAATCAGCAAATATCAAGGTATAAATCTAAAAAGTAAAAATCTCACACATGTTCACATCATATTTTTCTAGGAAAATAATAGAAACATTACAAAGATAACAGTAAAACTATTTTTTAAGTTAAACAGTAGAAAAAAATTAATGCAACCATGAGAAATGGCCATATTACATAAAGTGTACCCTTAAAATAATATCTTTAAAGAATTTGTGACATGGAACCATACAAAATTCAACACGAAATAAGATGAAGTAAAAAATAAGATATTAAAATTTATGCATGTATGGTCTCAAAATATTCCAAAATGTTAACAAAAGTTTGCCCATGAGATGTGAGATTATGAATTATTTCTCTTATTTTCTAACTTTTTCAAAATGAGTGTGCATTTTTTAAATTAAAGAGTTCCTATCGTAAGGCACTATACCCGTATTTGCTTTAACCCTTATAATAATCTTTTCATTGTCATCCCCTTTATGCCACATGAGGATCATTAAATAACTTTTCTATACCATTAGCAGTGTAAGTGGAAATTTAGAATTCAAATTTAAGTTTCTTTAAGTTATTTTCACTGTAACACTATGCCTCTTCCAAATGCATTCCTGCCTCACCGATTCTGAGAAAGACGGGAACCCATTATTTCAAGTGTTCAAGAAAATTTCTAAGCAATTTAAGTGTTATTGACTGATGGTTGATTCAGTAATCAAAATGCAAATAGTTGGATTAGAATTTCATCTCCTTTCCTTGCCAAGCTTCTGCTCAGAATAACATTAGTATGATGGCAGAAAGTCAGACAAAGAAATTTAAAAAGCAGATTATATTATCTACATATGGAAAAATCAATCTCAAAGTAATCACTAAGGCAATAATTATATGGCAATTAATATTTATCTGCAAGGCATTATGCTAAATAATCTGTAGAGCCTTGAAAGACATACAAGACAGAACTCTCTTCCCTTACAGATTTTATAATCTCGTTTGGGATATGTATGTGAAACATATATATATATGTGAACAGGAAAGATTTAAACTAAAGATTAAAGATACAGGACAAGAGAGAAAATTAGTAAGTGTCTACTACATAGTGGGTACTGATAGACACTTTATATATGTCATCTCATTAATCCTCACAGCAACACAATGTATGATGTGTCTGATGAAGGAAGAACCTAAGAGGAAGAGAAGCTACTTTAGTGAACTTAAACCTAGAAAGAACTTCTTTTTAAAGAGTTACTTTCCTTGCCCCAGTTACCTAGTAGATACCTATTCCCCAGGGGGAAAGTAATAGTAGCACATTTTGTGATCTGCTAAATTATGGCTCACTCAAGTCTCTGCCAGAGTGGGCCAAGGTGCTACCAAATTTTCCAAGAGATTATTTGGGGTTGGAGAAGGACCCTTTTGTGATTTAATGCTATTGGAATCCTTCTGAAGTATTTCTGCTCCTCGTTGTGGTTGCTGGCAGAAAAGGGTATTAGGAGACCCAAGGAGATCGCCATGATGCAAGGGAGAGCAGGTCTACGGACCCAGGCTCAGAACTAGGGGGTAGAGATTCCTGAGGAAAGGCCGAAGGTCATAGCCTTTCCTGTCCTGGCCCCTGCATCATGGTGGACATTGTAGGAACAATGGTTGAGCTTCTTCTAGACTACAGATGCTATCAAGAAGCCTGAAAGAATTCAGGGATCAGTTTCGGTTAGGATATCCCTGTAGCAGTATAAAATCATCAGTCAGAACATGCTGGGAACATTTTTCCATAGTAGCTCCACGTGTAGTGACAGAAATCCATGAATGGACTTCCCAGCTATCTCTCTGCTTGGCATTTGGAAGCAAGGCAGACTCCATTAGATAAAATAATTCCCTAGGAATCTTGGGTCATGGGAGAAGGAGACTTTGGACTTTCTGCTAATATGAGCATGCCAAGTTTAGAGTTATGTAACAAAAAATCAAAGCGATGTAACTGCATTCAAATTCTAGCTGTTCTTATTTTTAATGGTGAGATGAAGGCTCAGGGAAGATACATAGCTTGCCTAAGCAACCACAGCCAGTAATTTTAAAAGTCAGGGTTCAAACCAATTCTGGTTGACACTAATATTCTTAAAACTTAAGAGATGCCACGTTGCATATTTTCCAGATAAAGTTTTACATTAAGTAAAATTTGGTAAATTATTGTTCACTAATGATTAGCAAAATGTTTTCTTAAACTGCAGATGAATGCCACTGTGCAATTCTGGGAGACAATAAAGCTTATGTTTGCTTTCTGAAAAGCTCACAGTCATTTTATTTTATTCTCCGTTGAATCTCAGGCATTAAATCCCCTGTGCCTGCTTGGATTTCCTTTTATTTAATAAGGAATTCTTGTTTTGATGAAATGGAATAAAAAGTCTTGAGATTTTCTTACATTAGTCATGCTCAGAAAAATAAAGCAACAGCTTTTAATATCTATTCTATAATTCATTCTAATGTAATTGATGAGGATCTCAAGTTATTAAAAAGCCAAAATAATTCAATTGTGCATTAGAAATAATAAAAAAGGAGAGTCTGCCAAAATGTAATATAATGAATACTCTCTTATGACACTGAAAGATAGAGCTTGGGTGTATCTTTTCCCAGTGTTCCCAAAAGTGCTAAGCAGAGTACTGAGTGCGTATTTGGTGCTAAACACATTACTATTGATTTAAGATAGCTGCCAAGTCCTGAGTAAATTGTAGCATTTAGGAGAGTCCATGAAATTGTCACGAAATCATATAAAAGTTAAATAGATATAAAGGTGTTTAAGTAACAAGCAATGAGAGAAGTTTCTTATAAATAAGAGGAAAAGTGTAATTGTATGACTTAATGCTTACAATTTCTAATTCATGAAAGATTAATATAAATAGATTATGATAGATAGATTTTTTAAGTATCCCCAATGTGCCAATAAATGCTGACCTATAATGAGCAGCACAGTGAGGTGATAAGAAATATTTGTTCAATAAATGAATAAAGTGTTAAACATACATTTATACTCATTTATTAGATATTAGAAATATCTATTAAACAGAATTTAAAGGACAAGAGAAGAAATACAAATAAGCCTCCACAATAACATATAACTGGAATATGTGAATAGTAGCATGAGGTAGCAGCTATTCACAGAGAGATGGAATCTTCTAGATAGATCCCATATTCCAGTATCTTTTGGACTCCATTGTTGCTATTTAGAAGTTATCTATTAGTCTAATTGCCTTTCCTTTAGTGGTGCTTTGTCATTTCTCTAACTGCTTCCAGTTCTTCTTTATTGTGGGTGTTTTGCAGTTTCATTTTTAAGTGCTTAGATGTAGTTTTCTTTTAACTTATCCTCCTTCAGGTTCATTGGACTTCCAGCTTTGCAGATTGGATGGTCTCTAATGGCCACATTTTTAATAGCAGTATTCGAAGCAATCTCTCTGTGAAGAGCTCCTACCTCACGGATCCCTTCACCCATTTCAGCAGAAACTAAAAATGAAGAAAAGATTATCTTGGAAAGATCTATGGACATGCCCCTTGACTGATGGAGTGAATCCTTGTGACATACATGAGAGACTCACGGAGGTCTTGAGAAATTTATACCACCAGAAACACTTCCAGCTTGGACTGAAGGGGTTGGAGAGATATGATATGAGAAGGACTCAATCAGCCCTTGCTGGCTGTAAAGACGAAGTGGTCCACAAGCCAAGGCATTCAGTGGTCTTTAGAGGTGGGAGAAGCAAGGAGCTCAGTTCTACAACCAAAAGAAACTGAATTCTGCCAACAACCTGAATGAGCAAGAAATTGACGTTCCTCTAGAGACTCTAGAAAGGAACACAACCTGACAACATTGTGATTTTAATCTGGTGAGGCCCATTCTGGACCTCTGATCTACAGAAATGTTTGTTTGCAGAACTGTTGTTTTAAGATACACTGTATATGGTAATTTGTTGTGGCAGCAATAGAAAACAGATACAGTACTAAACACACTTATTTTTTCTTTTGTCTGATAATTCCAATATCTGAAATCTTTTGTAAGTCTGTATCTTCTGTTGTGTTTTTGTTACCTTTCTCTCAAGTCTATTTTATTCCCTATATTCTGTAATTTTTAAGTGATTTACTCATTTCTTCATCTTGGAAACACTTTGAATTTAGGTTTATACTACAAAGGATTTCTTTTACATCCATCCAGTGACTATGAATCTGGAACCACTCTAAGTTATTGGATGAGGTTTGTTGGACCATACAGATGAATTCTGCCACCAAAACTGTATAAAGTCTACCTTATATTTCTGAATTCTAATGGCATATTTGTGCCCCTCCAATCCATTGCAAAGTCTAGATAAGTCAATTTCTTTGATGTATCTTGTCAGTGGAAATAGTACCCTTAGAGTATTTTCCTTTAGGATCCTCATTCTCTGAGAAACTTTCTTACTAGTCTCCACCTTGGGCTAGCCCTAGGCTTGATCTTATGCTCCCAGCTTTGCACTTGGTGACCCCTCAGGGTTCCTGCTTTCACTTCATCTTTGTCATCTTTGAATTGTTTACATTCTTTTCTTGCTGGCTCAGTAGAGCATTAAAAAAATAAGTTTTTATAGTCATATTTTAGAGTTTTTCATTTAGCACCTGCCAGGAAGGGAACCCTTGATATAATTGTTCAAACCTATCCCAATTTATTCTCAACAGTTGAAGTGACTCCTTTCATTTCCTGTACAAGAGTTTCATTACCTTAAATAAAACAGTTACCAAAGTGATAGCTTTTTCAGTCAACTTCTTAATGCATTTAACACATAACCACTATTGACAGAAATGATATTTAAGAAAAATAAGTAGCGGACCACAGGCAATATTTAATAGAATTAGGACCCAATCCTTACCTCTTGCCTTCACTCAACTTTCTATGTCCTGTAGGACACATTAATATGAGTCCTCATTGGTATCTTGAAAGCAAAATAGAGAGACCAAACTCACTGTGTTCCCTAACAAACCATTTATATTCCCCTTTCTATTCGTTTTGAAATTTTTCCTTTTGCTATAGGGGAAAACCTAAAACCATCTTCCCTCCCCTTTGCTTTATTCCTTTTATCTAATCTGTCGTAAATACTGTCAATTTATTTATTTTCTGTCTTCTGGAAACAGTACGCACACCTTCCTCTTTATTTCTACTGCCCCAATTAGGATTAGTCCATCATGTCAAGCCTTGGCAGGACTAGTTAATTCTAGTATTTCACTGTTAATTTTTTTGAATTGGTCACCCCAACCAGATTGTGGATTCTTTCATTCAAGTATCACAGCACAAAACACAGTCCAGCATTTCACAGGTAGAGAACACTGGAGATGGGAATCAGTTATGAAGCTAGAACACTCTTACCAACAAAGTAAGTCCATACACCTCCAACCACTTGGGTTACACAATTTTTGTTACATTTTCCTCAAACATGCCTCATTCCAATTTGTCACTCTAGCAGACTTGGTTATTAGATAAACCTCAGTTAGTGACTATGCCACTTACTAGCTACTTAACCTGAGATAGAAGCCTCAGGTTCTTCATTGCAATATGAGACTAATAATAATTTTTAAAAATTATAATAATTTTATTTCATAGGGTTGCTAGAGGATTGAATGACATAAAGTATATAAAGTGCTTAGTAGGATGCCTGAATTATATTGACATTAGTCAATTGTATTATTATTATTGATTAATAAGATTATTATTATTAATAATATCATGACATGTCCCCATCACTCCAGCCCACATTTGATCACTCATTCTGGCCTCTCCTAACAGCTTAGTGACATTGAGTGCTACACTATACAGTATCAATTGTTTCCCAATTGCTCTGTGTCTTTGCACACTGATTGTCTTGTATCAGTATTTTCAGAGAGGGCACCAGCAGGACATTTGATAAGTGGTTGTCAAGCAATTCATCATGCATTTTGATTATTTTTTAAAATTAAGAAAGGTTACAAATGTTAAGAGGAAACCAATATCACTAAGTGCTTATCATGAAGCAGAATATTGCTGGGTTCTCAGTAACTAGAAATATGTTTGAACATTCTATTATTATAGTTTTGTCACATATTTTTATTCCTTAAAACTAACACACACACATACACATACACACGCACACATACACACACATAAATTTACCTTAAGATTGTGCTGAATTCAGCTTCGGGAGTGATCCAAAGTGGATATCTACAAATTAGCAATTAAGAAATCATAGTTAATTAACTTAAAGGTTAAAATATATTTATTTTTAGTAAAAATTTTGCACATGTTCTATAGAGGAACAGTTGTATTTTAATCCCCTAGACGTTTTAAGTTGTTGCTTTGACCATTAATTACAATAAGATTTTGGCATATTTGTAAATCATATTTATAAAATTAGTAAATACTTTTAAGCTAAAAGGGTTCAAACTTTTCTTATTTTAGTCAAAGCCTATTAATGTTTCTATCCAGAACATCATCTTATTCAGCATTATTAACTTCTATTAAAAATTCCTAAAATAAAACTGTAATACTGTGATATGACTGTTGAATTTATCCCATTTTATGTTGCAGAACACCAAGAACACTAGACTGTAACCTTTTTTGCATGTGTGTATAATATTGATAGATAGAGATAGTATGGTTTCAATTAGTTGAAATATTGTTATCTCACAAAACTAAACGTCAAAAATTCATCATTTATTATGTGGCAAGACAAAATTACATCCTTGTAGCATTCTAAAAATACTAATAAAAAATTAATAAAAGGAAGAGAACAAAAAGAGAGCATTAGATTTCCAAATCTCAGCTACTTATCATTTCCATTGACATTCTAAGGGCAAGGCACTCTTTTCTACTGAGAAAATGTGAAGTCAGATGCAGAAACTAAAATATAAACAGACATTAAATAAATCAATAAGGATTCATTTTGACTATAATAGAGAACAATTGACAAGACACAGTGTATACACAGAGACAATTAAATTCAGGGCCTTTTATGCTGCTTTATTTACTTAATGGAGTTGCTCTGGGGTTCCTCTGTTCCAGAACTTCACTTTGGTGACTCATTTCAACCCAGATAGTGGGCAGAAGAAAATTAGTAAAAAATCAAATTTCATGGAAGGCAGAAATAACAATGACCAATCCTTCCCTTAGCTCATAAAGAGATAATAAAATAACAAAATTCATACCACATTTAAGTGCGTTCCTAATACACAGAGGAGAAACACTTGTCTCCCACGGAGCCATTAGGAAAAGAGAGGAAAGTTCACCCCAGTGATCACTGACACACACTCACCATAGGACTGAGGCCAGGTTCAATGGGCCAGCCTGCACTGAGATTTAAATTTTCTATTTTGGATAATCAAAATAGATACTGTATCAGCAGAGACAGTACGGTGAGTACGGTGTTAAGGTGGTTGACATGAAATCTCTCCACTTCTGACTTCACTCCTCTGACTCACCTGAGGCATTTTGTTCCACAAATACTGTTGTGGGTTCACCTGTTTCTAGCACTTTACTTATCTGTGCCAATATGGTTTTGGAGGCCTAACACAGTCATTGCTTATATCCCAAGATATATTATTCCCTTTGCTGCTCGCTCACATTTCAAACGTCTTGAATTTGTTGCACATCTAAATTATTTTCATGTATTTGGATGAGACAGCTCTTGCTAACAGAGGTAGCCTTACTAGTGAACATGTGATTGCTTTCTAGAGTAAGGCAAAGCCTGATTCATTAATGAGTCATGCCAGCTTTATAAAGAAAAGAGATTTCCATCATTTTTTAATAAAATTGTCTAAAAAAGAAAATTCTACTTTTTGGTGTGATCAGTCATTTCAGGAATCACATCACACTTTCCTACTTAATGAGCCCTGAACCTCTAATCCAAAAAAAAAAAAAAAAGCTAGAAGAAAGTGCCTTGACCTCTCTTTAAATGCCTCTTCTTTTGATTCATGGAATTTACGGAAATTTTGAAATTAACCTTGGTTATATTTTTCCTAAAAAATGGCACTCTCTATGAAAAGATAAGACAGACAAGTATGAGAAAGACTTTCAAATTTTTAAAATATTTTCTATATCCTAAAACCATATTGTAGTTTTCCACAGAATTAGTAACTAAATGAATTATTGGGTGATGTTTCATCTCAAAGATTCCAAATTCCTAATAGTCTTAAACTTCAAAGCCTAATCCTTCAGATGATTCATTTACCCTTTTCCCAACTGGGATATATGCGGAACAAGAAGCCCATCTGTCATTTTTCCAGGATGCCCATCTTAGATAAACTGTCAGATCAATGGCTTCCCACAATCACCTTGTCCAAATCTAACAAGTTCTTACAATTTTTGCAAACCATGGCTTTTTGTTTTAGACTGTACTCATTACATATAAGAACTTCACAATGATTTCCGATTACTTCAGATTCTAGTATACTTGAAAATGTTGTGTGTTTTACTTTGTTACCATTTATTTGTTTTGTTGAGTGGTGCTCCTGGTATTATAGCAGCACAGAGCTCTTCTTCCATATCCCTGTACTGATCAGCTATATCTCAAAAGCAGGTAGCTTTTAGGCATGGTAAGACTATAGTCTAGAATAGAATATAAAAATAGAACACACTTTGGTCTGAAGACTTTTCAGGAGAAAGATACGTGGTCCAGAAGGCCTTAGGAATCCAGACTAGATTCCAACTCAAACTCTTTAGATTTGCTCCAGAAGTACCCCTGCTTCGGGGAGATTTAGACTTCCAACCTCAAAGAATCTTCAAAACAATAGCAGAAGCAGAAACCAGAATCAGATTGCTTTGAACTGTATTCATCTACGAAAAACTTTTATAATGTAGCCAAATGTATCCTGTTGTGCTTTGATTGTACCTGAACTTTGATGTCAATGGAAATGGCACTTTTATATTTAATTTCTTCTTTTAAAAAGGGATTTAACTTCTTTCATTTTCATTTAACTTTGAGGATTTTCTATATTGGATCCCAAAGTCTTAACTGCTTTACAGTCACTATAGGAAAACTTTACTTTCATGCCTTGACTCTAAAGAAACAAATTTAGAAGAGGATATACTCATTAGAGGATATACTTGCAATTAAGGTTCAATCCCTGGCCATTGGTATTTAGGACTTTCGAAAGCTCAATAACAAAAATAAATCTGTCAAGGCTTACTGTTTATTTTCTTACTCCTTAACTAATTATTCCTTTAGGTGTATCTACACATCCAAATAATACCAGACAACTAGCTTTTAAATTCTAAGTTTCCTTTGTAGAATTCTTTAAAGTAGCAGGTGAAAAAAGGTGAGGAAGGTTAAGTTCTTATTTGTTTTAAAGAATGAGAAGTAGCACACAAAAGGAATGGCTAAATAATTCCAAACAGCTGGGGAATTGAGAAATAGACCATTTGAAGAGTTGAGTAAATTTGACATATTATACTTAATGAACTCAATCATTGCAATAAAAATAATAGCTACTATTAATTGAGAAATGATTTTAAAGGGATCAAAAAGGCAGGGGTCAGCATTTTTTTTTACCTAAAGGGCCAGATAATAAATATTTTATGCTTTGTGGACCATATAGTCTCTGTGACAACTACTCAACTCTGCCTTTGTAGTGGGAAAGCAGCCCAGACAATATATAAGTGAATGCATGTAGATATGTTCTGATAAAAAATTACTCATATAAACAGCACATGGAGTGGCTAGACCCCATAACCTGTACTTTCCTGACCCCTGCAATGACAGAATAATAAAATAGGATGCTAACATAGAAATGGTGATGCCAAGACACTTTTTTATAGTTTGGTAAAAGCCTTCACATGGTTTTGTCCAAATGGAATAGCAGCAACATCCAGGTATAAACATTAGGTTCTGGGATACATCTCTAATCATTGAAAAAACAGAATGAATGTTCCTGTGGTTCTTTTGGGATGTCCTCAAATCAAACATTCTTGAAGACAACATTTTTAATGACTTATAGTGACATGTTAAAACCAACATCTTTACATTAGTGTTAAGGAATCCCACAAGCTAGCATCTTGTAATGATGTGTTTTTGAGGCAGTAGACTGAGAGCATCTGTAGGTAAATTTGAAATTGTTAACTTTTTATATATATTTTTTCTTATTTACCTTTCCTAAAAACTCACTAAAAGAGATAGTGTTATTAGCCACGCTTTATAGGTGATGAATCTGAAGCTTAAAGTTGTTATGTATATTACCAAGGTTAAGCCACTAAACAATGGGATGAGGATTTGAAGAACATAAGTCCTAGTCTGAGATACCATGTGTATTTATGCAGTTTACGCACCCCTTAGAACACTACATATAAGGGCATAGACAATGTAGATTTGTATATTTATTCCAGAAAATTTCCCATAGGTGACAATATGTTCTTTCCTTAAAAAATTCATATTGTAACTTTTTTAAAAATAAAATGAGGTCTATTTTAGAAGCAATCTTTTTCTAATTGACAGTAATGTGCCATATGTGACAGCATCCACCATGCCCTGATTCTGAAGACCTGCTCTTTTACCTCATGCTGAACTCTGTGCCAGGAGGGTTGCCTAGGTCTTGAGGAAATGCTGTGTTCCTAGAATGTACACGTAACATTAGTCGTTTCCCTGTTTTTAAGTCCCAGGAAGAGTTTATTACTATGAAAACAGAAAAAAAATTATATATATAAAAGAAATTTTAAGTTAGAACTGACAGGACTTGGTAATTTATTGGATATAGGGAATGAAAAAAGACACAGGAATTAAAGAAACTCAGAACTTTCTAGCATGGTTGACTAGATGGATGGATATGCTATTACCCGGGATTGGAGGTAGAGTCTGGAGGAATAGGGAAAATGACTTATGCTAAGGTTAATTGAGAGATAATAGAAAGATAAAAAAAGGAAGTTCAAATTATGCACCTGAAGTTAAGAGAGGTCAATGATAGAGATTTGGGTGCCATTTTCATAGAGGTGGGAGAGTTACTGCCGGGAGAATTAGGGAACATACATGGGAAGAATCTAACACTACAGGTGGGACCTGCAGAATGATCAAAAAGAGAAAAAATGCTGTAAAAGCCTAGTTAAAGACATGGCAAGTTAAAAATAAGGTCACTGGAGCCAAAAACAAACAAAAAGCATTTTAATGAAAAAAGGTTCTGAAGTATGTTCCCTACTTCAGAGAGTTCCAGGAAAATGAGAAATGTGCAGAAATCATTGCAGCTGGCAATTCAAGATAACTAGTGAACTCTGTGAAGTTAGCCTCAATCCAATAATAAAGGGAGGAGGTAAAGATGTAGAAATAGTGTGCAAACTATTTCTTAAAACTTAGGAGAATGCAGGAAAGGAGGAAGGAAGAGAAGAGAAAGATTTGTTTTTCTTTCTGTTTGTTTTTAAGAATAGAAGGTCATTGAACATTTCTAAAGTTGGAAAAGTATCCAGTGGTAAAGGTATAATTGAAGATATCAAAATGGGGCATGAATAATTGATCCCACAGTATTTCACACAAGACCCAAAAATCCCAAATCCCAAATCAACAGTGTCTGCAAGTGAAATCCTGTCAATCTTGAAACAAAACAAAAAGAACTTTATTGAGATAATTTGCATATCATAAAATTTACCCATTTTAAGTGCACAATTCAATAAATTTTAGTGTATTTATAAAGGGTTTATTTTTCATACTGTGTGTCCAATTCTTGTTGAGAACTCTTGGTCTTAACTATCTTATCTCTGGACTTAATCACGAGTCCCAAGTGTACACTGGCCAATAGAACACAGGGATGATAATTTGAAGCCCATTTTTGATAAAAGTGAATAGAAATTTAGAACAAAGGAATAATAGAGAAATATCAGTGTTTTGGGCTGCAATAACATTACCATACATCATGTGGAATGAGGCAAATGCCCTAAATAGTTGCTTTGTAGCTTTTACAATGGATAATTAATAAGCTACACTGTATGAATCAAGTAACTTTTGTTTTATAACATTAAGACTCTATCTAGATCTGTAATTGACTCATTAAGTGTGCAGTAACACATTCATCCCCAACCTTTTTGGCACCATGGACCGGTTTCATGGAAGACAATTTTTTGCGGGAGTGGGGGAGGGGGACCCGGGTGGGGGCAGGTAGGCGGAACTCAGGCGGTGATGCCAATGATGGGAAGCGGCTCTAAATACAGATGCAGCTTCTACTCCCTGGCCTGCCGCTCACCTCCAGCTGTGTGGCCCAGTTCCTAAGTTTCACGGAAGACAATTTTTCCACGGACTTTTGGGGGTGCGGGGGATGGGGGAGTAGAGCTCAGGTGGTGTTGCGGGGCTTGGTTCTTAACAGGCCAAGGACCAGTGCAGGCTGGGGCAGAGGCTGGGGACCGCAGCAGTAACATACAACTTACAATACATTTTTGCCTCATATCGAGGTTTGTTCATGTTTGCTTATTTGTTTTTGGCAATGCTGCCCAGGACAATTTTTCATCATTTCAAGTGATCATTGTCTTGGTTCTTTGTGTTTAATGTAGATCTTCAGTTGTAATAAAAACTTGCTGGTGCCTAGCTAGAGTAAAAGACTAGGAGACAGGGCTGAGACCAGATGCAGGGGCTTGCAGAGTGGGTGCAGGTGTTGAAACAAACAACCTTCAGGCAGAAGCTAACTAGGCTACTAGGTTAGGAGCCCGATGCAGAGCTTGCAAAGTGGGTGCAGGTGTTAAAGTCTAACTAAGGGGGGTGAATAACCACAGACAAGGACCAGCTTCAACTGGCTTGTCAGCTATCTAGGTCACCTTACATGAACTTTGGCTAATTGTAATACCATTTACATTGTGGTTTTAAAATTTCCCTACCATTGAAATAGCCATGACAGTTCTGAAACAACTATATAAAGTATGAAAATGGGAGGGAACCCAATTCTAGGAATTACTACCCAAATTCTTAGTAAAAACCAACCGCTTATCCTTGAATATTCAGAGAAAGAGAGAGAGAAACATACATTCTTTCACTTTCAATAAAAGCTGCTTCTTTTTGGCTTATGTGGTGCATCCTGAATTTCTTTTCCTAAGGATTACCAAGAACCTGAAAGAACCTACACTCAGAGAGTGGTAATACCTACAAATAACAAAATTTATCATGCACCGCTCTCTTTTTACAGTCTTTCTTGAAATGCATGGATTTATATATATATGTACACTTCAGTTTCTGAATGCTGATTTCCAGACTTAAAGCATGTTCATGCTTTACTTGTGATTAGAAGAAGAAGTTTCTCAAATGAAATGAAAAGTAAACAGAACAAATATAAGGATGAACCATAGCCCATTGTTCACATACCTACATATGTTATCCCACATCAGGATATCAGATTTAGATATGTAAACAAAGAGGTGTACTTATTTTGCACCTAAAAATATAATGGAGAAAAGAATTATAGAACTTAAGCTAAACTACCCGCACTGCTAGGTTTTTATATCTTACATCAGAAAATTTCCCTAAATTAAGATCTACAAAAGAAAACATACCTAAAGGAGCATGCATTGTATTTTAAAAAATGATTTAATTGCACTCTTCATTTGAATATAAGTTAGCTCTTCATCAAATACAGTATGTAAAGTTATTTTTAAAAATCTCTCCTGCAATAGTAGATAAAAAAAAATACCCACTTTCCTATTAAACATTAGAAAGAAACACTTCTTTAGACTTACATTGTTTCAATTTCTCTCTCAACGATTTTAGTAAACATTGATTGAAAAAAAAATAAATAGGAGTTCAAGACCATGATTGTGCCACTGCACTCCAGCCTGGGTGACACAAAGAGACTCTGTCTCTTAAAACACACACACAACCTACAGAAAAACTACAGAAAGGTTATAAAAGACTAGAAGCATAATTTGAATGTTCTCTTATCATAGTCAAAATAGATTTGATAATAGCTAAATTATACATTGAGATGAGAGTTAAATGCACAATTTCTATAGGTATTCATGAAATTAGACTGGATGGGAAGGGGTGGAGTACTTTACAACGCACAGACTTTATCACATTCAGTTTGTTTATTTGTTAAAATTTTCATGACAGTTGACAATTACCACTAATTTTATTCTCCTTGGAGAAGACCCTCATCAGCTCAAATGCATTTTTTATAATCATTCTTAAAATATATGTTGTTTTGTGAGATTACAAATTTCCTTCTCATGGATGATGGAACTATAGGTAGATCCATTTCTTCCCCTAATCATCCAAAAATGAATTCTAGTCTTTGAAATTATCCTGAGACACTGTAACCATTACTGCCTTCCTTAGAGTGCCTTTCCAGCCATGCAAAACCCATACTGCTTGGGAATCCTCAAGGAACTCTTTCAAATGTGAGGCTCCTTCCATCAATTATCCTCACTTATAGATCCAATTTTGCAAAACATTCTTCAGTGTCCAATCTGTTTTGACCTCATCCCTCTTCCCTGATCAACTCAGTCCACCTATATCAACCAGTTATTATCTTATCTTATAGTCCTTGTTTGCAATTCCATGTTTTCGCACATGAAAGTCTTACTCTAGCTTGTTCTATGTTCCAGATACTTCTGTGTATTGCAAATACAGTGACAACCAAGGAGAACAAGTCAAACATGTCTTTGCTCTCATTGAACTTAAATTCTGAAGAAGGGAGAGAGTAACTGTGCTGATAAAAATAAGTTCTACAAAGATTGCATTCGATCAGACCATATCTAGAATTCTGTGTCCAGTACTAAACATATGCTTCCAGCAATTATATATAAAACATAAATCATGTAAACTAATGTTTGCTGATATATTGGTTTGGAAATGTGCTCTATCTTTTCTGTAGGATTTGCTTCTTAAGAACAGGGATCTTTTCTCACATTTGCCACAAAATACCTAGAATAGCAATAATATATATGTATGGAATACAGCAGAAGTCAGAAAAACACTTTTTAAAGTAAATAATGCTGAGCACTATCAGAAAGCTAACATTTTCAATTTTAGTTTTGTTTTTGGAAATCTCTAGATTCCTGCTGTTCAGAACAGTACAGATTTAACATGAAAGTCAATAAAAACTGTGTATATTAAAATCATTTCCTAGATTTACACATCTATTCTTATATTTTTAAAAATAAATATCACTTTTGAGAATTTGAAAGGATAGAAAAATGTCTGCATTCTTACTGGTGCAGAGGATGAATGTAAAAGTAAAAACGAAATGACTTAGCTGTAATTTTCTCAAATGGAAAGTGCCAAGCCAGACAGAGCAGAAAAGGAGGCTACAGGCATACACAGAATGTTTTATCAGCACTTTATCCCAAGCAACAAAGATGGAATTCAGTATGCTTTAACTCAGGTATTAATTTTCATAAAGTTAAAATTTATTGAAGGTGCTATTTTATACAAACATTAATATTAGGGTCAAGATGTGGTGGCTACATTGCATTCATCTTTAAAAGGGCTGATACATCAACCCAAGCAATGTTTGTGCACATTTGCCTATCAAAGATCAATTATGAAAGGTTGTGCAAATATATATTTATTAGTCCTTTTTTCCTGACTTATCTAAGCTTGAAACATTGGTACATTTTACTTCCACTTCTCCTTGGAGAGTAACTGCATGTAAAGTGGCAATTTTTAATGAAGTCTGTACCCTTTTTAGTCTTACTGTTTTGGCCCTACTGAACCCTTCTTTCTATTGTTTAGACAATACAACAACTTTCTAACTGGCCTCTTGTTCCACTTTATCCTGCACACTGATTCCAGATAAATATTTTTATGTCACAGCCTTAATCATCTGATTTTTCTCTTCAGATATATTCATTGGCTTCCCAACATTGGTTGAATATTAATTTTGAATTTATTAAAGTACATAATTATACTGACATCCCTTTTTGGTGAACCTAACTATTCAACTCAGAGTACTGATTACTAGGTGATAGAAAACCTGGCAAAAATCTTAAAGGAATAGGTATAAAGTTAATCATCAAAACACATCTCCCTTCTATTTTGCTTCTTCCCTAGTGTTAATTCCAGAATATATTTCAAGTATTTATTCTCTTGCTTTAAACTTCACACATCACAATTAAAATTCCTACTGTTAAGTACCTGAATATGGAATCCATCTGTAATATTGTGAATGAAACACAGTGTATGATTATAGACAAATAAGTGTGATTGCTTCAATCACAGACAGTACATATCCTCATTGCTTTTATTTAAACCATATACATAAAAAATAAATTTATCTTTAAAACTCAGATACTTAAAGGCAATTTAGAAACAACAACTTTATTTAGAATCACTTGGATACTTCACAATTCTAAATAACATCTACATTATATTATCACATTTTGCAGATAAAACATAAATATGAGAAATAAGTTTAAAGGAAGGGTTAGAAGTAAAGTCAAAATTAGTGCTCCAATGTCTGGATGTCCAGGTTCCTCCTCAAGTAAATTTACTTTACCATATAAAAGTATCAGCTTGATTTCCTGAGAAATCTAAGAAGTCAGGAGCCATGGAAGTGTAGGTTCTAATCCTCCTCTGACATTTGCCATGTTCTCTGTCCAAATTGCTATGTGTGTGTGTATCTCATTGTCCTTAGAAAACAATCTACTTCTTCAGCATTACTGCAGAAGTATTAAGAAGAACACTGGAGTGCATACAACATAGTATAAGATAAAGTAGAAAGACCTCAAATGAAGATGGAAACATTTATTTATTTTCCAAAGGAATTTTACTGTTTTCTTCCACTACTCCCTGAGCTTTTTGGTACTGTAGAGGCCGCCCCCAAAAAGCAAGAAAATATTTTTTCCATCCCCTCCTAACTCACACCTTTCCTCTGCATAGCATTGGGGAGGAGGATGGAGACAGGAGCATTTAAATTGTTTTTGCAACAACAACTAAAAATCTTTATAAAATTGGTATGATTAAATAACTGGTATTATTAAATAATAATAGACTCCTATTTATTTTATTATTTTTAATAATAGAATTTTATTTTCAGTCATCTATCTTATAAGTACACCCTCCACCCTAAGCCAATTCTGATTTTACAATTGGCTGTTCTCCTCCTGAGTAGTGCTGTAGGCAACCCACAGTCCGCAGGTGCCCATCCTGCTTGCTACCTCTGTAGCTCAGGTGCTCATAAAAACAGCAATACAAATCATTCTCACAAATTAGTTAAATAATCTCAGGTTTCCTCTGTCTGGGCTGTCTAAACCAGAACAAATCACTCTTAAATATGTAGAGTTTCCCATATCTAGCATAATATTTATAAGAATAACATTGTAAAAGAAATCAATAACACTAGATATTGACTTTATTTTAGTTGAACATTAAGCTTTTCAGCAAACTACCCTAAAACCAATGTGAAAAAAGTGTACATATTGACCATTCAAGAAAAGACTCCAGTGCAATGGACGGATGTAAAGAAAAGAATTCTGGTTTGTGAGCTGCAGAAGTAGTTCTAGCCCAGATTCTATATGATCTGGCTATAATTCTGAGTAGTTCAACAACCTTTCACAGTTCTCATTTTTTTTTTATCTGTAGCACAATGAGATTTATCTTTAATGTGATTTTCTATTAGAATAGCATAGGTGTCTAAGAGTTTCATGAAACCCTATTGGATTTCTTTCCTGAGTTTCCCTTAGAGCAGGCTTCTCTAGTACATGCACAACTGTTTTATCAACAAATGGAAATGCACTGAGGTTTCTGACTTGACAAGCAAAGCAATACTCAACTCATGGGATTGGAAAACAATTAATTAAAATTGAAACCCTAATAAGGAAATTTCCACATCGTTAGTTTCATAATGCACCTGCCCCTGCTTATTTCACTGTCGCTAGTAAAATTTAATTGCTTCATATTTCATATTTATTATTCTGCACATAGCATGTGCTTTAGATTACCCAATATAGCTCAAGTAATAGAAAAAGCTTTAACCAAGCTGGGTCAACTCAGCCTTTTGCACAACCTCTGGTCATCCACTCTTTAAGCACACATTTTGGAAATATTTGTGATTATATTTTTGTTGATGCTATGTGATATCTCTTAAGCCTCATGTACTCCTTATGGTGGAGACATAGGGAACTGGCAGGCACTGCTGCAGTATTGCCTGAGTCAGGACGTCTCAGAACAAAGTTTCAAATTACCCTGATGGATGGAGGATGGAGGATGGAGGATGGAGGATGGAGGATGGAGGATGGAAGCAGGGCAAATTCGCACCGGTTAGAGCCAAGATGGTGGGGAATTGATTGCTTCTTGACCTTACAGCTTCATTATACACTTCATTACCATAAAAGTTTCCAAGGACACCTCCCACTCCCATCATGCACCTGAAGCCATGACACTTGCTATTTGATCATTATTTAGTCAAAGAAGGGTGTCACCCTAATTCCAGGAAAACACTGCCCCTCTCTTGAATATTCCTCACCTTGTTTAGCCTATAATTAAGCTGTTGCTTAACACATTGCCACACTAGAAAAAAAAAATTTTTCCTTGGGACCATGGTGTTTTATTATGAAAATAAAATAAAACCTTCAAAAACAAAACGATCCTTTTTGATTTAATGAAAAATTTATTTTTTATTCTTTTCTATGGGTTATGCAATTGAATTGTCAATATTAATTGTAACAATAAGAACATCAGAGTTGAGTTTTCATTCTGAAGGCTCCCAAGTATACATGTTAAATAAGTTTGTATCTTTTTCTCCAATTAAAAAAGAAAATCACCAAGTAAAATTTTCATGAACCAACTGCAGGGTTTTGCCCAGGAGGCCATGCATCACATAACACATATGCCACAGCATGGCAGCGTGAGTTGCCTGCATACCACATGGCTCCCAAGACAAAGAGACATGTGAGAGTTACATATGCTTCAGGAGGCTCAAAACTCGCATGAGTTAAATACAATTCACATGGCAGTTAATGTGTTAAATAAAGGGGCAACAGGAACTATGGGGCCAGTTGTCTTCTGCAGGGAGAACTAGCCTCTGCTCTATGGAGTAGACTTTCTATAGTTTCTGAATAAATCTCGCTTTCACTTTATACTGTCAGCTTGCTCCTGAATTCTTGTGCCAAGCCAAGGACCCATTTGAACCTCAAGTGGCTCCCAGCATTGGGAGTCACTTTCCTGTGTCAGTGGCATCTAGCCTCTAAAATTCCAGTTAGAACCTGTTGTGAATTGGTATAAGCTATATACACACCTTTTAAAAATTCTTTTCATGGCTTCAATACACAAAGCACTGAAAATAGACACACATGCACAGGCACACACATAGTTACTAAAATCTAGTGTCTGCATTTTAGCAAAAGTTTAAGATAGAAATTTTCTGGTTTCATTTTTAGGTACTTTGTTAGCGTGAATTTTATTCTTCTAGCCCTAGTTTTATTTCCAGTCCCAGATAATATCCCACTTAAATTGGTTCTTTAGAAAAGACTCAAAGGGATTTTAATTACTTCCTCTGAAAATTCTCTGAATGCAACATTGGGCCTGAGGGCTATTCTTTTTCCAGATGACTGACTTGGTGAATCTGCCTTTCCAGAATAATTGGGGTTATGAAGACTGCCAATTTATTCTCTGAGGGACCCTCTCTCCAGGTAACGGTGTCATCCTTTGAGGTGCTAAAGAAATTTGATTGCTTCATAAAGAAGGATTTGGTAATACGTATCAAAATGCAAAGCTTGGCATGACCAAGGCTACAGGGCTCCTCCAACCCTTCATAGGGTTACGGTTTTAGAGTCACTCCCTGTCAAAGGAGCACTGTACCACGGTGCAAAACAACCTAGCAGAACTCTCTTCTTACTTCTCTGCAATATAGTCTTGAGGCCCTTAGGTCTTCTCCCCTCAACATATAGTTTCCTTCCTCCCCGCCCTGCAAATAAGGTTGTGTTAGAGTATTCACACATACCTAGTTAAACAGTGGGCTAAGGATGAAACCCTTCCTTGAGATATATTTCTACAAATATTACCATTTATTATTGCCTTAAAATATCTAAATGGAACAGGGCCAGGACCAGGGTGAAAATAATAAGGCATTTGACTCTGGTGCAAAATTTAAGAGACCACCAAAATAAATCATTCATAAGGATAAATAATATTTTAATGCAACATTCTAAAACAGCAAAATTAATGCAAAAAATTTATGATGAACAAAATACAATAATTTTAAATAAAGACAAGTTCTTGTGTACTGTATCTAGCTAAATAAGTCCTCACACTTGCCAGTTGTTTCCTCTCACATTGGTTAATTGTAGAATATTGCAGTCAATTCATAAATGTCAGAATAAATGTCATTAAACACCAAATCTATAATTTAATTACATTTCCTCCCTTATATATTGAATTTTAATTGTTAGCCATAGGCATACACAAGATGCACTTTATAATCTGCTCTTGTTTCCAAAAGAATTACAATTGGTTGTGATATTTAATAACATTAAGACCGTGTTTACTAGGAGATTGAATGTAGTATAATGTTGCTCTTCTCCACTTATTGATAAAAATCAATGGTTCATGGGTTTCAGAAAAAGCATATCTTTTACAACTACTAAATTTCATCTTGATAGCGTTATTCTACTTATCATAACTTTATGTTGTTTTTTAAAGCATGTGGAATCTACAAATGAAAATAACAATAATAAATTATACTTCCACACAGATGCACTATGGTAAGTCTGACTTTGTAATTTGCAAGAATAAATTGCAACCAAAAAACACCTATTCCAGCTCAGACCCTCTGCAGATCCTGCTTTGGGAGGAGTGGCTCACACTGACCATCACAGCACGCTGTTTCTGGAAAAGACCCCCAGAGCTCGAAATGACATACAAAATATAGGTTTATATATGGACCATTAAATAACAGATACTATGTATAATAATCTAAAAATAAATAGTGCTTGATTGCACAGAAGCACACAGTTTCTGATTATTGAATTTTGAGAAAATGTAGACAGGCATAATAGAGATCATTTCTTGCTCAAGCTCCTCCTTGTCTGTTTCTCACTTTGCATTCAAACAGAGAAGGCCTTTCAGCTGACCCTAATGAAACATTGTTGCAAAAATGAGAGGCCAACCTGTGTGTCCAGTGGCTGTTCAGCCAGAAAGAATGCTAATTCTTGGCTACCATACTTTTTTTTTAAAGGAATTCAGGCCTTTCTGTGGCATGGAACGCGGTGATCAGCCAGGAACTGTCAGGTGATCAGCCAGGAACTGTCAGAGATGAAAATAACCTTGCTTTGTTATAACCCAAAAAATGTAGCACTGTTTCAGTTTCATACAAGTCCCTTACTTGTGCCCAGTGAAGAAAGACAGGGGGCTGGGGAGGGGATCAGTCATATCCTAGCCATTTTCAATAAAGGATATGATTTCTTTATTAGTGTGTGTTTACAAGGGATTTGTAAGAGCAGTATAAACAAGTGATTTGACAAAAATACTGGTATCACTGAAATTGAGCAGGGATGGTCAAAAACTATGGATGTGGAGGGACAGGAACTGACTTAAGGGCCCCCTTGGCCCTTACTAGCTGTGTGACCTTGACTTCTGAGCTGATGTGTCCTTTTCCATAAAATGGCATTACTAACACACATGTCACACCGTAGTGGTAAGAATTAAGCAACGTGACAACTATAGGTAATTTGTAAATTCTGAACTGTTACACAAATGTTGTAAAGGAATTGAAAGAATAACAAAATACATTGAGAATCTGAAATGAAGTTGTAAAGCCAATCTCCATTTGAACTGGGAAGAAATTTATTTTAAAATTATTTTTATCAGTCCTCTATAAAAGTACAAGCTGATCAATCTTTAGAAGTATAAGCTGATAAATCAAAATATTGCAACAAAATTATTTCTTACATTAACATTTTCCTTCTTAGGAATACCAATTCCAAGATTGAAAAAAACCTTAATGATCCTTAACAATTTACTAGGTTAGGAAAGTCCTAGTAAATGCTTTAAAAGTTATTTTTACTTACTAAAATGTAAATAAATAACAAAAATAGAAAGAATTATGTCTGATAACTTTCCAAGTAGTATTTAAGTAACATAAAAAAATAGATAGTAGAAATAAGATAATTCCATTATTAAAGAATAATTTAAAAAGTAAAATTTTACATCATACTATTATTTGACCACTAGTAATTTCCAGACTGAGTAGATATTATGTAAAATAAATTAGAAATTTCCAAACACTCTTATTGATCATAGTAAAAATAAATAGTTCCTTGCATTGCTACAATTGTTTTGCTTGAAATAACTTTATGAAACCCAGGTATGTTTGCATAGCAAAAGAATTTGAATAAAGCATATAAAATTCTTAAATTTTATTTTTTGTCTTTACCAATTTCTCTTTTCTCTTTATTCTACAAACTGTAAGAAATGTCACCACAATCTGGGTGTTCATTACTTTAGTTAACATAGGATTCTCACATCTATCTCCATTCCCAATCTTTCCTCTGAAGTCCATATTCCTATTTTCAATTTTCTACTAGATACTTTACTTGGATATTTCCCACAGATCCCTAAAACAATCTGCTCCAAAATAAATTCAACATCTTCCAGTGGCTGACATCTGCTTCTGTTCATTTATTCCTGTTTGATTGAAGAGCACTGCCATCCACAAAGTGAATCATATCTACAAGGTGGCAGTCACAACCTTGCCCGACCTCAGAACCATCTGATCAGTCATCAGGTTAAATGGATTCTACTTCTAAAATATCTATCATATTTATGGTTGCATTCTACTGTCCATAGTCTCTTCTTGTCTTCCCTCTCATCTATCATACTCTAATAGAGTATTCCTCTGTTGAGAAACACCCTGCTGGGGTGTTTTAGAGAAGCTGATCAAGAGAATCCACCCAAGGACTTCAGGAAATTTAGTATCCCCCTTCTCTCCTAAAGGCTAGTAGCACCTGAAGTCATTTGTAGGACAACCCCCTCCCACTACACACACACACACACACACACACACACATTTCTAAATATCTCAGAGGTGATAGTAGAGTTCATTGAATATCTCATTAAATGTCTGCCTCTGAGCCTTTAGAACATATTCTTCAATACCTTTGGAATGCTCTTTCCTCCAAAGTTTGCCAAGAAAGCTGCCAAGCACTTCTTAAGCACCAGCCTTTTCTCTTCTGAAAGCTTCCCCCAGCTAAACTGGCCCTGTGCATCTCCACCTTCCATAGCATTGAATATATCCTTTGCATAGGACTTTAAAAATTTTGTTTTAATTACTTTTTGCATGTCTGATTCCCTCCAAGACTCTGAGCTCCATCAAAGTATAAAACATAATTTGTCATCTTTGTACACCCGGTGACCTGTATACAGCAAGATATTGATAAGTGTGTGAATTCATCATTCTTTCATGATTAAACATTTAAATTTTCTATTGGCAAAAGGTATGGACAAATGGTATACAAGCTTTTGCTAACTGTTCTTCCCAAGATCATCAAGGATCTTGGGTTACCAAAACCAATAGTCACTTTTCTGTTTTCATATTACTTAACCTCTCAGAAACATTTGACACAGTTAACCACTTAACTCCATCTTAAAACACATTTTTTCCTTGACTCTGTTAATCAAACTCATGGTTTTCCTGTCACATTGCTAAATACTCATTTTTGCTTATCTTTACTGGTTCTTCCCCCTCTGTTCTATCTCTGAAGTTGGAATACACTAGGACTCTTTTTGATCTAAACGCTCTGGCCAGGTGACCTCATTAGACCCATGCTTCTAAGCACCATTTTTATGACTCCCAAAACTGTAGATAAATTTCCTATCTTTCCACTAAGCTCCAAACTCTTATATTCTACTTCTGAATTGACATATCCACCTGGATGTCAAATAGGCATCTAAACCTAGGCATGGCCAAATTTAACATATTCCTCCAACCAGTTCCTTCTTGAGTCTTTTCCTTCTCAGAAAATGTCCTCATCTTTCACACTGTAGGTCAAGCCATAAAGCAAGGAGAGTTACTCTTGATTCCTTTATTTACCATACTCTCCAAATTTATCCATTATCAAGTCTTGTCAATGATATCCTCAACTGATCTAATATTCTTATGTACATATTTATATATAACACACATTATATGTAGCCTAATACTGCACCTGATGACTACAAATACACATCCTTTTCAAGTGTTTATGGAACCTTTCAAAATATCGTTATTAAAAAAAGATTTACAAATAGAGTTTGTTCCCTAATCTCATTGGAAATTTAACTTGAAATCATGAACCAAAAGATAACTACAGTAAAACTCTCAAGTGTTGGTAAATTAAGCAACATGCTGCTAAATAATCCATGGTTCAGAAAAGAAATCAAATAATGCCCGGAGAGTATCATCTCATGAAAGACGGGATTGTAGGGGACATTGCTAAAATGCTTTTAACTGTATGCTTGTTCTTTCTTCTGATCAAGATAGCCTGAAAGTTTCCCTCAGCTTGACTAAACTTTAGGAAGGTTTCTTTCTGCCAATAGGCCCCTGACCTCACTTATCTCAGGGCGTTGACTTTTAAAAACCTGGAATTTTAAGTTCTTTCTCTGCCACTTTGAGATATGAATCTTCTACAACCAGGAAAGTCTTTCTCTAGGGTGTGGAAGCCATCCTTTTGAAATGTAATCATCAAAAAAGGCAGCATCCCTATCTACCAGTCTCTGTGGGAGAGTAGGAATCTAACTTCAATAAGCAACAATTAACAAACAGATGGACTAATGACATAGGCCAACCTCTCCCTCTTACCATCCTCCAGTACTTTTCCACTAGCTCACCCCAGCATTTAAAAATCTTTCTACCTTTTGTTTTACTGGAGTTGAGCTTAATCTCCTTTCCCTACTGTGATAGTCTCTCTCCTCTCTTGAAATAGTATTTTTTTTTTTTTTTTTTGAGACAGAGTCTCACTCTGTTGCCCAGGCTAGAGTGCCATGGCGTCAGCCTCGCTCACAGCAACTTCAAACTCCTGGGCTCAAGCAATCCTCCTGCCTCAGTCTCCTGAATAGCTGGGACTACAAGCATGTGCCACCATGCCCACCTAATTTTTTCTATATATATTTTTAGTTGTCCATATAATTTCTTTCTATTTTTAGTAGAGATGGGGTCTCGCTCTTGCTCAGGCTGGTCTCGAACTCCTGAGCTCAAATGATCCACCCGCCTTGGCCTCCAAGAGTGCTAGGATTACAGACGTGAGCCACCGTGCCCGGCCTTGAAATAGTCTTGAATAAAGTCTTCCTTGCCTATTCAACTTGCCTGGTGCTATTGTTCTTCCCACCCATAGTTCCCAGAAAAGTCATTGGTAGATAGTACCGTTGACCAAATAATCACACTTTTCCCCACTCCCTCTATGGAAGGAACATGTTTCCTATTCTATTAATTTTGAGTTTAGCCAAGTGACTTGCTTCAGCTAATGGAAAGCACTGATATCAGCAGCTGTGAATGAGCCATCTCTGAGTAGAGCCTTAGAGGGGTTTGCATGGTTTGGCTCAGCCTATGCTATTGCTGCCCCCAACTCCTACCCCTACACACACCTCCTCCACCTCCTGCTATAAGAAGAGCATGCCCAGTTAAATACTGTGTCCCTAATGAAGAATTCTGAGATATTCCAGTCCTGGAGTCTAAAGCCTGGAGCAGAGCTATTACAGGCCCAGACCTCTGAGTGGGAAATAAGTGTTCTTGTAAGCTGCTGAGATTTTGAGGTTGTGAGGATAATGCAACATATTTCCAGTAAATGCATGCACTTTTCAGTGCATTAGCCATAGACATTCCATACGTCTGAAGTCCTTTTATTTTTCTCTTTTTATTCTGTAGCCTCCTGGGCAAAGACCCCAATTCTTAACATGACCTGCAAAGCCCTCCATGGTCCATCCCATACTCATCTCTTTAACCTCACCTTTCTTTCATTATCTTTCCTTTCTCTGTACAACAGCCACAGGGGCTTTTTTTTCCCCTGTTTTCCTAATATATTAATACTATGTTTCTCCCCTCCACAGAACACTTGCTCTTGCTGCTTTTTTCCAATCCTAAATATTCTCAGCTGTCCAAGCACCTCACCCCATCCCAATTACTTAATAAATTTCTACTTCAGATCTTCACTTAAATTCCTCCATCAAGGAAGTCTTTCCCCATCTTTACAATCTTCACTCAAGGTTCCTTTAATAGGTAGATTTATAAGCTCATTGTATTTGCCTTCAGAATCCCCACTTCAATTTTTAAATATGTACTTTCATCATTATTATTGTTATTTGATCAATTTCTGTCTTAGCCACTCGCATGTAAGCCACAGAAGAAGAGAGGCCGTGTTTGGATTTACTCATCATTGTCTCTGCAGTGCCTGCAACAGTACAGCACAAAGCAGCCTTTCAGTCAGTTCTTAAGCATGAGTGAAGATTCAAACCCAGCTCCTTGTACACAAGGCCATTCTTCTTTTCACTATTATGTGCAGTAGAGCAAACCGCATGTGTTACATAAGGAGGTGTACTTTTTTGCTTTGCTTAGTTTTATTTTGAACTCATGCTCAGTTTTTGTGATGACACATATTACTCATCTCAAATTGTGCAGATAATTTTTCTGCCTAAGTATGCTTTTATTTTAGAAAAGTTCTGACCATTTCTCTGAATTCTCAAGAACATTTTAAATTCTAATTTCTAAGCTGATGGCCTCCACTGTGCTTGGACCAATTCCTTGTCCTCCCATTGTGATTATTACCTACAGAGTTAAAAAGTGTACGTAGCAGTCCATTACTGATGAATGTATTCCAGAAAATGTCAAAGGTTTGCCCTAAATCTCTCCTGTGGTAGTTTTTTCTTCTGTGAAAATTGTAAATGGCTAACTTAGAAGTAACCTTTGTACATTTACAACAGTAAAATTCATGGTATATGTACTCAGAATTCCTCTGAAAGAAAGTCAAGTCTAGCTGAAATTAAATATATGCTTACTTGTAGGCACCCAGAGGTTAGTGTATTTGAGCCTGATTGCGAATCAAAGGAGAACGACAACAACAAAAAACACAGAGCTGGAATATGAAGACCTTGTCATGTCATGCTCGTCAAAATACATCATATGAGTGACCCTAACAAAAACACAGAGCAATCAGGGTTACTCCACAATGCCCTCCAGCTTAAATTAGGATTCCAGTCTTAATTTGAAAGTTTGATTAAGCTTAGAAATCTAGCCTATTTCTAAATAATATTTTAAGTTCTTTATGATTCTAGCTCTTAATGATTATTCATTGACAAAACAAACAGTCCCAACAAACAAATCCAAATGAACTGGGGGGAAAATCCCTCTGGCTAAGGATAAAAATGATGTTTAAAATAATAAAATAATTAAAAATAAACACTCATATCTGCAACTACTACAAACCAATCAGGAAAAAATGCTTAGTCTTCCAAGTATTTTAAGCTCATCCACCCAAGAAATAAAATAAAACTCAAATTATTAGGTTATTAAATATGGAATGTCCCATTTCCTTAAGTACTAAGTTTGACAGTTGATATCTCTGACATTTCACTTTGACACTTCTTGTTTTTGTTTTTTTGTTTTGTTTTGTTTTTTATTGTGAAGGTACATCCTCATCCTTTCAGATGCATATTTTGGTTTGTGATTATATTTCAAAGTTTTTTTTTTCTTTTTTTTAGAACAATTTTTGTGAAACCACGGATAAGTCAAAAATTCATGTTATTTTTTAATATGAATTCCTTCGTGGAACCATACAGCGCAGAGAGCTCGAAATATCAATGAAGTGTTTGGGAAGGACGTGGCTAATGAACGCACATTATGTCAATGGTTTGAGAAGTTCCATTCTGTGATTTTAATCTTAAAAATGAGCCATGTGGGTGACCTGAGACCAAGGTGGACAATGATGAGCTGAAAGCTGTAGTGGAAGCAAATCCATCTCAACCTACCCATGAATTAGCAGCAAGGTTTGATGTTACTATGCCAACAATATTGGACCATTTGAACAAATGGGCAAGGTAAAGAAGCTGGGTAGATGGGTACCACATGAATTAAATGAGCATCAGCAGGGAAATTGTCTGGAAACTCGCCTTTCTTTGCTGTCACAATATAAAAGCAAACCATTTCTACACCGCATTGTTATGTGTGATGAAAAATGGATTCTTTTTGACAATTGCAAGCACTCAGCACAATGGCTGGATGACAATGAAGTGTGAAATACAGTCTAACACCAAATATTCATCAAAAAAAGCTAATAGTGTCTGTTTGGTGGTCCAGCGCTGGTATTATCCACTATAGCATCATAAAACCTGGTCAGTTGCTTACAGCGGATGTCTACTGCAACCAATTGAACAAAATGATGAGGATACTTGTGATTAAGCAGCCAAGATTGGTCAACAGAGACAGGCAAATCCTCTTGCAAGACCACATGCCACAAAAAACAACTCAGCTCAAACTACAGAAGCTGGACTTGGAAACTCTGTCATCCTCCATATTCACCAGACCTTGCGCCCACTACCACTTCTTCCAGGCTTTGGACCAATTCTTGCAAGGAAAAATATTCACTTCTCAACAACCTATGGAAAACACCTTTCACGATTTCATTGCCACTCGCTCTCCAGGCTTCTTTGCTGCTGGCAAAAGCAAGCTACCATTAAGAAGGCAAAACTCTGTCGATAGTTTAGGCACACACTTGGGTTAATTGTACTGCTTCTTATCTGAGATATAATAAACGAAACTTTTGATTTGAAATTGGACATTTCATATTTAATAACCTAATGCATACTGATGCCACATGTGAAAACCAAGTTGAGGACCAATCACCAAAACTGATTGAATCATATATTTTAAAAATAGCTTACTACAATTTTACAAGAAAAAAAAGAAAACTGCAAATTAAAGAGTAGAAGACTCCCAGCAGATACTGGAGGAAGAACAAATCTTATATTATTATAATTTCACAAGTCTAGGATTTTTTCAAAAGATATCCTCTACTATTTTATAAAAACATAGAGTGTTACATAAATAAAAGGAAGTGTTACTGCACTATCTTATAGAATACGTTTTTCTAAAGATTGGTACAGATGGAAAATATTAAAAATTTGAAAATGTTTAGATAAATCTGTTGACAGTTCCATAGCAAATGAATTAAGTCAGTATTTTCAAAATTGTATTTCACTTAGATATGTCAAGGTGTTTATTTGCAAAAATATTACCTGTCAAACACATTTGTGAAATGCTACATATATTAAAATCTTCTCTGAAGATTATAATACACATTTCTGATAAACCTATTTAATTTCACTAATCCATATATTTTTCTAAACTTATTTGACAGAGTAATTATTTTTCCGGGGAACAGCTCAGTGTTCTGGGGCATACATATAGTTTGGGTAAAGTTGAATCAGGGGAAGCAAGGTAACTTGGACTGCAGCTCTAGCCTTTAACTATGATCTCAAAGAGAAATTGCCATATACCTATAGTTACAACTAGTGGGATTCTCATTGTATCAGTCCAAACTGACTTTACATGGTAAACATTAGTTAGATAATTTAAACTGTGGCTCATTTATATCCTTATCCAATAAAAACAAAACACACAACAAATATCAAAAAATACAATTCAAAAACATTTTTCTGAGAAAAAGAAAAGGATTTGAAACTGTATGTTGAAAAGGCAGACTGCATACCTTGAAAAATCAATGCACCCTGCACCAACACATATGCTAGTAAAATTATCAGATTTTAATGGACAAAGGAAAAAAATATTCTTCCATATATAATGGCCAAGTGAATTATTAGAGAAAGAAAATATGATCGTCATTTCAATAGTACCTCTTCAAACTGGAAGACAACAAAGTTACATATTCAAGGAAAGAAAAGGTGACTTAACATTTTTATCTCAAGCACAAATGACTCAAGTAGAAAGGTAGACAAACTGCTATTAATGCTACAAACAAAATGTGTATATATATGTACATAAATAAATATATACTATTATGTTAAATTCATGTACTAAAATATATCTACATATATTTTTAAAAGAGCAATAATATAAGTATAAACTATTTAGTTTTAAAAATTGTTACCTGTAAGAGGATGAAAAGAATAGAGTGCAGGGTGTGAGCTCCAAACTAGATTTATTCTGATATAATTTTGTTTTGTATTTTTGTCCCTGAGCCATGTAAATATTTCAGGTAATTATAAAATAAAATCAAATTTTACATCAGGGGATTCTAAAATTGAAAAGTAAAGTGAAACAAATAAATCTGAATCTGTATCTAGTTGGTAGTTTAACTACACTGAAAACCATTCTAAGTGGCTTTAAAGCACAATAATTTGACTGCGCATTCTGAGTAGGCTATAATTTAAGGCTAAAAAGAACTGCAAAAAAGAAAAATTTAACTGCTATTAGTAATATTAATAATAATTTTGGTGGCAGTGTTTGTATTGTAGACACTGTTGTGTGCTTAAGATAAAATAAATGCATAATTTTGTGGTATAATGTTATCATCCCTGGTTTTCTTAACACATGGAGTGCTTGGCATGGGAGAAAGAACATACAGATATAAGACAGAAATGATTAACTAAAATTTCTGAAGCCTTGAATTTCAATTGTAAAAATCAATATTAACTGATAATATATATGTTCAAAATCAAAACAAAACATATTTCCTATTTTTTAAAAAACCAAAAAACCAAACCAAAACCCAACTCAGTAGCAGTGATATCCCCTAGCACCCAGGTTAAAGTCTTGAAATACTAAAGAAATCAGAACTTGGAGAAGATGGTTGATAACAGATCTAGGTAAGTTAAGTACAAGTGGGTGGAGTATAGAGAAAACCAGATTCATCTTGAGTAGGTAACTGTTGAAACTGGGTCATGCGTGTATAGGGGCTCATTACAACCTTTTGTCTAGTTTTGTACATGTTATAAATTTTCCATAATACAAACAAAATGAAAACAGATTTCACAGTCTGTTGGGATGTAAAATCCCGGAGTGTCCATAAATATTTCAAAATGTACAGAAAACACAATTTTTAGGCAGATATAAAGAACTACATAGTAACAGAAAACCTAAATGATGATAACCTTTTACAGTTATTGTCTAACTGGTTTTTACTTCAAAGAAGTTGCTGTATTTCTTAGGTGGGGGCCTTTCACTTAGCAGGTGCTCAATAAATGATAGCAGAATTTAAAATGGTGGCAGATTTGTCTTCGAATCTCTTATAAAAATCTCAGAACACCAAAAAAAAAAAAAAAAGAAAGAAACCCACTTTGTTTTGAACTTGAAATATTCTGAGTACATAAATCTAAATCAACTACTGTGTAAAATATTCATAATACCAGAGGCTTAAAAATGTAAATGATTGGAAACATTAAATCACTGATGTGATTACAGAGTGGCAGTTTATAAAAATAGGGCAGCAATAATCAGTATCATGCTAGATAATAACCATCTACAATGTAGAAAAAATTTCTTGCCTTAGGCATCAAATTAAGGTGGAGAGTTTAGATATTCTGTGTAAGAAGATGAATAACACATATCTGGTCCATTAAAGAGAGAAGAAGGAGAAACAGATTTGCATTTGTTATCTAAATTAATCCTTGACAGCACCAACAGCTCATTCTACTATACCATGCTATTTCTAGGTTTCTATATATAAACTAAGTAGCATGTTAAATAATTACCTAATATTTCTGCTTATTATCAAACCACAAGAATATAAAATTAACTGTAGCACTTTGTATTTAGCACGAAAATATAGATACTTGATTTTTTTTAATAAAGAAAGACCAACTGAAAATAGATAAATGGTTTTTTTTTCTGACTAATATATGTTCAATTCCTATTTAGCCTGGTTTCTAAAAAAGTGAGCAGTGGGTGCAGTCAGACTGAGGGGAGCAACAAATTTATCGTTTTGCAGTGAAAATCTGGGAAGGGTACCATTGGTTGGGCAAAACACAATAGTGACAGCTGAAGCCCATAAATCAAGAGATAACAGTATTTCAAGTTCATTATCTCACTGGTGAGAATTGTTTAAAGTAATGATTGACAATATTGTTGAGTCCTAACTTTAGTAATTATCACAGGCAAGACTTACCTTTATGCCTTATTTCTACTAGTGTGCTAATTCACCCTTCTTGAAGAGAGGGTTATCAATAGGAATTTTTGTAAGAAGAATGAATGCTCTGAGTTGAAGGATGTTTTAAAAAGTATATTTGGATTCAGGAAGAAGTCATAGGAAAAGTGGGAGAGAATATTTAACCTATGTAATGGACTGAATGTTTTTCATCCCCCCAAAATTTACGAAAACCTCACCCAGCATGTGATGGATTAGGAGGTGAGGCTTTGGGGAGATAATTAAATTTTGATGATATCATGCAGGTAGAACCCCCATGATAGGATTAGTGTCCTTAGAAAAAGAGGAAGATACCAGAACTCTCTCTGTATTTGCCACATGAGGATACAGCAAGAAAGCTGCTGTCTGCAAACCAGGAAGATGGCCCTCACCAGAAAATGAATCCGTGGGCACCTGGATCTTGGACTTTCCAGCATCCAGAACCATGTGAAATAAATTTCTATTGTTTAAGCCACCCAGTCTATCGTATTTTGTTATAGTAGACCAAGCCAACTAAGACACCCTATAAATATTCATTCATTCATTCAACAGCTGCCTACTATGTTCCAGTAATCATTAAATCTGGGAAATCAGCCACAAAAAAAGACCAGCAAAATCACTGTTTTCAAAATGCTTATATTCTATAAGAAGGAGAGAACCAGTATATAAAAACAAATATATAAACAAGATGGTTTCAGTTAGTTATAAATGCTAATAAAATATAAAGCAAATAAGAAAACAAAGTAGAGAACGATTTGAGGGACTATTTCAGATTGGATGATAAGGCAAAGCCTCTCGGAGATGACTTGTAAGCAAAGATCTAATTAACAAAGAGGAGCAAACTATTGGGAGATGAGAGATCTGGGCAAAAGGCCTTCTAGGCAGAGGGAACATCCCGTGCAAAGACCCTTCGTAACAACTCTCAGCTTTGAAACGTGTGATATTTGACTGCACTAACCAGGACCTCTTCGTGTTCCAGCCATCTACTCATTTTTCTGGCATCTTTGCTCAACTGTCACAATCTCTAACACTGATTTGATATTAATTTTTGACAGTTTCAGTATCTATATACATGACTCCTTCAAAACACTGGCCTCTTAGTTTCTTGATATCCTCTCATTCAGTGATCTTGTCATCCACACAAGGATCCTCTGGTCATACCAACAAGGACATCCCCTTTATAATCTCAATTTCTAGTACTGCACTCACTGACTACCACCTTTTTTCCCAGATCACTCACTCTAAGTACCCTGACTCCAACAGTTCTCCATCTCCACCAGAACTTACAATCCATGGATCCCACTGCCTGTTTTCCTTCACTCCCAACTCATGCCCTTAGTACTTGCCTAACTTGGCATAAAATTCATGACACATGACTAAAATCACTCTGCTATGTAAAACTCTAACTCCCTTGCTTCTCTCCTGCTTCACTGCATTCTTGACTAAATCCAGCTCTAGTTAAAATCAATGCCACCCACTCTGTGCTTGTGCCTGTGTATCTAAACGTGGCTGAAAAAGCAAAACACACCATGCAATCATACGGAATGGTTTCACCTTACACTTACGAACAGACCCCTGAAAAGGGCCATTAAACCAGACCATTCACTCTCCCATTCTCCTAGATTACTATTCCAAACTTACTCTTCTCAAACTGTAAGTATCTCCTCCCTCATCTCACCCTTACTGAGCAAGTACCTTGTAAGTGCTATTATTCTACAAGCCCCAAACTTCCACTTGTACATAAGACCACATCCCTCTTGCTTACTCTCAAATCTCTTTTCTTCTTCTATCATCAATTTTTTCCAACATCCATTGTTCATTCCCAAGAACATACAAACTTGCTATTACTCTTTTTTTCCCAGATAGATGTCTTTGGAAGAATGAATAAATAAGAACTAAGAATATAAATAAGTATTTTTTGAAGAATAAATAAATAAATAGTAAAAACAACAAATTTTTACAATGTTGCAGAATTTACAAATGTGTAGTATTAAAAATATTAGAACTTATTATAAAGGAATAATAATATGAAAAATGGTACTAATAAAAAACAGAAATGGAATTCCTTTTAATAGACTAGAGGTACAGAAACAGACCTAACAATAGATGTGACAATTATGGTATTTCAAAGCAAAAAAGAATGTAGATAGATTTAAAAAAAAAAACAAACCAACAACTATGAATATAACATGTTGATAACCTGGAAAACATTGCAACATAAATAATAGAAAAAGTGAATATATCACTAAAATATGAATAACTATTACAAATTATAGCTCAAAAAAGGGCAATGCACATGACTAAGAAATTCAGAAGAAGATACAGTTGGCCTACAACATCTATGGGTTTCAATCTGTGGATTTAACCAACTGCAGATAGAAAATATTAGGGGAAAAAACAAACAAAAAATAAAAGATAACAAAACAACAATAAAAATGATACAAATTAAAAAGAATACAACTTAACAACTATTTACACAGCATTTACATTGTATTAGGTATTACAGATAATCCAGAGATGCTTTAAAGAATATAGAAGGATGTACACAGGTATTCACAGGGGTCTTGGAACCAATCCCCCACAGATACCAAGGGATACCGAGGGCTGACTGTATGAAAATATTTAACTTTAGCAATATATGATAATATAAAAGAAAACAATAAATGAGATACTATTATTGCTTATATTTCATATTTAATATATTTAAACATATAAATGCAAACATTAAAACTTACCCCATATATGAGTATGCACATATATATATTATAGTATACCAAATATTGTCATGCATACAAGAAAATGAGGGCTCTCATACCAGTGAGATATCAACTGATAACTTCTTGAACGCAATTTGAGAATATGAAGCAACATGAGAGTGTGAGATAAGCTTGATCCTATATGTATAACATAGGCATTTTTCAAAATCATATAGGATAAAGACTCCACCACTTAAAATATTTGAATGCTTTTACATATTTTGACATTTAAAAAGGGTTTTCTAGAACATATAAGGAAAGAGCCTTAAAAATCCTAAGGTTCCTATAGTCTCTTGAGATTCTACTCAAGCAAGAGAATATTATTCAAAAGACAATGAATGTGCTACACACGTTGTAGTTCTGAAACAGTGAATTTAGGACAAGTTAAATTGCACCAAGGCATGGGCTAATAAACATCAAACAAAGCAGTCATTGTAAGCCATGGCTCATCTATTATAAACATGTGACCATACAAGGCATAATAAAGTCTTTGTTTTTGTCTTAGTGCACAGTTGTCAAGGAGAATGATATATTCTAAATTTATTTTGTTAATCATTCATAAAAAACTTAATCAAATGTTTTGTAAATATAAATATATTTCACAAATATACCATGAAAAAATAAAAAGATGAAAAAATTTCACTCCAATAGAATGCAGATAAATAAAAATACATAAAACTGGATTTTAATTTAAGAACCACAAAATATGGGTCGCAAGATTCTGCAGATGTGCTCTGTCAATTACCATTTCCTTATAATAAACCCTTTGATTTATAAAGCTCAGTAGAGAACATATAATCTCATCTGACTGACGTAACAACGCTTTGAGGTTGAACAGACAGATATTATCGCTACTTTATAGAGAAGAAGCGAAGGCTCCACAGGGCTCTTTCCTTCACTCACATAACTAAGAAAGTTGTGGATCTGGAACTGCAGTCTTCTGACACCTAGTATATTGTTCTTTTCTCTGAAAAGAGAAAGGATTTTCTGTACAAAATCCTTGTTCATGTAAATGCCATCAACTGAAAATCGAGGTTGCCTGTTTTGCAGTTCATCATGGTTTCCCCTGGTGATGTCCAATCATCCAGTGGATATTGTAAATTTCTCTTAGCTCTGCCATGCCCTGGAGCCACCTCTTATATTTCTGTCTCTCTTTCTTTTGACTCTTTCTTCTGATACAAAATTTTTAAATGTTCAAGGCTTCCCAGGCTGAAAGAAACAATCTAAACTAGAAAGTAAGGTACTTAAGGATAGATATTTCTTTGTCTGTATTTTTTCCACCATGTCCACTTTGTTCAAGGCTACCTGGAATAGTGTCTGGCACAGAGGAGATACTTAGTAAACTTTTAGAAAAATATAAAACATCCCTTGACTCCATGTCACTTTAAAGCTACTAACCTCTCATGATGTTTCCTCACACTGTCATGGTCAAAAATATTGAAACTTCAGGTAACTATATTGTAGCTTCAAACCCAATACTATTGTGAAACATTTCCCAGGTAGATAATCAATAACTTCCTGATTTTCAAAATCCAATGCTCTCTTTTGTGTCTTCATCTTATTAGAATGCATTTAAAAACTGAGCATTGTGTAAATGCCCATCTAGTCACCTCTATTACTATTTTATTTTACTTTTTTTAATACCTCTCTATGTTCTTTCATGTTTGTTGGCTCCTCTTCCCTAATTTATACAAACAATGAAAGCCTTCAAGTTATGACCTTGGCCTCTTCTCACTCTGCTAGTTCTCCGTGGCCATATCTTTTACACCATGGTTTAAATTACCATATCTGTGCCATAAATACCCAAATCTATCTCTAGTATTCATTTCTTGACTGAGCAAAAGGATTGGATATCCTCTCTGCTTGAATGACTCATAGGACCTCAAACATAACATTTTTGATCCACAGGACTTCAAACATAAACATTTTTTTCTTTATAATCCTCTTTCCCCAAACCATTTCCTCTCGAGTTCTCTCACTTCCATTCCCTCACTAACATTTTTCTCTTTTCTAATTCTCAGTTGATGTATGTGCTTTCTATTCTTTAAGAAGATATAGATGCAATCAAAAGAGGACTTCTAAATATTGCTGGTATCATCTCTTTTTTCTTCTGTTAATATACATGAGCATCCCTACTTTCACCTAGAATCAATCCCTACTTATATACTAGAACCCATCCATACCTTTTTATCTACTTGCAGACAATACTCCAGAATATTGTCCCCTTCCTCTCTTCTGCCTTATTGGTTTTTCTCTCTACTAGATGATCCCATCCTTATGCAAACCTGATTTTTAAAACTTTTCCATCTTAAAAATGACAACCAACTCTCCTTGATGCCATATCCCCATCCAACTACTATTCCATTTCCAGGCTTTCTTTTATAGCAAAATTCCAAAGAGCTGTTAATACTATCTCCTCTTCTCACATTCTCTCAAAAGCAGGTTCAATCAGGTTTATATTCTTAACACTCCATGCAGTAGTTCTTGTTAAGGCCCCAGTGACCTCTACATCTGCAGTACCTAACCCCTGGGTGGCGGACGGGTACCAGTACGTGGCCTGTTAGGAATCAGGATGCACAGCAGAAGGTGAGCAGTGGGCAAGTAAGCAAAGCTTCATCTGTATTTACAGCCGCTCCCCATCACTTGCATCACCACCTGAGCTCCACCTCCTGTCAGATCAATGGTGGCAGTAGATTCTCATAGGAGCGTGAACCCTACTGTAAATTGTGTATCCAAGGGATCTAGGTTGAGCGCTCCTTATGAGAATCTAATGCCTGATGATCTGAGGTGGAGCTGGGGAGTGGCTGCAAATACAGATTATCATTCTCCAAGAGGTTTGACTGCACAATATATGTAATGGGCTTGAATCATCCTGAAACCATCCCTAATCCCACCCCTGGTCTGTGGAAAAATTGTCTTCCATGAAACGGGTCCCTGGCGCCAAAAAGTTTGAGGACCGGTGCTCTACATCACCAAATTAATGGTTCAATCCTCAGTTAACATTTTATAGGAACTAGTAGGAGGATTTGATACAGTAGATTACTCCTTTCTTCTTGAGTCAGTTTCAAGATTTTCCTAACCTCATATGTAAAATAGTGAAAAATCCCATCCCAACACCCCAGACCCCTCTCCTTCCCCAGACTCCCCTTCTGCCTTACCACAGCACCTATTACTACCTGACATATTATATATTTACTTTTGATGAAATGTAAGCTCCCTGAGGGCAAGGACTTTGCATTTATACCAGTCTCTAGCCCATATTGAACATGCACTAAATATTATTTATACTAAATATTTTGTATTATTTCTACTATCATACTAATTAACTCATTACAGACCCTGCTAATTTTTACCTGGATTATAACATGTAACAATCAAGTAAGTATACTTCTATCTCAACTTTCTTTCCCTTTAAATCTACTTTGTATGCTATCATTAAAAGCATAAATCAATTTATATAGTAAATCTAAAACAATTGGTAACATACTAAGAAGAAGAAAAAATCAATATAATATCTTGAATGACTTGATTAAAGTATAGAAAAAATCTTTATTTTACTGAACATTTGCATTATCCAATCTGCATCTTTCCATTGCTATTTAAAAATATAGTACTTAGGAGCACTTTATTGCACTCAAGTCATGTACATCCGGATTGGAATTGTGGCTCTGCCATCCCTTGACTTTGGTATTGTTACTTAACCTATCAGAGCCTTGTTTTTATTACCCATAAAAATGGTTTGATCATAAATAAGAACTGGTTGCAGGGTGGTTCAGAGGATTAAATGAGCTAATGTGTGTAGCTGCTACTACTACTGTTACTATTATATAGATAGTAACTCATTGTCCTCATAAGCTCAGTGTTCACTGAAGCCAGGTTATTAATAAAAAACTTATTGAAATTAACTTATATTCTGACTCCTGTTTACACAAAAGAAGCTTTATATCCTTCGTTTGAAAGATATCTCGAGTGGTATTGATATAATTCACAATATTTGTAAACACATGTGTAGGACTAAGCATAAGCATCAAAAGAAATATTTTTTCAGCCAAAAAAATGATTGAGTTGTGGTGGGTTAAACTGAAAAGTGGACATTGGAGAATAGACTGTCTACTGTGAATTTAGTTTGCTGCAATACCTAATCCACTATGTGAAATCAATGAACATTGATTTATAGTGCTTTACCTTCAATCTTTAAGAAGGGACAGTTCTATGCAAGTATTATGTAGCTCAGTATCTGAACTGTTCTTAAAAAATGAAAAAGAATTCCAGAGACATAATAAGATAATAAAGTATTGGTGATTTTCAGATACCACAAATAACTCAGGAGAACAACAGGTTAATCATTCCTAAAACAATTGAAAGAAGCAAACTGAAATATTTCACTAATGTCAAAGAATACCATGGTATAAAACTGGTAAAAGAACCTGCGGGGTGTTTCTATCTGTTTTCAGGTCTAACACATTTTAATTTTAACTTGGCAAGAAAAGATAGATTAAAAATATATATTGCACCTAAAATTATTAAACTATTGATTATTGTAAAAGCAATTTCTCTTCTACTAAATTGTGTCTGCAGCTTGATTCCTCTGACTTCATCTCATTTTTTTAAGCATGGTGGTTTCCAATTAGATCAATCATAGATAAATGGTTACTCAAATCAGTAAAGAAATAGATATAATAAAACATATAATATAAGACTTTAAGAAGCAGTATATTAGTATCATTTGTGATTAAATGAATACAATGAAAATAAAAGTCAAATTTCTATTTAAATACAGTTTTAATTTTACATTGTGTTTTAAATATCTGGAGTTTAACAACAGAAATGTCATAAATGAGCACAGTAGTTTTCAAGTACAACTATTTTGACAAGAAAATAAATACCCTGATAATACAGTACAATATGCATGCACCATCGATCTTTAAAAACTTTAAATTATTCCAGAACATTCTGGGGACAGTGTTATATAATTTATCAGGATTTAAAAATCCCACTCTGACACTCACTAGGTGTGAGTACTTGGCAAGCTGCAATTCCTCGACAGATGTTTTTTCATCTGTAAAATAAAAATCCTACTCCCTCCCCAGTTTGTTGCAGGAATTAATGATGATATATTTTTTTTATGTAAAACATGGGTTCCCTTTCATTCTTCCTTCTTTTTCAACCACATGCAGTCTTCCTTTACTTTACTCCCAGCAGGTACTCTTGTGCCCATTCTTAGCTCCTCAAAACATACTACGAACCACTGCCAGATCAACATGCCTAAAGCACCAACTTGTGCATTCCACTGTCCTCTTCAAATGCTTTCAGTTACTCCCACTGCTGCAGATTGAAGTAAAAAATCCTGAATTTTGTGTTCTATGCCCTACACAATCTGGGTCTCTCTGCCTGCACAGCTTTATTCTCTAAAATTCTCCTTTCATGAATACTCCATCGCACTCAACTTGGACTACTCGTTGCCTAGAAAGAGGTCATGCAAATTCAAGCCTCTTTTACCCAGTTTTCTGTTGCCTGTCATACACTTGCCCTTCTGTGTATCTCAACTTCCTACGAAGGAACGCTTCTTTAACATCAAATCACAGTCAAGTCCATTCACATTAAGTATGACTAATTTTTCTTACTGCTCATTTGTGTTGTTATTTATGCTATTAATTTACAACAATAACCCCCTGACTAGACTCCTTATTTCTTTTCCCCTCTACAATCCATTCTCTAGATGGCACCAAACTGATACTTTAGAGGTGCTAATCATATCAGGTCACTGCCCTGTGTAAAATCCTCTCGTGGGGCCTCATACTTAGAAGAAAAGACAGAGCATCATGCATCACTCTGAGCCAGGCCAGCCTGCCTCCTCGTCTGTGCTCTGGAATTTATTCTGCCTTTGCTTGCTAGGCTCCTCGTACACTGCACTTTTTTCTCTTTTGTCTATGATTCTTCCACACATCTTTGCATGGCTTCCTTCTCTGATGAGACCTTCTCTGACCACCTTATCTAAAATAATCACCACACATACATGCATGTGCAAAAACATGCATGCACACATGATCACTCTCCATCCCTGCTTTGTTGTCTTCTTAGAATTTACTATTATCTGAACTCATTTCTTAATTTCTGATATCACCACATTCGCAACTCCTCAAACGGAATGCAAACACCATGGAGCAAAGATGGTCATCTTTATGGCTGTATCCCTAATTGACAATATTGGAAATGCTCAACATTTGTTCAATGAGTAAAGCAAATCTTCTGTTAAAATACATATAATCTGTTTCCTTAACTGGGATACAAATTCCTTAAGCACCATGACTTGTCTGAATGCTCTAAAGTTCTTGAATGTAGTAAAGTGGCTTGAATGTGGTAGGTGCTCAAATATTTGTTTTTTTTTTTTAAATTAATTCAAGTCACAGGTTAAAGTAAAATGAATGCTAAGAATTACATACACATAGAATGTCAAAAGTGAAACAAAAAAATAGAATACAAAATAAAAGTATCCTTTTACCCATTTTATTTTTTTATAATTTTTTTATTTCAGCATATTATGGGGGTACAAATGTTTAGGTTACATATATAGCCTTTGCCCCACCTGAGTCAGAGCTTCAAGCATGTCCATCCCCCTGACAGTGTGCACTGCACCTATAAGGTATGAATATACCCATCCCCTCCTTTCCCCTCCAATCTGCCCGACACCCGATGAATGTTATACTATATGTGCACTTAAGTGTTGATTGGTTAATACCAATTTGATGGTGAGTACATGTGGTGCTTGTTTTTCCATTCTTGTGATACTTCACTTAGTAGGATGGGTTTCAGCTCTATCCAGGATAATACAAGAGGTGCTAGATCACTATTGTTTTTTTGTGGCTGAGTAGAATTCCATGGTATACATATACCACATTTTATTAATCCACTCATGTATTGATGGGCACTTTGGTTGTTTCCACATCTTTGCAATTGTGAATTGTGCTGCTATAAACATTCTAGTCCAGATGTCTTTTTTATAGTATATCTTTTTTTCCTTTGGGTAGATAGATGCCCAGTAACGGGATTGCTGGATCAAATGGTAGTTCTACTTTTAGCTCTTTGAGGTATCTCCATATTGCTTTCCACAGAGGTTGTACTAGTTGCAGTCTCACCAGCAGTGTATGAGCATTCCTATCTCTCTGCATCCACGCCAACATTTATTGTTTTGGGACTTTTTGATAAATGCCATTCTCACTGGAGTTAAGTGATATCTCATTGTGGTTTTGATTTGTATTTCCCTGATGATTAGAGATGTTGAGCATTTAATAGCTAGTTTCTCATTAAATGTACCATGAAAATCTACTTCATTTTATGTAGGTATTTTATTGGCAAGGCCATCTGTAGTATGAACTTTCATCTCTATTGAAATAAAAGCACCAGAGTTTGTGAATCCTGAAAGAATTAAATTTATTAACTCCAGGTCCCACAAAGCCTCCAAAAGGATTTTTGTCATGTGTATATTTCTAAAGCCAAGACAATGGTTTTCAAGCTTTTTTCTTCCTGTCATCAGACAAATTTCTCTTTGTGATACTGTAGATGTGTGGCACAAGTCAGTAAATGTGTGGTCAACATTCTTAAAACTTCAAAGAAACCAAACAAATCACACCAAAATATTTTCGAAACCTTCCGACAGCAAACTATTTTGCTGAGATATTTCCTTTTTCCTTCCCCTTACTCAACTTCAGATGCTAATGTTAACAGTGAAGAATTTTAAAAAGCAGAAAAAATAAGTAAGCAAAATGCCTGGCACATAGTTATCATCATTCAATGTATATTTTAAATGAATAAATAAAACAATTTTAAAACGGCCTCCATAAAGTCTCACAAAATATCAGATTATTATAATATGTACAAATTTCAACTCATTTGAAAAAGAGAGAGAGAAATGCAGTATGTGATAGTTATTTCATTTGTAAAAGATGCACCAAATGAGACAAAAGAAAATATGAATTTTTCAACTGGAGACTAAATGATAGAAATAGAATGAGTTTTTATATTGATCTGTGTTATCAAATCAGTTTCCTCAATTATGGTGTAATGTACCTAGGCTATATTCATATATATGAGTGGCTCATGTCGTTAGTTTTTTAGTGAATAATAAATAAAGAACTAAGCTTTTTAATAAATATTGGAATATACAAGATTATTTGAAGCATATTTTTAATATTTTAAGATGTTTTAACAATTAAGTATAATTTGATACTAGTAAGACTAGCCAATATTTGATCTTTTTAAAAAATGAAACATTTGATGCCAATACTCATATCCTGCCTGACTGAAAATGACTATAACAAGAAATGGAGTAAGAATATCAATAATAATTAAACTGTTATATAACTAATTACTGTTGGAAAGTTAAATATATTTTACTGTTAAATAACAATTATGTAAGGTGGAAATTTTGTGATCTGTGTCCAGTTTCATAAATAAGACTCCCTAAAAAAAATTGAGAAATTTAGAAAGGAGTGTTAGTTCTGAAGATATTTGCCAGAACAAAATAAAGAAATAAATAAAACTGTAATATATTTTCCAATAGGGAAATATTTAAATAAATTTGGTACAATTCAATATGGACTATTTTATAGTTATTAAACATAGTGATTATGAAGATTATGTGGCAATATAGATTATATGAAATATTAAGTGAATGAAGTAGGTTATAAATTATTACAGCCCAATCACAAACATGCAATGAAACATTTGTTTAGGAAACAAAAGGCTAAAAATAAACACACATAATGATAGCCACAGTTTTGATTGGAAGAAGATATTTTCCCAAATGTTCCCAAAAACAGTTATTTGATTTTTCTGATATGTAATATACATAGGTGTTAAGCCTCTATGCAAAACTTCTTGCACCAAAATATCTCCCTTCCCAATATATCTATGAGTCTATCATTAGCAAGTTCTCCTCTGTTCATCCTGACAAAGCAAGCTACCCAGGGATTTTTTCCACCTTTTACTCACACATTCATCCTGAATGGCTTTAACAACCATCTTTTATGCCCTTGACTCCCACATCTTTCTCTCCCAACTCTTTCTATTCTAAGTTTCAGTCCTATGTATTCTGACAGCAACTGAAAAACACAAAGGTTTCTTGAAAAGATTTTGTAACAGCTTTTGTAAAAAATGTGAACAGGAATTCCTTCAAGGTTTCCTGTAAGGTTTCATGTTACCATACCTGCTTCCCAGGCTAGAAAAATTAAGAGCAAATTTCAATTCTTTCTCTACCTCTGTCATCACAAATAACCAGTCACCAAATACAGGATATTTCATTCCAGAAATCTCCTGAATTTGATGCATCTTTTCCATCCTCACTCAGTTTGTGCATTCATCTCTGGTGTTTGTTTAGTTTTATTTTTTCCAAACACCCATTCTAAATACTATCCTATATTACCTCATTTAATCTTTACACCAATCATAGGTATTAGCACTATTTTATAAACAAAACCGATGCCCCCTAAGCATAAGTAATTTGCTAACATAGCTAGTAAGTGGCAGAGCTCACAATCTTAACTACTGCAACCACCTCCCTGTCTTTATGTCACTCCTAGAAGTTATTTTTTAAAATATTATTTTGTTCTCTGTTGCCCACATGAGTACATTCAAAGAAAGTAAAGCCCTTGAAAGTCTAGACCAAGTTTAACTCTCCAAGCTTATCTCTTGCCACTTCCTACCCCACACCTTGTGTTCCTGCCAAACTGAACAGAAAAGCTCAGGACAAACATCTGTGTCCTTTCTTAACCCCACTGCTTTGTGAATATCTGGACTGCTTAGAAAACTGTCCCAATTACTCTCCCCAGCAATCCTGCACGACAAAGGTCAAAGCTTTTTTTTTTTCCAATGGAGCCTCCCCTCCCCCTGTCCCCAACACGATGAGTAACTTGTTCTACTCTCCATGTCCCTGTAACACAGTATTCAAATATCTAACACATTACCTAATGTAAGGTATCAGATTATCTTCCTAAATAAACAATAATCTCCTCCAGAGTAGGGATTGGATCATTATATCATTTTCTCATCTGATATTACCTGCACATCCACCATATGCTAATGCTTAAGTCAGTGCTTGGCACATACTAGACATTCACCAAATTGTTGATGAGAAAAATTATCAGAACACCATGTATTAGGCAGTCTTCAAGGTCAGTGAGCCTTTTAAGAGAACTAGTAGCAGAGCCTGAAAGGTCTCTAGGAATAGAAGGCAAAGAATGAGATATAGAAGTGTCAAGAGTTGAAAAGCAACAAAGACTGACTTTACCTATTTGAAAATTTCATCATTTCTGAAATGTTAAGTAATAAATGCAAGTTAATTTGGATAGAATTCTCTACAACAAAGACAAAGCATTTTCCTCTCTCCTTCTTTGTGTAAACTTGATTCAGCTATTCAGCAACAGAGCTACTATGGTGAACTATCACTCTACCAAATGCTTTTAGTTTTAGCCCATTTAAGCTATTGTAAACTCAACTTGGCAGTCACCTTGCTGCACAGTGAAAGAACAGGATAAATGAAACTTCCCTGAAGTTCTTTTCATCATCAAACAGTAGGAGAACATTATTGGCTTCGTTCAGTTGTGGCTAGGTTACACGGGTTATATTTTAAACATTTTAGGCCAAATCCCCTTGTAATGTGATATTATTGGGCCAGTTTGTCTGACTTGAGAGAAAACCCTATTAGAAGTGGAACTAGTTTTGTTTCATTTCTTCAGAATATATATAAAACTCTTGGAAATGTTAAAAACTTAACTTTTTCCCTACAGTTTATAGAGGGAAAAAAAAGAAAAGAAATTCTGCCTCTTAAAGAAAATAGAAAAACAAGTTCAAATGTATTTAATTAGTAAAGATATTACATTATGAATTCATTTCTAGAATTTTCAAAATTTTCCCATTAAAATTCATTTAATCTAATAATATTTGTTATTTGTAAACATCCATCACAAAAGATAAGTAAAAACAGGATCAGTACTTGTAATCAAAGAAAATAAGTCTGCAGTAAAAGGAAACAGTCTACTTCTCTGAGATTTGGTATTTACTAGTTTTAACATTGAAATTACTTCACCACTCAATGTCACATTGCTTCATCTGTAAAATAGAATTAATGTCTAATTCACAGGTTATTTCAAGTATTAAGTTGATATTTATAATATCTGCTGCAAATAACTGATCAATATATGTCATTTTAAATGAAATTTAAATACATTAAAGTGATGAAATTTTAAGTCTCTCACTGAGGATTACGCAACAGCTTTGCAATTAAAGCTAAATGGTAAGATTATTCTTAATTAAATCCATTGTTTAAATTTATCATTCTTATATCTTTTTATGGTAAAGTACATGATACTTTATGGAGCATATATGAGAAGAAAAATGGGTAGACCATAAAAATGAGGGAAACTTGCTTATTAGGGTTTTCTTGGAACCACAATTTAAAATGAAGAAATATGGATTATGGATTATTTTTTTCTAAGTTTAACTGAAGTCAAAAATCAGAATTATTAAAGCTGATTTAAAGTGAAATAAATAAATAGGCGTAAGGATATAGCCAATAAAACTAGAAATACTTCTATTTTCCTATTCCAGTAAATTTAGTGTTTTTTTTATTTGTTTGTTTGTGATGGCAATTATCTATGCAATTATATGACTATTTATTGAGAGGACATCAATGGAGATGCCACAGGTCACTTCAATATTTATTAACCATCAATTCTATATACATGATGTTACAAACTAAGTGCAAAAAGACAAATAAAATTTTATCTCAAGGAATGTATTGAGGAGCAAAAAAAAAAAAAAAAACTGGTAGAGAAACAAAAAACCCTTGCAGATTCAAAAATATATTGGGATAAATCTGCATTATGCATTGATTGACAAAATTTTACTTCATCTAACATGTTAAAATAGCTTTAACAGTAATTATGAATTTTTTACATACCCCTCTGTTTTAATTACAGTAGATTTATAATATATTTTATTTCAAAGTTGGGTCATATACTCTTTATTTTTCATCATTCACAGATTTATCTGGCAGATCTCGCAAGTTTATTTATCCTTATGATGTTTAGAATCTATTATTTTGTCTAATTCTAATTTATATTAAGTTTTTCAAGGGGAATTCATTAAATGTACCGATTAACATAGGAAGCACAGGTATCTTTACACCATGAGTCTTTTATCCAAAAGCAAGATATGACATGTCTTTCTATCTATTCATATCTCCTTCTGTAATACTCCGTAGTGTAATATGTTTTTTTCATATGGATCTTGGACATTTATTATTAAATAAGTTTATTTCAAGATTGTTACAAATGAGGTATGTTCATGCATTATACCTTCTTTAAAAATATTTTTGTAATACAATAGTATTTCAAACTTCCAGAAAAATGCAGAGGATTATAAAATGCATACTGCTGTATTAAACATCAACCTCTTCCAAATTCTAGCATTTGACTATACTTGCTTCAGAGGTTTTTCATAAAAAAAAAAACAAAAAAAAAACATTACTGACATGGTTGAAGCCCCTGCCTACCTTTCCAGATCCCCTCTCAAGTGGGATTGCCATATAAAATTCAGGACTCCCTGTTTCATTTGAATTTCAGGTAAATGATAAATAAATATTTAGTATAAGTATGTCTCATATAATATGCAATTAGAATTATTTTTATTTGCTAAATCTGACAACCCCTGAGGTCTAGAAATATCTTAAATTTGTGTTTTAATCATTCTTATGTATTTCAAAACACTACACATTATGTTATCATACACACTTTAGATGTTAAAACATCGTTTTTCATGTCTTCAAAACTTACATAAATGGTATCAAGTGTTTCATTCTGTAACTAGCTTTTTAAACTAAATGTTAGATTTTGAGATTTATCCATAAACTATCCAAGTTGTTTACTCATTTGAAATGCAGTTTTTCATGATTACAAACAAGATTAAAATTAATATGCTTACACATTTCTTCCTATTTTTCTTACGCATATGTGAGATATTCTCTTAAATGCAGTTCTCAAGCCCCACTGCTCTCTAGAATTCCCCAAGGAGCTGTATAACATGCTGATGCCAGAAAAGTGTCTCCAGTATTTCTGATTTAACTTGTCTGTAGTGTGGCCTGGGTCCTGGTATAATTGTAAAGTGCAGCCAAGGTTAAGAACCACTGTTTTACTCTATCATGTATTTTTAGAAGTGGACTTGCTTGGTTGAAGGACCTGTGAATCTTCTATCATACTAGATATTGCCAGATTGGGCTCCAAAGTACTTTCATTAATTCAAAATCTCATCTGCTATGTATACTTCCCACTGCTATGCTTTTTAGTTTTTGCAAATTGGGTAGATATAAAACATTAAATCTTTGTGGTATTATTTTGGATTTCCTTGATTATTAGTGATACTGAGTCTCATTTCTTAGATTTTCTTACCATTGAGATTTTCTCTTCTCTGATATGCCTATTCCAAATCTTGAACTATTTACTAATAAGTTACCTTTCATTTAAATTTATAAAATTTTTATATCTTGTTTATTGTTCTTTATATGTTTTAGGCCTTGGAAACAACTTTTTCCAGTTTATAACTTGACTTTAAATTTTGTTTAATGATGCCCTTTGTTAAACTGAAGTTTTATATCTTTAATCTTTCCATTTATGGTTTTTGCTTTCTGTAATTTGCTTAATAAATGCCTCCCAACTCAAAAGTTAAAAATATATTCTTATATATAGTTTTTCTAAAGTTTAAAATATTTTTTCAAACTTAAAACTTCCAATGGACTGGACATTAATCATTTTTATTAGTGGGAAGTAAAGATTTATATTCCACCACCCCAAAATAGAAAACCAACTTTCTCAGTACCATTTGTGAAATAGTTAGTTCATCTTTTCCATCATTGGTTGGTTTACCAATATAATTATACCAGTATAATTTTTTGAGCTCTCTGTTTTGTTCAATTAGAACATTATATACTCTGTACAAATATCATATTGTCACAATTATTATGAAGTTATGCTAATTTTGGTATCTAATACAATACCTATTCATTTGTTCTTCAAAATCACTTTGGGATTTGTAGATTATTTATTAAGAATGCATGACTCTATTACTATTTTATTAAAGTACCATCAAAATACCAATGTCATATTTCACAGATCTAGAAAAAATAATTCTATGCTTTGTATGGAACCAGAAAAGAGCCCAAATAGCCAAAGCAATCTTAAGCAAAAGGAACAAATTAGGAGGCATCACATTACCAGACTTCAAACTATACTACAAGACTAAAGTAACCAAAACAATGTGGTATTGGCACAAAAATAGAGACATAGACCAATGGAACAGAACAGAAAACCCAGATATAAAACCATCCACATACAGCCAACTGATCTTTGACAAAGCAGGTGACAATATACACTGGGGGAAATAATCTCTATTCAATAAGTAGTGCTGGGAAAATTGGATAGCCACATGCAGAAGAATGAAACAGGATCCATATCTCTTACCACTCACAAAAATAAATTCAAGATGGATAAAGGATTTAAATGTAAGGCATGAATCCAAGAAGAAAGTGTTGGAAAAACTCTTCTAGATATTGGCCTAGGCAAAGAATTTATGAAGAAGACCTCGATGGCAATCACAGCAACAACAAAAATAAATAAAAAGGATTTTATTAAATTGAAAAGCTCTGCACAGCCAAGGAAATAATTAACAGAGGAAATAGACAATGTACAGAATTGGAATAAATATGCACAAGCTATACATCCAATAAAGGACCAATAGCCAGAATCTACAAAGAACTCAAGCAAATCAGCAAGAAAAAAAATCAAGCAAACCCATTAAAAAGTGGGCAAAAGACATGAACAGAAGCTTTTCAAAAGAAGATAGACAAATGGCCTATAAAAATATGAAAAAATGCTTAATGTCACTAAGAATCAGGCAAATGAAAAGCAAAACCACAATGAGATATCTCCTTACCCCAGCCCAAATGGCTTTTATTAAAAAGTCCAAAAACAATAGATGCTGAGAGAAAGGAAAACATACAGTGTTGGTGGGACCGCAAATTAGTACAATCTCAATGGAAAACTGTACGGAGATTCCTCAACAAACTAAAAGTTGACCTACCATTTGATCCAGCAATCCTACTACTGCATATTTACTCAAAGGAAAAGAAGTCATTTTATCAAAAGACACCTGCACTCAAATGTTTATTGCAGCCCATTTCACAATTACAAAGATGTGGAATCAACCCAAGTGACCAACAATTCATGAGTGGATTAACAAAATGTGGTACATGTATGCTATAGAATATTACTCAGCCACGAAGAAGGATGAATTAAGGCCTTTTGCAACAATTTGGATGGCACTGGAGACCATTATCCTAAGTGAAATATCTAAAGAGTGGAAAAACAAATACCACATGTACTCACTATTAAATTGGAACTAACTGATGTGCCCACATGTGCACAGAGGGAAGTAAAACTCAGTGGAAATCAAGCCAGGGGAAGGAGAAAGGAGGGGATAGAAGAAAACCTACCTAACAGGTACAATGAACACTATCTGGGTGATGGACACACTTATCATCCTGACTCAAGCATAACAAAATTGATACATGTAACCAAAAACATTTGCGCCCCTGTAATATTTTGAGAAAAAAAAATGCCTGAATTTGATTAATTTTTTTGAGACAGGGTCTCATTCTGTTGCCCAGGCAAGAGTGCAGTGGTGACATCATAGCTCACTGCAACCTCAAACTCCTGGGCTCAAGGGATCCTCCTACCTCAGCCTCCCGAGTAGCTGGAACTACAGGCACACACCCCTGTGCCTGGCTAATGTTTCCATAATATTTTTAATAGAGGCAAGGTCTCACTCTTGATCAGGGTGGTCTTGAACTCCTGAGCTCAAGCCATCCTCCATCCTCCCACCTTGGCCTCCCAGAGTGCTAGGATTACAGGTGTGAGCCACCACACCCAGCTTATTAAAAACTTTAAAAATCCAGAATGGATGCTGAAGTATGCAAATAATTTCAACCTCTGTATATTTAACTATTTGAGTTTCTCTTTTGATCTCTCAATATGATGCCCTAGTCCAGAAACATTTGAATTCTGAGAGTAAGTCACATTTAGGGGTGGTATATTATTATTTATTTGTGATGCTTAATTCTAGTTGCTAATCTCATTTTGAATTTTGCTTTAAGTTCTCTATATATCTTTTTAATTTGTCAGATTTTGGTATTAATGTCATGCTGGATAAGAAAATATAATTGTACTTTATTTTTCTATATTTTGGAATAGTTTAAAGCACAGCAAGAATCTGGTTCTTAAAGATTTGATAAAATTCACCAGTGAATCTGGATATAGGCTGATGATTTGGGAGGGAATATCTCCATGATAAAATCTTTGAATTTTTTTCTTTGTCAATTGGCTTATGTTCCCAAGGTTCAGTTTCACTCATTTATATTTTCCTAGAAAAATACTGATTTCATGTGGGACACAAAATTTATTTTTATAATGCTGAGCAAAATAATCTTATACCATTCTTTTAGTATCTTCTGCTTTTGTGGTATTTTCCCATTCCCAGCCAGTTCTTATGTTAGACATTTGTGCTTTTACCATACTTGCTCTGATTAGGTTAGTTATTGCTTCGTCTTTTTTTTTTTTTTTTAAGAACCAGTTATTGGGTTGATTTATTAGCTCTACTCTTTTGTCTGTTCTCCAAGAAATTAATTTTCTACTTTTAAATTATTAAATCCTTTCTTCTGTTTTCCTCATTTTCTCATATTTTAGTTACCAAAATCATTTAGTTTTACTCTTTATTAATACAAGCATATATAGCTTGTAAGAAACTTATCTCTAGTTACTGTGATTTAACTGTATCCCATAAGTTTTGATACATAATGCTTTATTATAGCTAATTTATAAGTAATCCCTTTCACTTTGGACTTCATCTTTAATCCAAGATCTATTTAAGAGAGAAATCTTATTTTGTTTTGTTGTTGGTATATTTTTTCATTTTCAGGTACTTATTTTTTTAAATTTTCTAGCCTTATTTAATTGTGATCACTGAATGCTTTTGCTAATATTTTTGCTTTGGGAAGTATGTTAGTGATTTCTTAACCTATTAATTTTTTTCTCATGTAAATATTCCAAGAGCTTTTTAAACAATACCTTATAAATTGTATTAGTTAGATCTGGGTATTACTTTTGGTCTATTTGATTGTCATGGTCTGAGAGATGAGTTAGAACATTGTACACAAATTAATATTTTATTTCTATATTTCTGTCCATTTTGTTATTTATGTCTATATATTAAAGACTGGTAGATCCACTTACACCTTTTACACTTTCAAGTGCTCATGTCAAGTGCTGTGTGTGTCTGTGTGTGTCAAAGTCGTGATCTGTTCAGGAGACAGTGGCCCTGGTTAACAGTGTACTGCCTTTTCCTGTCCCCATGCCCCGGGGGTTGGGTGTTTGTATAAGATCAGCCTTTCTTGTCCCATCTTTCTGAGGAAGACAGCTGCAGGATGTATCATGATTCACATTCTCTCCTCTGCTTCTTCCATAGTTCTTTTCCTGCAAAGATGGCAAGCAATATGATTTCCTCAATGAGACCTGCTCCCCTGCCTCTCTGTAATGACAAATGAAGGGCAGAAGAGTTCCTACAGCCAACTCAAACATGTTTCCATTGACACAAACCAAGGATTTTCCCCTTAGCATACTCCAATGCTCTGGACAATGTTTGCATTTAGCTGGCTGTGTCTAAGGTATGTATTAATAACTGCCTGTGTCCTCTGTCAGTATCTTCCTGTACCATGGATTAATATTTATTGCATTTGATAACTCTTCATCTTAAATTGTGATTCAAGATTGCAGATATCCCTAGTTTTGTCAAAAACATGGTTTGCATTTTTTATTGTTGTTTTTCTTGTTTGAATAATCTCAGAGTAGAGAAAAGGGGAGTGTCTTTGCTCTTCCTTCTCATGATTGGTATTCTCTTGTACCTTTGAAAATTACTGATGCCTTGAGCCTCAATCTAAATAAATGGAAACAGAATCTTCAAGAGTCAGTTTAAGAGATGTTTAATTTAATAAACTCTACAGGTGGTTTTTCTGTGGGAGTGAGACCCATTGCCTTAGCCAATCAAAAATAGGCTTTTAATAATATTTAGAAGAGTCTACTTATCTTTCATTCTTTGTATGAACCAAATGTACATTTCTAAGCATCTTGTTATACATTTTTTAAGTTTCTGGCCTCTTCCAAAAACTAGTACTAAATTGATTTCCATAAAAGCTACCACTTTTATTCTCTAAGAGTTTATAAATGGCTTTCATTACTAAATAGATGTTTACTGAGATTTTATAGGAAAGTAAAGCCTGTTCTGGTTCTGTGGGACTCTGTGGTGTTGGAATGTTTTGCTCTACAAAAAATGAACAAAGTATCCTTTGAAACTTCAACAATCTAATGATGACTTAAATATTGTCAACCCACAATATCTACCCAACCTTCCTTTGCAGTACAATCTTTTTTTTACTCTATTACAAAATCTTATGCCTAATAAAATGATTATTTCACTGTTCCTCAGTTACACATTATACTTTTCCTGCTGCACGATTTGCTCTTACTCTAACTAAAATGGATTTTCTCAACTTAGTTTATAAATTATACCTATCTTTTTAAAGAACGTCTCCAAAATCAACTTCTTCTCCTTCAAGGTCTCCCATCATAAATGTTGGTTCTTCATTTCTGAATTCTATGGGCAATTCATTTGCATTTTTCTTAGTATGCATGTATTATATTATATTAATTTTTGTAGTTGACTTTTCCTGTAGTGATAAATTGTAATGATAATATAATTATAATATGTAATAATTATTTAGCATCTACTAAATTCCAGGCAATGAGTTAGGTCATTATTTGCATTACCCTTTAAACATATAAGCTATGTACAATTAAAATTTTTTTATTTTCCTAATGAGAAAATGTGAGCTGAATGAAGTTGAGGGGTTTTTCCCAAAATCACACAACTAGTAAAAGGCCAGTATCTGCAGATGTCTCAGCATAGAGGCAGCACTCTTTAACCACAATACTCTGCAATGCTCAAGGTGGTCTACTGCCTTTTCCAGGTCTTGCTCAATAACTTTCATATGGGAAACCCTGGGATATTTGTTACTTTGAACCTCACCATTTAACCCCTATCAGTTTGATCTTATGTAGGCTGTTTTTATATAATTATAAATGTGAAACACTCAAGTCAACATTTTGAATGTTTCTATTTCCTCATTATACTCCAGAATTTTAATCAGAATATGTTCCCAGTTAGAGAACTTGGCCTAATCATTAGTTCTTATGCCTCTCTCTCCCTTTTAGTGGACTCTAATTGTTTTGTAGATCTGAATTGACAGCAATTGCATAAAGCAGCCAGAAGATGATTAGCTTGGAAAGCTGAATTTTGTCAAGTTAATTACCAGTGGTGCACACTGACTTTGATTCATGAATATGGCTTTTAGCAGAGCTCTTAAAGTGAGATGTTAATCAGTCAACACTCATGTTTTACAGTTTAATGGAAATGTCAAAAGGAGAGTTGCAGGAAAAGCCCAAGCAAGAGGGACCCTGGTGTGCACTAAAAGAATCACCAAATATAAAAGAAGCATTCATTTTAAAGAAATGTTTCAGGCTACTTGACCATGAAATGAACACTCCTTTAACTGCTGGAGCTGCAATCAAATCAATCATCAGTCCTCTTGGCAAACATGAGGCTCAATTGAGAGATTGTACACTGTCTTTCAGGTACAAACTTTCTAAATTCCATTAAACGGAGCTGTGTGATGCTAGAGAGAAATGTAAAAAGATAAGACCAGGAAGAAAATGTATTAGTTTTAAATATAAAACATTTAGAATTTATTCTATAGGTTTTCATCAAATTGGAAACACTCTGCAATCCCTTGCTAGTTCAATGTTGAACAAACACTACTAGGAACACAGACATCCTCACGATGAAGTCCTTTAGCTGCTTTTTAGGCCTGCTGCCTTTCTTTGTCTCATGTTGCCAAAAATCCCTTGGACTTCTTTTCCTCTCAGGAGGAAAAAGACTTCCTTACCTGAATACTTTTGAGAATGACAGCATGATAGGAAAATATAAGCCCTGCATTCTGCTGCCAAATTTTGCCACTAAATATATTGTGGTTTCTGAAAAAATAATCTCACTTTTACAGCATATATTGAATTCAAATTTTGCCACTAAATATATTGTAGTTTCTGAAAAAATAATCTTACTTTTACAGCATATATTGAATTCAAGTTTTGAATGTGTACTTAAGCCATCATGTTAAGCTATTTGTTTATGACCAAGAAAAAACAATATCAAAAACATAAATGAAGGCTCCTTTGGGTTTATAAACTCTTTGTTACCAGGCAACATTGTATTTTAAGGACACTGCATTTTGTATTTCAAAAACTGTAAATCGAGTGTGACAATAGCTAGCAAAATATTATGACCAAATATATCTACTTACAGTATTCATAAAAATTCTCTCCTGGTCTACCTGTCTTCACTCAAAACCCAAGTTCATACCCAGGAGCTACATATCTTTTATAAACAGACTGCAAATCTTCTAATCTCTTTAGAGATTATCATATCAATTAGATGACTGGAAGAATAAATTTTATAGCAAAAATAACAAAGCAGTTGTAATTTTTTATCTAGTTAAAATATACACCAACCCTACAAGGAAGGGCAGAGATGATACCAATTCCTGCTTCATTTATTAATATTATGTAGGCAAAAATTAGCATTTTGTTAAAAAGAGGAGTATCAAAGAATGCTACTGGATTTGGTAGTTTTACATGAGTGAAATAATTTAAAAGAAAGGATTTTCATAAAACTAATTCCTGTCAGCTTATCCAAACATTTGAACAAAACATTTTGAGGCAAATCAGTAACATTTCAGTGCTTTTCTTTGCCTTTTCCTCAATAGAGACACTAATAGGATTTCTGAGCAAATGTGGATTTCAATCTTCTTTTGCTCTGAAGACCATAATAGTCAGTGGTTTCTCATGTCCCTCTTGACACTAGAGAAGAAAATAAGTCAACTGCAGTTCTGCAATGCAGTTTTCCTGGAAGCATGGTCTACACAATTATTTGATATCAAACAATTATTTGACATCATTAAGGATACCATTTTTGAAATTTGGGAATTTTGGATAATGAATCAGCAAAATGCATATAATGTAATTCCATACACCATTATGATGGATTAAAATACCATGCTGTCATTCCACTCTAAACTTGTATGTAGACAGTAATGGTCTCTTGATATTTTATATCTTCATTTATTGTTAGAGTTTTCATTATTTCTCCACATCAAGTTATATTTACATAATTTAATTGGAGTTTTTTAAACATAGCCAGAAAGTTAACATAACATCTCATAATAACATTATAAGATGCTACACATATTGAATACTTTAGGGAAAAATAATTGCCTAAAATAAGCATGATAGGCTTAAAATTGCTTTAACCCTTTCACATGGTGAGGCAAATAATGAGTATTTTCTCTAGCTTTCCTCATTTGCAATTTAAAATGTTCTATTTCATGGCATAAATATTTTTTCAGTCATTGATTCCACAAATATCTGCAGAATACCCCCTGCACCAAGAATGGTAATGATCGCCAAAACCAAATGCCTGTTCCCCAAGAGTTCATAGTTTAGTGGAAGATTGCAAAGAAATACATGCATGTTATGTGCTTATTTTGTTCTTGTATTAGAATCTAATTAGACTATTTAAGTCACCATAATCCCCAAAGCAGTGATAACCACCGTTAAAATATGGGGGTATGTAAGTAGGTGTTTGTGTATATTTACTAGGTTGGACCATATAAAGTTGCTGTGTTTGTAGATTAGAAATGGTCAATAGCAGCACTTTCATACAGTTCAACTTAATTAATATATTTCACCGTATGTGTGAATCACAATCCTCTACAGTTGAATATTTTCATGGTTATCAGTATTTTCTATAAGTAATGCTAATAAATCATGCTACACTGCATATCCAATCACATAAATCTTTATGTACATCTTTCATTCTTCCCCCAAGAAAAATCCTTGTAAGCAAAATATCTAATCAAAGGGATGTGAACATTTTAAAAAATTTTAAAACTATATTTTTAAATTGTGCTGATGATATTTTGCTCAGATTGTTGTTTTTATTTCTATTTGACATATGGTATATTGACACTATTAATAAATGGCTGCTTTATCAATTTTCCCCGTGGTTTTCCATTATCTATGGATCAATTTTGGTCATTTATTTTTTACCAAAACCTCTCACTTCATCCACATTTGGCCTTTTTTAAAACTTAGAAGTGTCATAGTATTTTCTTTATTCTTAAGGGGAAAAATACACTCAAAATATGTTGTTGTATCCCCTGCCCCCATCATTTCTAACAGGATACATTGCTTGTTTCCTTTGTTTTCCTATGTGTCTTGCCAAGGATTGGTCTATTATAATGACCTGTCAAAGAACAAATATTAAATGAACAATGACATTTATCCCTTTTTTTCTAATTTTTAAATTTCAGCTTTTCCTTTTGGTGAATTGTTCCTTCTTCATTTTCCTTAAGAATATTTTCCTATTCTTTGTTCTAATTTTTACTTAGTTTAATATTTAGTTCAGTCCTTAACTTATCTTCAGTGCTTACTAAACCTGTTGCATAATTTCCTTTTTTTGATTATCATTCAAACTTGGTTTTTTTTTTTTTTTTGAGACACGGTCTTGCTCTGTCATCTGGGCTAGAATGCAGTGGCATGATCATAGCTCACTATAGGCTCAAATTCCTGGGATTAGGGCTCAAGCACTACTCCCTCCTCAGCCTATGAATAGCTAGGACTATGGGCACGTGCCCCCACGCATGGCTAATTTAAAAAAAATTTGTAGAGACAGGGTCTTCGCTATATTTCCCAGGCTAGTCTAGAACCCCTGGCCTAAAGTGACCCCTCCGCCTTGGCCTCCCAAAGTGCTAGGATTCTAGGCATAAGCCACCATGCCCTGTCACAATTCAAACTTTTTAAGTTCCCTTTACACATTATATTAACATTCATATTGCAAGGCATTCCATTCACAAATATTACAGTTTGATAAAAACTTCACACATATACCCCAAAAGTCTATACTACTTTCAGTCACTTTACTAAATTATTAAAAGAATAAAGGTAATGGAAACACAATTTTAATTATTTTAAAGCAATAAGGTCTGAGGACTCTGGAAAAGATGTTCTCTTACAAGTATAATGTGTCATTGTATGAAATTATATAACAAGAAAAGTCACCAGATAGTAATCAAGTACACTCTAATGAAAAGGCTAAAGAATTAGCATGGAGGGCGGAGAATGATATTTCCCAACCAGGAATTAAATGACTTCAAACTATGGGTCCATTTATGATAACATATAACCCTGTCAGAGCAGAATCAACATAAACCTCAGGTCACATAGTGTTTGGTAATTACATATATGGATTTTAAAATGTATACATATATATATTTCCATATGTATAATCAAAAACTCTGGTGCAACATTTATTGCAAGTTTCAAGAATGCTCATCTCTGGAAAAAAGCTGGCTTTTGGTGGCCAATTTGTGACCTTGGTAAAAGCAACTAGAAACAGCTCTAAGTAGACGTGCTTAAAGGGTAAATGAAAAAAACAAATGTGCAGAGAAATTTGGGTTTTAATTTCAACACTGAAAGAAGTTGAGCAGTATTTCTTTTATCCTTCTTAGCTTTTTCAGACCCAAATCAAGTTCTTGAGGACACAAATGCTGCAATCCTTTCTTACCTACAGTCAAAACAAAACGAGTGATAAAAAATTAGCTCTTCTTTTCTGCACTCTTTCAATAAAATACATAGTACAGTAAGAAGGTATTATTGAGACCTTCCATCTTGGAAGAAGTTAAAATTGGAATAGAAGTAAGGCTATGCACTATAGAGTCATAGCCAGTGTCCTCCATGACCACATCTGAGCAGACCACTTTCTGTCTCTTGTCACCGCTGTCCAGCCATCTGGCCAGGTTTCACCCTGCAATCCACCTTCACACATCATCGGCTCAGTTGTAAATACAGAACCGGACTACATCACTTCAACTGCTTTACTTTTGGCATAATGAAGAGCACTTGGGGGCTGTATGAAAAAGCCGTGGACTCCATGCCACGTGGACTCCATGCCAAAGCCCACAATAGCTTTGAACATCCAAAAACCTATTTGCTTGGACATGCTTCTGAATTATGTTTCCCAGTTCTCTGCATTGGCCACCAGGTTTCACTGCATCGAAGGCTTACATCGGGCACCCATCCATGGTCTGAATGAGTTTCCATGCTCCCTCATCCTCATTTCCAATAAAAATTGTCTCATTCAGGTCCCCTTGATAACCACTGTGATGAAGAATGATGTCCACATTAACAATACCACTTTGCAAGGGCCATCTGTCTGGAATTTCATGGCACAACAAGACTTTGGGGAATTATAATAATTCAAGGGAGAAAGATGGCAATTTCTTGCAATGTATGCTAATTGATATATTTCTTCAGTAGATACATACACCTGGTGTAATCATCCCACCAGTAATACCCAAAACTTCTCTAGCAAGTCTGCACACAAGTCACATCCCTTCTATATCTTCAGATGAGAGTAATTTAATTTGAGAAGTACCTTTAAGAGCCTGTTCAGATTCAGACTTTCCTAAGGGGTGACCAGGTCTTTGACTATAACTTGACACTGGCCTTGCTGTCATCAGTGGAGGATGTGGTCTGAGTCTACAAGTATATCCATAACCTGCCCATGTATCAGTGTTAACATCACCTTCTATAGTCCAGGAAGACTCTTGTTTTGCCTTTTCACGTTTCACTTTCTGTGTAATAACTTGTGAGTAGCCCAACGTCCTTTAAAACATCTTGCGAGTAGAAGTGCAAGCCATGAATGGCCAGCTAGGCACAGGTGGGCCACTGGCGTCTCCATGGCTGCTGTGCTGCATGCCTGCTGGAGGAGCACCTTGCCCAGGAAGAGGAGGAGTAGGGAGCTCGTTGAGTAATTTTACATCTACTTTTTTCTCTGTTATGTTCTAAGAATGATATAATCATGGAAGTGAGTCTCTATTTTCCTAAGTGTTCATTTAGAGAGTCATTTTTCTCAAATGTAAAATTGATTGGTTTGGCAAATACTGTGGTGTTGAGGGCCATTCCAAATACTCCTTCTCATCTGCCTTCCTTTTCTACAGATTGGGGACAGCTAAAATTCTCAACAAGTCCTTGCAACTAGAGGCTGGTTCTAACCAATGAGATATTAACAGAAGTTGCTGAGTAGTACTACCAGGAATGCTCTATATGAGGTCTTATAGAGCTTACCATACTGGTTGGCTTTTCCCTTTGGTCCTCCACTCTTCCCCTAGTTCCTGCCTGGCATATGGTCATTTTCCCAAAGGTTTAGCAGTCACCTTCAACAAGAGGATGAAACCATACACTTAAAATACTACAACAAGAGGAGAGAAAAAGCAGAGATCCTTAAGGATGTCCTGCAGCTAATGTACAGGTCTGAACTGCCTGCCTCTGGACTTCTTGTTTCATGAGAAAAATAGAGCCTTTTCTTGTCGAAACCTCTTTCATCAGGTTTTCTCTTTCTTGCAGCCACAATTAACATTAACTGAAAGTATGGCCGCCTTAGATGTTGGTCCCCTGCCCAGATTCCTTTTTACTGGTCAATGCAAATGTCTCCCAGCAACTGTGAGCTCATAGCTGTACCCTTCCCTGGAAAACTGTTCTGGACTAAGAAGAGCTGCCTTATCCTGGGCATGGCACCCACAGCCAATGGTTTAGGGATAAGGCAGTACAAAATCACGGCCCCACTTGCCTGAAGGCAGGACACCTCTACCGCCACATTAAAAGCCACAATTTCTATTGGGAGTGCCTGAGGCTAGACTTCAGTCTACCCCCAACATATACACTCTATTCTAATTCCTTCACTCATAGATTTTTTTCTGAGTGTACACCCTTGATAAATCACTTGTTTCTAAAGAACCCTACCTAATTCAGTGGGTATTTTATGTCAGTATTTTTTATAAATACCTACATTTATTATATTATAGATAAAGGATACAGCATGTATGGTTTTTGCTTCTTGGAATTTTTAAACAATTTCTCTATGGCCTAATATTCAATGAATTTTGTTTGGATTCATGGAAATTTGAAAATAAGGTGTTTTTCTCTAAATAAGTTACCAAGTTTGATATATAAGTTAGTCTTATTAGGCCTATCACTTAAATCCAATATGTTCATATTTATAATCATTTTCAACTCCTTGTATTTATAACAGTTTTCTATATTTTAAAAAATTGCACGTATATATTCTGACTCATTCAGGTCCATCTGTTTTTGATCTGTGATGTAAATTTTATTACCATTTATAAAATTAATCCTCTATATTTATCCTACTTGCTTTGAATTCTGTTGAATATTTCAATATTGACTATCTCTGCTTTTCATTTGCTATTGTATTTGTCTGACATTTTCTCCATATTGTTTAAACCTTTATGTCAATGTAAATGACTTTTAAACTTTTCTTCTGTAAATAGCACATATCAGGATTTTATTTTTTTGTCACAATCTTACTGCCTTTTTTCCTTTTGTTTCTTTTCTGACACTTTGTCTTTGCAGAGGTTTTTTTAGCCATCACACTTATTATTATACATTACACATTTTTCTTTTAAATATTTCATTTTCATTGTTAGAATTTTTGTTCCTTTGTGTGTTTATTTTAATTCATTTTTCTTCATTGTTTGTCTAGTGATTTTAAAGGTAAAGATCCTCTTTTTATTCCAGTGGCTTTTAAAATTTCAATTAATTTAACATCTTTTCTTGGTATTATCAATATAAAAGGAAAAGTATCTACTGACTTATCTCTTTTACCAAGTTTCTTCATATATACTAATATTTTAAAGCCAGAATGTGATTTTTGAATTGTTTTAACATTTTTATTTTTCTAAAATATTTTGATATTTGTATTACTTTACAAACATATCAACAATAATAAAGAATAATTATGTTCTAATTTTGAGACTAGTCAAATTCATGTTCCTCTATTTGCTGCCTTTCTTCTGCCTATTCATAAAAAAGTTTTATTATCCTTGAAATATAAGATATTTTACCATATTTATGTATTGATTTCTTTTCATTATTATACTTTGCTGTTTTAATTTGCTGACTCAAGACTTCCTTGAAATCATGAAAAGTTTTCTTTCATTGTTTTAAATTACTGCTCCTCCTCTTTGCTCTGGTCTTTTTTTCGTTTAAATTGAATGCCTCTTAAACATCTACTGAATCTCAAAGGTCCGGCCTCCATGTGTCAAAGAAAAATTGCAATGGACAAATTTATACAGGCAAGGAAGACTTTATTCAAGATTATTGCAATAGGGGAAAGAGATTAAACTCAATGCATTAAAACAAAAAGTTGGAGAGATTTTAAGAGCTGGGGTGAGCCAGTGAACCCGTACTGAAGGCTCTTAGTGGGGAGCCTGGTGCTTAGGCCATCTACGTTTGCTCTTTGGTACCTATTGAAGTTAATCTCCTACCCTCCCCTGGAAACTGGGAGAGATGGGCGCTATCTTCCTTGAGGATTACATTTCAAAGCCATGGCTCTCAGGTCCTAGAGAAAGACATAGGAAAAGATTTATATACATCTCAAGGGGCAGAGAAATAATTTGCAATTGCAAGTTTTCCAAAGTAAATCCCTTAAGAAATGGAGGTCAGGGGCCTAGGACTCAGGAAAAAGCCCACCTAAAAGTCAGTCAAGCCTAGCGGAACTTAAGGCTGTCTTGATCACATGTCATTTGCCTTTTGTTATTTTGGTCTCTTCATATTTTTCTGAGTTCCAGGAAAATTACTTTAACTTTTCATCTGCATTTCTGACTTGGTAAAATTCCATCAGGGGTCTTTAATTTCATTCAGGTTATAAATTTGGCAATTGTGTTTTTCACTCCACAAAATCTCTCATTTCAGATCATCTTCTCCTCATGATTTTCACTCTATCTTAATTGGAAAAGTTTGTTCTTGATTTATTTTTGATGCCAACCTAATATAGTCTACAATTTTCTATTGTGCGTTGTAGTAACCAATGCATAAGAATATCTTCTGTCTTATTTTTGAACATCATTATCCTCCGAGTCAAAGTAAGTGTTCTTGTTGTTTGCTCATGATCACAGAGAATAGTCTGTGCCTTTTGAATACTGAGCATTGGGATGGGTTCTGCCAAAAACTTGTGCATCTATTTCCAAATCTTTCTAGTACAAATGAGAGGAGAAGAAAGTAGTTTTCAATTACTTTACTTTCATTTTGCTAAGCAGGAGATCTAGTAGCCTGGCGGGGTGGTGGAGAGAAATTAAGCCAAACTGGAAGTCAGGACAGGGTCTGTCAGTCTATGTTATTTAAGGGTGAGTTTTCATTTTCTCTGTTTGTTGAAGGAATCAGTAGTTGGCTTGGCTGAGCCTTTAGCCTCTTGTAGAAATTCAGAGATTGCTGTGGTACCCTCTCTTTGTCCCCTGAACATGCCAGAATCTGCCCATAGTTGGCATTTAAGACAAAGGATTAGCAAAGTTTTACTAGTGGCTAGGGCCAGTTTATCCAGGAGGCAGGCACAGTAGGCATGGTGCCTAGGGTCCATGTTACTTTTTAGGTGTTCACAAAAATGTTCTAATTTGTCTTAAATTAGAATAAAAAATAATAATGAATATAGAATGATGAATCCGGCCTGGATTATACTCATGTTTATACCAAGACAGAATATAATTTGTATTTCTCTCTCTCTCTCTTTTATTCATAGAAAACAAGCCTACAAAGGTAGAAGTGCCTAGGGTCCATGAAAGTCATAATGTGGCCCTGATAACATTTCTTCCATTTCCTTTTTAGCCATTTTAATACACACAGAGATTCTTGGTCACATCAGTCAATCCTTCAACCTAGTATGACTTCACTATATCTAGCAGAAATATGTCAGTTTCCAGTTTTGAATATCATCCATTGCCATATTTTCCCCCTGTTTTTATATCCTGTTGCCTATTGTGATAAGATACTTATAGGGCAAAAGGTATGATCACCTTACACATGAATTGAATAGCATAATCATAAAACTTGCAGTCACCCAGGATTAATTCAATTAATAATACACCAAGTATTTTATAAAATAAAACACTTTAAAAACAAATCTGGTAATAAAATATACTTTCTTTCAGAGCTCAAAATATGCTCAGCTAAACAACATCTATATAGCCATATTCTATTCAGTTCCAATTTCTTCCAGTTTCTGGGAAAATTCTGTAAGTTAAATTTAGAAGTCTCATGGGGGTCACCAGAAAGGCTTTCAGGACAATAAATGGGAAGGCCTAGAGCAGCTGAGGTGGCTTCTTCACCAGACAACTGCTTTAGTTATTAGAGATGAAATTTTAAAAGACTATGGAACAACTCAACCTATCAAAGGAAAATATAAAATGCAAAGAAAATAATTCTCTTGAATAACTAAGAATTAATCATGTAGAATTCCATGGCCTAAGAATATTTTCAACCATGGGGCCTGGAAGAGAACAACTTCATAATTAGGAGCATTTACTGTCTGTTTTCTCTGTGCCAGACACCTACCAGTACACGCATGATCCAATGTCATCCTTTAACAACTCTATATGGGAGCTACTTTTATTATTAATATTTTACAGACAATAAATCAGGCTTAGAGGTTTTAAGCAATTTTCCCAAAGTCATATCTCGTAAGGGCAGAAGTGAAAGCCAACTAAATTCAATTTGGTTCTTTGCGCTAAACTTATTATACTGCTTTATCTTCAAAATAGCTTTCTTTTACATGGAAAGAAAAACACACTTGCTGGAGGGCTTTCATCAAAATTTTACTGCCTTATATACTTTTTCCTTCAACATATGTATAGAAGTTTTCTTATTGCCTGTGGTTTTGCTTTTTTATTAAGAAATAAATTCAAAGACACTTAGAAGGAACAAGTTCTATTACCCTCTGAAACCTTTTATATCACTACACTTACTCTAAACTAATACTACTTTTCTCTTATACTACAAAAGTCACACTATGTATTTTATATAAAACATAGTTTCATATTGTATATGTGTGTTTGTGTGTGTGTTTGCCAACTGATAGATTTTGGTAACTATATCTGACTATTTGTTTGAGGGCAATGTTTCCCGTCACACACATTAATAGACGGCAAGCTGCTTGAAAACAAGGAACATATCTAACGGAAACCTACGAGCTCTTTCCCAAAGCTCATGGGGCCAGATGCATTTTGGACTCACGTATTTTTTAGAATTTTGGAAGAGTACACACCTGGTCTGTGTGTAATTAGCAACATGTAATTAAAGACCTCCATATTTCTTCAGTAAAAATTGTTAATATTCACATCAGGTGGAATAAGTAAGGTATAAATACCCTTAAACCTGTTCAGAACAGGTTTTGCTATCAAATGAGTTCAGGCAAAGATGAGGTTTTGTCACCAAATGAGTCACAAAACCTGCATGTTTAGCTTGAAATTCAAAATTATAAGAAAGGAAATGTGGACCTCACTTCTTCTGTACCCTGTGTAGGTCCACAACGAGGTATTTGTTAGCTGATGGAGAAGTCTGTTCTTCCCTACAGCTCACATTAATGTAATATGCCCCAATTCAGCAGTCACTATTCTTCATAACAAATTACAAAAATGAATATATTAAGTTTTGAGATTATCAAAGTCAAATTTTTCTTTGGCATTTCTTTTTGGCCATGAAAATAAGATGATATTTTAGAGATTTTTATGTAACATAAGAGAATTTTAAAATCTAAAAAAAGATCCAACATAAAAGATATAGGAGCTGGTTATCAGTGTTGTTATATTAATAGTTATCATCCATGCAGTTTGTTTAATTGACATTTTGGGGCAGGGAATGTGATAGGAAACATGGAAATTGAGCACTTGGGATTGCTATGAAGGAGGACTGAGATACAAAGCATTATGTCCTTTACATGAGCATCACTGCCTAAAGTATAATTCTGATAAATAAAGACATCTAGATGAACGGTGATGCTTGGGATTTGGAAAGAGGAGAGAGGGTCAACTAATTCATTCAATTGTTTTCTCCAAGGGCATTTTCCTTGCTTTATATTTTAGATGATCATAGCTGGATTTCAGTTTAAATAATCTGACAGTATTATTTTTAAAAATGTTTGATTACATACAAAATATTTTTTGTTATCGTTATTAATTTTTTTTTTTTTTTTGAGACAGAGTCTCACTCTGTTGCCCGGGCTAGAGTGAGTGCCGTGGCGTCAGCCTAGCTCACAGCAACCTCAAACTCCTGGGCTCAAGCGATCCTCCTGCCTCAGCCTCCCGAGTATCTGGGACTACAGGCATGCACCACCATGCGAGCTAATTTTTTCTACAAATATATTTTTAGCTGTCCATATAATTTCTTTGTATTTTTAGTAGAGACGGGGTCCGTTATTAATTTTTAAAAGAGATTTATAATAGGATTCAATTATCCGGCAAACATATGGTCTTTGCATTTCAAACAAAATTTAATTCTCAAAAACACAAAACAAATAATCACACAAACTAAATGGTATTTAACTTTGTGCCCTAATTCACTAGTTATACTGCTCCACCCCTGTCTATGTATACATACACACACACACACACACACACACACACACAAACTTTGAAATGGGTAACTATTTCTTATACTGAGATGTAGCTATAGTATTTAACAATGAAATAAGCATGCTCTGAATTAAATCTTTAAAAGTCAATGAAAAAAGCTAGAACTAAAGAGACCAAATTAGTGCTAATAAATAGCTTTTCTAATCTCACTCATTTGACTCTGACACACTTTAAAAATAAATTTAAGTAAAAATAAAAAAGATAGTACAGTCATGAGTAGACCAAGAAAGCCACATTGATGAATGTCAAAGTATTAGGACCAGCAAGGTAGATCTTTTAGCAAAACTCTTAACTTTACCTGGTACTGACACATGGTAAATACTTAATAAATATTTGCTTTGTGGTCTAAGATCTGCAGTTATGTAGCAAGTGTCCTATGTACTTCATCTGAACATGCAAGAGTGTATTAAGCAAAGAAGAACGTTATAATACATTTTATTGATCTCAAAGTACAATGAGACAAGGTGAGCTTCACAATTCCACATGGAATTTAGTCAAGGTTCCAGTTCTGATTCCAGGTTGAATGCTTTTTTTCAATAAAAGCCACTGCTTCCTTTCTTTCAGTTGCTATAATTAGTAACTCTATTTTATATGCCAGATCATCAGGTTAAGAAGGACTGCTATTTAGAAGCTGCTTATAAAATAGCTTAGAAATTATATAGCAAATTCTTGACCTAAAAGAAGTTTATGGTGTCTAAATGATTAGGCCTATACATAAAGCTTCCCTAAATATCATACTGAAAATACAACTATCCTCAGTTTTAAATCAAAGTGACTATTACTTCATCTTTCCATTATGTTCACATATTACTGATTTATTTAGCATGCTCTGATACTATAAAAAAAAGAATATCCATAAATATGCATTATTTGATTTGGTGAATCAGCAACTGTTAACTTTTCCATATCGAGCACATTATTTCTAACTGAATGAGCAACACTCCTGTCTTCAAGGGACAAATAACTATATAATTAATTTTAATTGTCCAAGGTTTTAAAACTTTTGAACTGTACTGATATGCAGGCAATGAGATAATACCTTTTTTTTATTTCAGAATATTACAGGGGTACAAATGTTTCGGTTACATATATTGCCTTTACCCAGCCTAAGTCAAAGCCACAAGTGTGTGCATCCCCCAGACAGTGCACATGGATTAGGTGTGATCTCAAACAGCCTGTTCAAAAACACAACCCCTCCCACCATCCAAGGTGAAGGGAAATAAAATGCTATGAAGCTTTCCACCTAAGGGCACCTTTGGAAAATTTTCTCTGTTGGAGAGAAATCCTAAATTTTCATCATATGGACAGCCAGAGTGCAGAAATACACAAAGCAGGTCTTCAAATAAACAGTAAAACCAAGGGAGAGCTTTGAAGGATAGGTGTAAAGTCCATCAGATGGGAGTTAGAATCCCAACCCTATCACTTATTGGCTCTAAACTTGTAACCTCGTATGACCTCAGTTTCTTCTAAGAGAGGATAATAATCTCTGCCTGACAGTGGCATGTGAATACCCTATACAATTATACTGCTATAACATGAGGAGCTCTTAGAAGTCTTCTGCCATTACTCTTAGAGGCTTCTTTTTTGCCTACTGGGACAGGAATAAATTAATGGGCGCTCCGGACATGACTGAATTCACTGAAGCCTTCAGTGTTAACTGGAAGCCTCCTGGGTTCCTTATCAGAGAAGGCACTGAAAAACTTTCATAACCCTTGGGAGTATTTTTAACACATTGACTGCCATGTGAGTTGTATTTAACGTAGGCTAGTTCTGAGCCTGGGGCCTCATGAAGCAAAACCCTGCGGTTGGTTTGTAAAAATCTTACTTGTTGATGTTCTTATTGTTACAATTAATATCGACAATTTAGTTCTAAAAACATGGATTGTGTTGCATATAACACATGCACAGAAGACAATAAAAAATAACAAATTAGAAAGGATTTGTTTTGTTTTAATAAAACACTGTGGCCCCAGGGAAAAATATTTTTTCCCAGTGTGGCAGTCAATGTGTTAAAATTATCCATTGTGTTCTTGGTTTCAAAATGAGAATACATTTTACTTTAAAAAGAGATATTCATCAGATAGGATAAAAGAAACAAATAGGCCCAATTCAACATGAAAACATAAATAAAAAACTGAGAAAAAATTAAAACTTAATCTACTACAAAGATGACAGACCTAATTTTACAAAAATTCATGGGCACAATTAGTTTTCAAGAGGCCCCGATTTTGCTGAAGTAATACTGAAGGAGACTCCCCTGATTGACGAGGTATCCCATGCTTACAGGAGCAGTTGTATCCAACGGTGCTTGCAATTCTAAAGCTTTAATTTAAACCAATGCAAAAAAAACAAAACTATGTTTTTACATAGACCTGTGAAACTACTTTCCTAAGTTATACGGAGCCTTATCACCATAGCATTATAACCGTAGCATTGGCTTGAAGTAGAAGATATGAAGTTAATTTGAAGATGATTTTATATTTACAAATATTGACACCCAACTGATGAGCAGAAATTCTCTCATTTTATTTTATTTTATTTAGAGACAAGGGTATCACTATGTTGCCCAGGCCAGACTCTAACTCCTGGGCTCAAGTGATCCTCGTGTCTCAGCCTCCAAAGTAGCTGGGGCTACAGGCATGTGCCAACCCGCCTAGCTTCCTTGTAAATATCAATTTGCATGACTAGCTGGAGTTTACATAAGCGTTTACTCCAGAACTTAAAGCAAGAAAGTTCTTTTTTAAGTTGGAAAACCAATGCATATGATGAATACAATGACTATATTCTACAACATTGTTCTAACCCCTTTATGTGAAAAGTAGCTCAATATTCATTTTAGTTTAGTTTAATAGATTTATTATTTTAGTTGAAGGAATATCCTTTGTTAATTTTATTGTTTATATATACATTTAAGTCAAATAAATAATTGTTTCTACACAAAGTTTCAAGTGTATTTCAGCTCAATGAAAGTGGCTGTTAAAATCAACAAGAGTGAGGAGAAAGACCTAAGTCAATTTTTTGTATGTGTTAGGTCCAGGTTTTGATCTCAGGCTCCAACAGTTACCGGATCAATGACTATGAGCAAGTGATTTCACCTCTGAGAGCTTTTCCTGTAACACGGGGGCGGGGGGGGGGGCAACTTTCCTGGCTAGCTATGAGGATTACTTAAAAATATGTACAAAAAAGCTTTGTATACACTTATAAATATATAAACCATTATTGTCTCTTTCCCCACTGCTCGGAAAGGATGTCGTGAAGATTAAATAAGATTATAAAAAACATAACATAAAAGAGCTTTGTAATTGTAAACTTTAAAGTGTTATTAATATATTATATATGAAAGCAGGTTATATATATGTTTTTAAGTGGATCAATTACTACATGTGTTCCTTAACATTAGATAAGACAGAAAGCAATACTTCTAGTGTTCCCTTTGATATAGTTCATTTATTCTTCAGTATCAAAGTTTACCCTCATCTTGTCCCTATAATCATGTGAAGAAATCACAGCTGGTTTTCAACTATAATTACAGTAATAATTGTTGCCAGATTTTGAATTTAGACTATCTACCTATCTTCCAATGCCCTTTTCACTGCAGGCTAAGTTGATGAGTTGGAGATGCAGGTAGTGTTTCAATCTCTAGA
>CM052440.1:58547106-58586037 GCA_028533085.1 Varecia variegata
AATTTTTGCTAACAATTATATAAGAATTAGGGCAAGTAGTCTTTTCTCTTTGTACATAAATTATGCTTTATTTCCCAGCCATGTTGAGAATTTGGAAGGCTAAAAATTCTTATATTAAAATTAGTAACCCAGAAGCTATTCCCTCCAATGATCACCTGGGAAACTGAGGACTCCAAATTATTGTTCCCTCTTCACATTTACCTCTTCCTCTTGCAATAAAACACCTTCTTTAGAAACCAGTCGCCTATGGTCAGTCATCAAAAATATATCTGGCCAAGCACAACATTTTAGACTATTTTGTGCACTGAATTAAGTTAGTATTCAATATGAAAGTAAAGAGATGCCCTGATTGGCTAGGGATGTTTGTAAAAAAGTCATCTTTTGACAGAAAAGAAAAAAAGATATAAGAAATGAAAGAGAAAGAGGAGAAAAGCAGTGAACAGAGTGACAGACAGAACTAATGGCTCTGGCATTGTGCTGATCCTTGAGGTATTTATAAGCAATTCCTTAGTCTTAGTCTGAGCAGGTGTGTGTGTACATGTGTGTGTGTGTGTGTGTGTGTGTGTGTGTGTGTCTTTATATGTATGTATTGCTGGAATACAAGCATTAATTCCATCTAGGTTGAGCAAAATTTTTGTTTCTGGAATGTGGTCTGAGGAACACCAGAGATACTGTTAGGAATGCAGATTTCTAGGTCACAAATAAGATTTACTTAACCAGAATCTGTGAGGATGGAGGTCAGGATTTCTTGTTTTTAACATTCTCAAGTAATTCTTAAGAACTGCGAAGACTGAGAGCAAGCACTGCCCTTTAGCATATCAGTTATAAAGCAATTGTATTATTATGATTATATCTACCAACAGCTTAGGAGGAAGCAGGGTGGCCATCTGCTAATAAATTGATCTCCCTCTGGCACTTTCAAAATATGAAATATTATTGTAAAAGAGCATTTCTAAAAAATTTTATTTGTTTACTTTTTTAAAAAAGATGTAGTGTGTGTTGAGGCAGTGTTCTAAGTATTGAAGATTCAAAAAAAAATTGAAAAGACATGTTCTCTATTCTCACAATCTGCTAAAGAAAGGCAGACATGGATATAAGTGTGGATAATAGAGTGTTATAGGGGCTATGGCAGAAGTCTGTGAGGGGTACATTGGGGACATATGAGGGAGGTGACAATCTACCTGGGAGAAGTCAGGCCAGGAGAAGCTTCCTGAATGAGGTGGCACAGAGTAATCTCGAAAAATGAGCAGATGCTTGCCATATATACAATGCAGACACAGGCAAAGCTTTCTATCTTGTTAAAGCGTCAGATACTTAAAAAAAATTGATGTTGCTTTTGCCTAGAATTCTCTCTAAAGTCCATTATTAAAGAAATAGTGAAAAATAACTATGGTCTGAGATAGATGGAATAATTTTCCATTACTAAACATCATCCACAGCACTTGCCCCACTTCAAACAAAAGCAAGTTTATGATAAATAAACTAAATAAGCATATATAAGCTGAGCAGATGATCTGTGGCAATTGTGAAGCCGATATAGTAGATCAGGATTCAAGCAGTGGTGTCAAGTCAAAGGACACTGCAAGCAATCGTGGAAGAAAACATTCTCTGGATGAAACAAAACCTCCTTGAGGAAAGGCCGTCGGATTTTAATTCTCTAATGAATTAAACAATAGGCAATCTCTGGCTTTGAAAAATACAATTGTTTTTGGACATTTGAAAAAAGACCAGCATTGTCAATACACTTCAGCATGACACTTCCCTGACCATCGAAGGCATTAAAAGGAGACAGAAAGTAAAGAAGAAACACATAAAAAATTACTCACACTTGCCCTATGTGAGTAATTCTTTGTGACTTCTCAATATATAATTTCAGCAGAGTATCAGAAAATGGAGGGATTTTTATTGCAAGCATAAACTTTTCATGTGATTCTCTGAGCCCATTTCAGTATGACTAATAAAATCATTTAGATCAATACCAATGGCAATTTTTCCTGTTTACAACTAATCACTTTACCACAGTAAAAATAAATAAGATAGGAACAAAATTCTCCTGTCTGGTAATGTCAGGCATAGGAAACTCCAGGAGATAGCATCTTATAAAAACCATCAGTTTAAAGTATCTCTAAAATCCCAGTGGTATTGTACATCTTTTTGTTAGTGATTTAGTCATATTGTAAATGACTGTTTTATATGTCTCTATAAAAGATATGATTGTATGTAAACTGGAAACCATATGTATTTGTAAAAATAAGCATGGTGGTGTTCTCAGCCATGGCTAGGGATGAAATCCTATGTCCAGGACATCTGTGAACTTTTATGCCTTTTGAAAAGATGTGTGTGTCTTAGCAGAAATCAAGCTCTCAAAGAAGCTGTGAAAAGATTAAGATGAAAATATATGACTCAGTGTTTATTTAATTCTCTTTCCTTAATTACTCAAAGGGAGTTTTCATAACACACATAACAGCAAGATGAAGTCAATAATGAAATTACTACTAGGTCTTATTAAAAGAGATGATTTGGGATTGGATAGGCCTGCCAATTTTACAAAATTTTTTTCTTATCAAGAATGATCTAGATATGCTGTTTCAAATATAGGCTTAATTTCCTTAACATTTTTTAAATTACAAAGTCAAAGTCATTTCATACCTAGTATCTTTATTTTATTCCATTAAATCCTCAAAAAAATATTTATGAAATCTGATTAAATCACTGCCTTAGTTGGAACCGTTGCTTCAAGGGTAAGATCCATAGTCTTAAACACTTGAAAAGAACTTTCTTGATCTGCCAATCCCTCCTCCTGAGCTATATATCTTACTACTATATAGTTTATACTCTACCATGTAGTAGATTTCTTTCTGTTATATGAACCTGTCATGCTGCTCTTCGCTTCTAGGCCTTTACTTGTCCTTGGCATAGAACATTCACCTAACATGCTGACTCTCCTTGCATCAAAGCGCTTATCCACCATTTTGAATTATCTTTTTGTCTGTTTTCCACACTTAGCTTAGAAGCCTCTTGAAGGCAGGGGAAAGTTTCACTTAATAGTTACTGTGTCCCCAGGCCCATTACAATACAATGTCTACCACATAGTACGTCTGTCTGTCTTTCTGTTCTCTCTTTTGAGGGAGCACTCGCTCTCTCTCCTTACAAATACAGTATAAATGAAGGAAAGAAAGAAATGTTATTCACATTATTTCTTTCAATATGGAGCTCGCAGAAAGGACTACTTTGTAGATTATTCATAGGAAACACGTCCTTGTTTTCATGTCTAGAAATTATTCTCACTGAAGAACAAGCAGCTTTGGAAGGGTCATAAATAGGCAAATGAGAAAGAGGCACCTAAATCAAACCTGGAAAACAATCCAATGACAGACAACATAGCAAACTTACTTCCATATCTAATTTCCTAACTTCATACAATGAAGCCACTCAGAGTAAGAATTGAGTAAATTTCCCAAGATTACATATCTACTACGTGCCAGAATATAGATTTAAATCTTTATCTATTTAAATTCTATGAGACTAAAAATAATAATGTAAGCAGAGGAATTCTTAGCATTTGAATTTTGTAAAAAAAAAAAAAAAAAAACTTGGGATCCACTTAAAATGAAATGTGTTACAATTCCAAAAATAATTGAAATATCTGTATATAAAATACCAAAATTTAATCCATAGGGAAATACCAAATGTTACATTTTATGATGTCTTTAGTGCACAGTTGTGCTTCCTTTATATTATTTATTCAGTAATAGTTTGATTTGGAAATACAAAATCTTCTAAACATATTTGAAAGATTGATAATAGTACTAGGGAGGATGTGCAAAAGCAAACATTCTTATTCATGCTGTTAGAATTATAAATTAATACCATCTCACTGAAGGGCAACTGGGAAATATCAATAATCTATAAGAAAAAATATACCTCTTGGCTAGCAATTTCACTTGGAAATGTATCTTAGAGAAACATTCCCAGGAATGCACAAAAGTACATGTGGAATAATGTTCTTGCAGCAGCACTCTTTAAAAAAAAAAATTGTAAACAGCCCAAAGTTCCAACAATGAGACAAAAACAGTGTTTTATGCAAAGGGATACTATGCAAGTGCTAAAAAGAATGTGTTAGCACTATACCATTTGGAAATAAAAAGTTGCCCAAGATTTTTAAAAAGTGGCAGAATATTACATATAGTATGTTGCAATTTTGGTAGTAGTAATAACAGTATATTTAAAACTATAAAGTATGCATAAAAATCTTTTTAAAATATATACAAAGTGTCAGAAATAGCTTAGCAGGAAGATTTAAATCACTGCAAAGAGTCATCACTAACAATCTTACAGCTATTCAAAAAGATAAAATGAAATTATCTTATAAAACAATGCCCAATACATTTGAAAATTCAGATGGAAAAATTCCTACAAAAATACAACTTCCCAAAAAGAAAAAATGATAATAAGAAAATATGAATAGGCTTATACTCTTAAAGTAATTGAACACAGACTCACACTCAGCCAAATGGTTTGAGTTAAAAGATTGTTAATACTAAGTGTTGACAAAGCTAATGAACAACTGGAAATCTCATACACAGCAGGCTGAATTGGAAATTGGCACAACCACTTTGGAAAAACTAGCAATTTCTACTAAAATTATAGCTAAGCATAGCTTATGACTCAGCAATTTTAATCTTAGGCTTATCCCAACAAAAATGCATATATGTATACTAAAAGACATGGACAATGATGCATGTTCATAGGAGAACTATTAGTAATAACACAAAACTGGAAACATCTCAGATGTTCAACAGCAAAATGAACATGTATGTTCTAGCATATCCATGCAGTAGAATTCTGTAGAACAATAAAGTGAACTATTACTACTTGCAAGAATATTGATACATATCACAAAAAATGCTGAATAAAAGAAACCTGATACAAAAAAGTACATACTTCATGGTTCCATTTATACAAATTTCAAAAACAGGCAAAACTATTCCGTGGTCTTAGAAGTCAGAAGAGTGATTGCCCTTGGGAAAGAGCAAGGTGTTAGTGATTGGGAGGAGTTGGGAGAAGGGTCTTTGGGTGCTGACAAGGTTCTTTATTCTGGACTGAGTGCTGATTTCATAGGTATGAATATTTTGTTATAGCTCATTGAGTCAAACATTTTCTGTGTACTTTTCTGTGTTTCTGTTACCCTTCAATTAAAAACAAAAAAGAAAAAAAGGAATACGTAATGTCAGTGCTTTATTGAAAGTAGATGTCTTAGGTTCATCACCATTCAATTTATGCATAAGCCAAAATTTGAAAATAACATTTTTTTTTACAAAAGCTGGGTTGTTATGATCTCTGAAATCATAAATGTAGACCAATGGAAATATAGAGTAAATCAATCCGTTAGGCACTTAAAAACATTTTTAATTAAGATATATTGCATTTAATGAATAAAAATAATATATAAGGGAAAGTTTTATGTGATATAAAATTCTATTAAACAATTTGAGTCTTAAACTGGAATAATATTATTTATAATATCTTAGTAGGCATCTTGTCTGTTACAGATAGCAAATCTGTACTTTCAGTAACCATGACAATTAAATACTAACAGATTAGAAGCCTTAGGATAGAACTACTGTCTGTAGTTTGCAATGTTAGGAAGCAAAATTAGGACAGAAAAGCATAAAAATTTCTAATGCTTGGGTCAAAATTCTATTTAAATGGCTCATTGTAATGGTCCATTGAAATGTTTGAGAAACTGCACATGCAAATCGCTGTAATGAAAGACCATTTTATTTATTTATATCAGAAATAAAACATATGCAAATTTAGAATGATTTAATTCCTTGTGTTAAGACTAAATTTATTTGGGAGTCTAGGGATAGATTTTGGTCACTCAGAATAGCAAAGTTTTAAACCATGACTCACAAAATACTAAAACCAGCTATCATGGGGACTGGAGGTGGATGCAGAATAACACAGTGATTAAAAACTTAGGTTTGGGAGTCAGATAAAATCTGAATGTGAATTATAGCCTCTCTGAGCATTAACTTTTTAATATCTCTAATTTTCATGGTATGCAAAATGGGAATAATAAATTTAAAGAAAATCCATTTGACTGGTTTTGTAAAGTTTTGAGATGTCACATGGAACACATTTAAAACAATATCCAACACAAAGTGAGTGCTCAGTAAATGGGCACTGTTAATAATTGAAGTGTAATTATAGAGAAGACATCTGCACAAGTAGAATAGACAAATCTGTCTTCTATCTTAGTATTTTTAATTTTCAAATTAGGCAAGATCATGGCTCTAGCATAGTACCCACCTATTTTTCCTAAGTTTCTTTTTCAACACTTGCACTATTTCCTAAAAAATATATTTGACTCATTTAGTTCTCCAAGATTGTACAGAATATATGCTAAACCAAACTGAAGAGTAGAGTCGAACATTGACCATTTAATTAAGAAAATCCAGAAAAAATATTTTAATTAGTCAAGTAAAAAAAGATAAGATAAAGAATATTGTATTTGTCACCAAAAATAAAAATATATATGCTCCAAAATAAAAAAAAGTATAAGTGTAGTATGGCGGGGGTGTGTGTGTATGTAGTCTAAATGATCAATTAAATAAATACAAGACTTTAAAATATGTTTAAAGCAAAAACTTCTGTCAGCTTGTTTCTTCCAAGATTATTAAAAACCAAACTGAAAATGACACATAGGTATTAATGCAACAATTTTTTACTGATTGCTCAGGACTTCCAGTGGATTATTAATATCAAGATCATTATCCCTAACTTAAACAAAATGGTGGCAGTCACCCCTCAGTGAAATGTTTTGGCTAAGTATAATACATGGAACACTCAACTATGAGTAAAATTACCTTACATTTTGTCCACCCTTGCCATTAACCTGTGATCTTAGGCAAATCACTTATTTCTCTGACCTTGTTTCTTTATGTGTAAATGGGATTATTATGCCTTTCACTCTAACTTTCAGAACTGTTGCAAAGGATCAAATAAATTTATGCATGTGACCATGCTTTGTAAACTATTAAAGGTGACACCAATGGAAGACCTTTTATTAAAAAAGTAAAGAGGAATTAATTTTCCCAATATTCAGTTCCAACACAGCTAAATTTATATATCTATATTATCCATGTAACTATATATTTATCCTTCCTTCTAAAATGCAGAATTAAATTACACCTACTGATTTAGCATTTTGTAATTATTGGATATCCCAGGCATGGCTTTTCATTACAAAATTCATCATTTAAAAACTCTCTTTTATTTATATTACAGAAATCAGCAAAACCAAGATGTTAACTCTGAAATATTGTGAAGATTGACATAGCTTCTAGTTTTTATTTATTGGTTTACAAGATAAAAATATGAATCCCTCATTTGTTGAAATCCTAAAAGCTAGTCTTAACCTTCTTTTATTCATTTCTTCAGAAAATATTTATTGACTATCAGGTCTATATGTCAGGTCTTTCATCTGACACAAAGAATAAGGTGTGGTCTCTATCCTCAAGGGCTTGCAGTGGCGGGTAACAGATAAGAAACAATCAGTTACAATGTAGTAATGCTAAGTGCTATGGTAGGATATCAACAGGTTGTAATGGAAGCATTGAATAAGGGCTCCAAATTCAAGTCTGAAAATTCCAGGAAGTTCTCCTAGAAATGGTGGCACCTGACCTGAGGCATGAAGAGGTTAGACAGGTCAGTTACAAGGCAATCAAAGGAAACAGGTTACTTATGGCAGAGAATAGAACATGGAGAACATGGGAAGCCGTGTTGGGAGAGAAGGGAAAACTTGATGCATTGTGGGAAAGGCAAACAGTTTAGTGTGACTGGCATTATGGGAGACCAGAGATAAAAGAGATTTGGGTAAGGAGAAAATAAATTTAGAGAAGTTACCAGGGACCATTTAATAAAGGACTGTAGATGCAATACAAAGGATTTCAGACATCTTATTACAGAAAAAAGGAGGTATATGATAAGATTGGTTTTAGAAAGAAAACTATGGTTATAGATTGCATTATAGCATGTACTTAGGAGAAGGGGACTATAAGAAAAGGGACTGAAACAGGGACTCTGACCTCTGAATACCTCTGTTTCTTACACAGAAAACAAAATCTTTAAAAGATTAAATGATTTGCCTCAAATCACACAGCTAGTAACTGGCTGAGCTGGGTTTTGTATAAAGTTCTACCTAACTCTTAACACCTATGCTCTTAGGGACCAGGCAACCTGCCTCTCATAAAAGAAACTAATGCTACTAACTCTAAGCATTGAGAGAGTAGCAACAAAACAGTGCAGGAAAAATGATGACACACTCAGGTCTACACCATCAAAATCAACTACAGCGGTGAGCAATTACCCAATGAATTAAAGACCATCTGGATAATCCTGGGAGAAGCAGATTTAGTGCCTGAGTCATTCAGATAATTGTGCAAACAATATGAGCTGCTCTGGCTGAGTAACCTGGTCATTAATATCTTCCATAGTGCATTTTGCCCTGTGGCACTTTTGAAATGGACAACAGTAGCTCAGAAAGAATTAAGGTACTATTCACTTCATGGGAGAGCCGCATAAAGAATAATGGTATCTTAATAGACTGAGAGCATATTTTATGTGTCCCCAGGAGCCATTTCACACTGGGACATACCCATGATATACATAAGCCAAATTTCACTTCAAGAGAGGAAAGAAGTTCAGCAATAGTACCCCCATATGTGTGTTTTTACATTCAGTTCTTTGTAAGGTGGCAGAAAGTCTTCCGAGCCATAAAGTGATAAGAGATACTACCACAAATAGATTTACAAATTACAGTAAAGTATAAATTTCTGAATGTCAGAAAACATTTTTAAAAAGGCAAAAAACAAGGAGAGGGAAATTTTTGCTACATACCACAGATTTCCTATTACATGAAGAAAATACGAACACTCCAATATAGTCAAATGAAATTCACAAATTAAGAAATACAAAGAGCTAATAAATATGATCACATTTCTTGAACTCATCCAAAATCATAGAAACACAGCACAACTCACAAGAATAACTACATACAAAATTTCTACTATCAAAATGATTACAATTTTTTAAACCATAATACCAAGTGTTAATAAGCATATGGCCAAAGGGGTACACCTGCTGGTAGAATACAAATCTGCATAAACTTTTTGAGGAGTGATTTGGCAGTGTTAGGAGGCTCGAAATACTTATGCTTTTGCCCTGATAACTTCTATATCATAAAGAAGTTGTGAGAAATGCAAATATTAATGTATGTTTATGTTCATTTTCATAACTATGAAAAACTGGAAACAAGGGCTTTATCTATATAATAGAATATTGACAGCCATAAATAATATGGTTAATAAGAATATTACATGAAATGAATAAATGTTTCTGGTATGGTGTTAAGTTAAAAAAGCTAAATATAAAAATGAATATTTACTATAAACTCAAATATGTAAATTAAAAATACCTATGTATATTCATAGAAATAAGACTAGAATCTCTCTATATGGTAAAATTTTCTTTATTTCCGATTTTTCTTTAATAGGTCTGTATTTCCTTATAATAATAAAAATGTTATTTTCAATTTATAATTAAATAGATATTTGTATAAATGTCAATGCAATTTTGCACAATAAGTCATTCATACAACCAAAGTGAAATAACGCCCCATCCTCCTTCTGCTACATTTCCAAGGTCACACAACTGATAAGTCCTATTGTCAGGAGCTGAACCCAGGTTTCTCTTGCTCCAAAGTCAGTGCTCTTTAAGATTTGAACTAAGTACAGTGAATGTTTCAAAGTAAAGTAGAATCAACAATGAAAATTTAACATACATTATACCAATAATCAGTGTCTTAGATTAAAGCAGAGAGATTTATACACTGGAAGAGTTGATAAATTGCCTACTACACTAAACCAGGCATGCAATGACACATGAAACTGGCACTGGGGTAAGCAGGTAAAGACACAAATTAGAGTTGAGAATAAAAATGTATAAATTAATTACTAAATGGATGGTAGACACTTGGAGGTAGAGGAAAGGAAGTCTTAAGAAATAACTAACCACAAACCAGAAAGCCTAGAAAGTTATAGTATCCATTGCTAAAAGCCAGTTTAGGAGTCATGCCTATTGATGGGGAAAAAGTAAAACCAATTTTCACTATGTACATTATCATTGCTCTAAACAGTATATCTAACACTAATAGCTATTATTTATGAGTAATTACTATTGTCTAAGCCCTGTTTTGAATATTTTACACACATTATCTCCCTTAATGTTAAAAAAACACACACAAGACACCTCTTATACAAGGGCTATCATGATCCCCAGTTGACTTGCCAATGTTCATTTCTGTGCACCATGATATATAAATATTAACACATGTAGGCTTTCTCCCAAAGCCTGTGTTCTCAGCCACCAGAGTAGTATCTGGCTAATGTGGGAGAGATTAGGAATGAAATTCAGAAGGAGAATTTTATTTCCAATAAAATAAATGGTCATCAATTTGGGGGATATACTTGAAGCAACAAGCAGAAAGAGGAGATAAGAGGGAGACAAAAAAGGAAGGTGAGAAAAAGTAGGAAAAAATTATGACATTAGAGCATTATGTTATCAAGGAGTAAAATTTCAAGGAGGAGATGAACAATATGGAAAATGGTAGGTCAGAAAGGAAAAACAATGAGCAATACACCAATAAAAAGAAAACAAACTTTGAACTTGAAGAGGAGCTCACTGGTGACTTAGAACAGGTTCTGTAATTTAATGCAGACCATAGCCAATTTACATGGACGGATGGATGGAAATGCGACAATTTGTTGATTTTTTAATAAGGCAATTACATGGCATGTTTTGAATAGGGAAATATGAATTGTTACCTTTCAACTCGGTCTCTAGTTGTTCTCAAGAGGCATAAGATACAAGAGAATATATAGAATAACCAGTACATAGTCATAACCACTACTGGAAAAGTAAGTCATTATGTGGAAGGCTATAGAAATATCTCATGTCAACCATAACTCTTCACAGATAGGTTAATGACATCAAAGGAAGTTTCCAAATGTACTTTCCAATGCATAGCCTTCTGTCAATAAATAGATTGTCCCCAAATCATTGCAACACACATCTCATTTCTTATGGTAATGCTTCTTGAACAAGAATCTTTAAGGCTACTGAGAACTGTGTTCAATGTAGTAGGATATACAAAAATATAGGTTATAGTCTTTTTCTGCGAAGTACTTCCTGTCTAATTAGAAAACAAATCAGACATACAAACATATAAATGAGGATTAAGCAACAAAATAAGACTGAATATGATTATGTATCTAAATGAAAGTAATCTACTAGAGATTCCAGAGAAGAGTGATAACATTTTAAAAATTTATTTAGTTGATACATACCAATGTAATGTTATAATTAATAGTAGCCCTATTTATTAATGACTCACTATAAACCCATCGTGGTGGTGGAAACAGACACACATTTTATTGAACCCTTACAGCAATCTGAAAATTCAGTGCTATGACTCTTCTTTTAAAGACAAGGAAACTGCAACATCAAGAGTTTAATTAACTTGCCCCAAATCATATAATCAAGAAGTTGCAGAACCAAAATTAAAAGCCAGTTCCCACAACCCATGATAGTTAGCTTGGTAGATTAAATCACTCATCTTCAAAATGACTTAGCAAGTTAGAATTGTATTCTGAAAACTCAGAATTAAATTTTGTAGCAATACATGTCACACTAGAACTGAATAACCTTGGCTTATATTGTTCCTGGTATCAACACTGAGTAAATTATTTGACCAGGACCAAAAATTGTGGGAAGCTGAAAAGTATTCTATTTAAGGGGAAACTGCTATGAAGTATAACTACATAATAGATTGTTGGAATATTAGAGTTGAAATTTTTGGAGGACTCTTGCAAATCACTTGTGTCCCCTGAATCTTAGTTTTCTCATCTGTGAAAATGCAAATATCATCAGGAACAAATAATTCCAGGCAATAGGAAAAATAAATCCACAGACATCTATAAAAGAAAATCCACGTGATACAAATAGATATGATACGCAACAGAAGCACAAATTTAAACATCAGGTCCAGAAGCAAAATCTGTACAAAGAAATATATCAAATCTACCCCTCAAAGGTTCTAACAGTTCCTTAGTGCTGCATCCTGGAAAGTGGTTGGATCCATTTCCAGATCCCCAAATGCTGCTACCTAAAAGTTACCACCCAAATAAATTTACTACCAAATAACTAAGGTACAGGCATAAGCAAACCATTATGCTTTGATGAGTTTAATAAAATATCCCAGATATGGTCTGTATTCATTTGACGTACATTACACTTCAGGCTGATAAGGGTCATATGTATGTACCCTGTGAAGCTGAAAAATGCAGAGAAATGGCTAAAGATCAGATAGCACTCTAAGAATGTATTCGAAATAATATTTGAAAATATTGATCTTTATGTGAGTTACAAAAACATTATTTCCTGCAGGGTTTCAGCAGTCTGAGTGCCTCTTCTCTGGCTTTTCCCCCAATGGAGAATTTGATTCCCTTTTGCCCCTCCCACCCAGGGCTTCCAGATTGCTTCCCAAGGCCAAGGCAGCCGGTTCAGCAGCAGGGAAGCCGGGCTGGGTATGCAGGAGCTATATATAGCTCCACCTTGGAGATGTGCACACACAAGCACACACGTACAAATGTCTGTGCTGGTTTTGGCATGAAAAAATGAGAAAAGGTTGCAGCTCTGCCCCCACCCTCCTTCCCATCATCCCAATTTTTCAGGAATTTTCAAAGCAGGGTGGCATCAGTTCCCAAGAGTGATGCAACGTCTGATTTCTCTGCAATTCTCCTGCCTACTGCATTCTGCCTACTGCTTCCAACAATCTGACTCCATCAGGAACCGGCACTGGGCCAACACCTACTACCCAGATGCGGTCACCCGGGGAGGCTGCCTCGCAGCCACTGGGAGCCCATCCGGGCACAATCACTTGACTCCCTGGGAATCTCTGAGGCCAAATCTACCTTTTAGAAACTAGGTGAGCAGGTGGTCCCCAATACACGACGCCAAGCTAGGAGAGAAGAGGCAAAGCCTTCGCTCTGTCCCCTCCCTGATCTGCAGCAGACGGGGAGAAGAGATGGGGAGAAGGACCCGTGTCTCCCAATAGAGACGGAGTTAACCGGAAAATGCCCTTCGAGTTGCGGGGCTTTCCTCCCCACCCCCCACTCCCGAAGGGAGCGAGATCTTAACAGAGGGGCCAGGGAACAGACAAGTCCCCTCTCCCCCTCACCGCAGTCGTTCCCAGGGTTTTCAGGGATGTGCTAGAGTCTAGACCCGGGTATGGCAGGGATGAGCAGGTGCGGACAGGCGTGGGGAGCAGAGCTCTCGGCGCTGTACGAAGCCCTGCGGGCGGGGGGCTGCTGGCACGTCTGCTCCCCGGCCCCTCCCCGCCGGGCTGACATGGCATCCCTTGGGCGAGTCACCGGCGCGGGCGGCTGCAGCCTCTGAGGGGAAAGTTGACGAGACCCAGCTCCGGGGCTCGGTCCCTTCACCTAGGGCACTTCCCCGCCCGTGGCTCCCGGGCTGCAGCCTCCTACACCCCTCCTTCCCAGCACCCCGCAACCTCCGCCCCAGGGCTTTCCGCGCCGCACTTCACGGCGAGAGCTGCAGCGGCCACAGGAGATTTGGGGGAGACGAGGGCGGGGCGGGACTGGGGGAAGGGGAAGGGACGCAACAGCATGGAAATAACGCATTCTTTATTTTATCTGCAAAGGAAAAGTCCTGCCTCCTACCTGTTCCCTGCTCCTGCTCGCCTCGGCGCCGCACAGCTGGACCATACCCTACAGGTTTCCCACTTCTGCTGCAAACACCTGGGAGCGCATCTCCCCACCCGGCGCCCCTCCTCGCCTCGGCGGAGCCCACCCTCGCTACTTGACAGCCGGAGCCCGGCCTTTTAGCGCGGTTATTGGGGCAGCAGGGAGAGCGGGGCGGGGACCGCAGAGAAACCTGCGTTTCTGATTGGACAGCGGGGCTATCACTCTCACCCCAGGGCCGGCGCTGACTGCGGACTGAGGTAGCTGCTAAACCCCAACTGCGAAGGGTGTCTGCAGTCCCAGGAGCCAAAACCTGCTGCTACTGGATCGAGGGCCCCAAAGAGGAGGGAAATGGGTTTGATAACTTGTCATTTGAGGCCCCAAGAGGGAGGGAGGGGCCAGGCATAACCAGACACCCAACACTTTCCTGAGCTGCCCTGAAGAGACCATCTGCTCTGGGAGATTTGTCAGGCACAGATATCAGGGGCAGTGCCTGGACAGAGAAACATGAACTTCGGTTAAAAAATAGAAAAATATGTGAGGGAAAAAAATCACAAAATAAAAAAAATGTGAGGGTTTTGTTTCAAGTTTCCGTTTTTGCCCAAATGTAACATGGCAGTTTTTGCTTTGTTTGTAGGGAAAAGATTGAACTGCTTATTCTGTAGCACAGAAAACTCCCAAAACATCCCCTAATAAGAACAGGGCTTTAATGGGAAAGTACAGAATAATAACATCTCACGAAAGAGTAAAGGAAAGAAATTGCATAAGGGACTTGGCTTGGGCAAATCAGTTGGTGGCAAAAGTTTTAAAGTAATTGCCACCAGACTGAAAATTAACCAATCTGTTACCTTTCTATAGGTATTAGTCCATCATTTATTTTGTGCTCAAACTCTGAGAAGGATGTGTAAGGCCCCCAAACCTAGGTGATCCCAAGGGTGCCTTTTGGGTAAAGTGGACAGGGTGAAATAACGTTGTGCCCATTTGCCATCTCTGCCATTTATTTACTTGGGTGGAATCTGGAAGCTATGGGACCAAGGGACTCCTTAAATAAGGGAGCATGATAGAAAGACCACAAATAAAATCTGGATGTCATCATCTAGTGCCATAAATCAATGCATTTGAAAGTGGGAAGAAGCCCTCAAGATCATTTACAGTGAGCAATAGATATGATTTTTGTGTTGATAAACCTCTTCCTACTGAATGGGAATGACTAAAAATGTAATGGCAAGTTTCAAATGCCCTTGAGTCATGGTTCCCCATAATACTCCCATTAGTTTCATACCTCTACCTCAGGTACTCACACCAGTTACTCCATTGCATTGGATAAATCATTCATGAATTACTGAGCACTTATTCTGTGCCACACCCCATGTGAGGCACTACCGAACAAAACAAGAATAATACTTTGAACTTGTTAAAGATGGGCTCGGGAAGCAATTAAAATAGTAAAATATCTTAGGCAATGTGTATTTTCAACACTAACATCTTTTGATTTGTAAGCATAGATTATTTTGAGTCAAAAGGAGCTCCAGCACACCCTCCTCTAGATTTAAGCAGAGGAGAAGGCAAAATATTAAAGAAAAAAAAATATGGAACATTGAGGGTAACACAGAGATTGAAATTAGAAATGAAAAAAATACTAAGGAAATCTCTGCAGTCTGCATTCTTTCATTTCCTAACTCATTCATTCCTTCAACAAATATTACTATTATAGTGATGAATAAGATAGACACGCTGTCATGGAACACATTCTTTATTCTTTAAGCAGTCAGTGTTACTTTGTGTGCTCACTGATCTAATCAGCAGCTCTGTATGTGGGTGTATGTGCATGCACACACAACTCTAGAATAGTATTTGGATAATATCTACTTGGATCAGACACCTCATTATTTTCAGGTGAAACAGACTGTGTCCGTTTGTTAGTTATTATCTCAGAGACCAAAACTTGTACATATGTTCCTGGAATACATATTAAATATATCAAGGGTATCTGATACATAGCATTTTAGAACTTCCAAGTCACCCCTTGATACACTCTTCCTCTGTGTTCTTAAGTAGATAGGAGAGTCATTATCAGCCCCATTTCACAATTGAGGAAACTGAAGTAGCCAAGGAGAAATGTGTTCTTTCACAAACAAAGGTAACAAAGGTACTCAAAAATAGGTGTGTATCTAATACTTGGAATATAAAGGACATCCAATGTATACTTTTTGATGACTATACGATTTATAAAATATGAATGTTTGAAGAATCTTAGAAATCAAGTTCTACTCATTATTCTGTGAAGGAGGGATGTAATTTTCCTAAGTTCATGAGTCTAGTTAGGGGGAAAGCTGCATGGAGACCCCAGATCTTGAGACTACTCATTCATTACTTTTTTCCATCACATAAACAACAGCTGTTTCTGGTATCTCTTCCATCAGAATTCCTGCCCTTTTCCCTCCTGTAACCACCTAGGCTTTTGAAGTTTTCAGGACTGACCAGATTGGTGTATTCATCTTCCAACATCTATAAAACTACATGGAAGTATGCCATTTTAACTAGAAATTAGGCAGCGCTTATCGGGAGCTGAGATTCAATTTGCTTGAAAGTTTGGTTTCTGTCTCATGAGACTGGGATCAGAGTAATTGGCACTGATGTTGAGGTCTGAAGAAAGCTGTTGGGAAATGGGTAGCCAGCTCAGCAGGTGGCCTCTGGCACTTCTTGTCCCTACAGTGAGGAAGGAGGGAATTACAGAAACAATAATCTGTATTCCTCTAATCTGGCATCTCCTGTCATCCCCTCCTTCTTCCACCCTACATTGGCCCTCCTTCTCCAAACATTCCAGTTTCCTCCAACCAGTGATTAAATCTCAGCGAGAGGAGAGGAAACTACAGCAACGGTATGGCTTTCCACAGCATGCATCCCTTTTCTTTCTCCTCTGCTCCACCCACTGTTTCCTCACTTCCAAGCTTCCCAGGAGAACAGTTGCTAACATAGCCCGATGTGGCAAAGAAGGGGGAGAGTAAGGAAATGGGAGCATTTCCAATTAAAATTTCAAGCTTCTCTTAACACAGCAGAAAAGCAACGAAGGCTCTGACTTCTGATTTGAAGGGAGTCATGCTAAACCCAGCCTGCAGCATCTCAAAAATCACATCAGCCCACTGACCTAGCTTTTACATTGCCAATTGGGAATGCAGGCAAAGGAACGACAGTGCGGTGAGCATGCGCACGTACACACACACACACACACACACACACACACACACAATCAAAACCACGTGGTGGGGAGGCAAGGCTGAGAAAATACTTTTTGAACACTAAATACTGGAACTATAGTCAATGACAGCAACTTGCTACTCACGCTGAGACACAACAGTCTTTCTGGAGATTAAGAGTAAGATTAGAATTCCCTTTTGTTTGGGCAGTGACTGCTATGCACCAAAAGGGGAAATTTACAGAAAAAGCCACCTCCTAAGAGTGCAAAGATACCTTCACACAGATTCCATTGTTTCACAATACAGTCCACTGATTTCTTTTTTATATTGCCTATTTGTATAATAGGAATTAATGTATAATGTAACAAAAGGACATGTTACTCCTTAGTTCGTAGCCAATATGTCCTCCAAATTCTTTCAACTGGTAGAACTCATGTGGAGAAGCCAATACTCAATTCAGTTGTTAAATTGTAGCTTTAGTCTCTGTTATTCACGGAGAGTCAGCAGTCAGATATTATTAGCGAACTCCCACTCTCAACTTTAATTAATATGTCCTTTCCCTTTATTACCAACTCTCATTATAGACACTGAAAATCCTATTTTCTGAATAGCTCTTTGAAATAATAGATACCTTCACCATCTGGAGTGGACATGGGACTGGACATTAGAAGACCTTTTGTCTTAGTCTGTTTTGTGCTGCTATAACAGAATACCTGAGACTGGGTAATTTATAAAGAAAAAAAAGTATTTCCTCACAGTTCTGGAGGCTGGGAAGTCCAGGATCAAGGGGCTGCCATCTGGCAAGGGCCTTCTGCTACATGATCCCATGGCAGAGGGAGAAGGGAAGGCAAGGTAGGGGGCAGAACTTACTCTTTTATAACTAACCCTCCCTCTCTCTCTCTTTCTCTCTCTCCCACTATAAGGACTTTAATCCATTCAGGAGGGCAGAGCCCTCATGGCCTAATCACCTCTTAAAGGTTCCACCTCTTAACACTGCTGCATTGGGGATTAAGTTTCCAACACATGAGCTTTGGGAGCACATTCAAACCATAGCACCTTTGTTCTATTCTTGACTAATAACTAGCTAAGAGGGTAGGGAAATGACTGTTAAACCTGTTTCCCATGCCATAAAATGAGGGGCAAAGTTAAACAATACTTATATTCAAAACTATTTACTGAGAATATGGTGTGAATGTCTTTATCCAAGGTCATCTACCCAAATATACATCCTGCCCCTGCAAAATGACTGAGAGGATCAAGGGGAGAGGAACAGAGGAATTTGCCCATTTTGTCCAAATTTTCAAATGTATTAGACTGAAGTTATTCATAATATTCCCTTATTATATTTAATGTCTATTGATTTGTATTTATAATCTAATTTTTATTCCTGCTTATTGATAAATCATGGGCTTTTTCCTTATCAGTGTTCCGTAGTGTTTACAAATTTTATTAATCACTTCAAATATCAGTTTGGCTTTGTTATTTCCCTCTACTGTATGCTTGTTTTCTATTTTATTGATTTCTACTCTTACCTCTGTTATTTCTTTCTTTTTTCTTAGTTTTGATTTGGTATTCCTTTTCTCTCTTCTTGAGATGAAAATATATATCATTGAAAATTCAGTCTCTTTTTTTCAAATATTTGGCTTTAAGGCTATAATATTTTCTCTAGGTAGTGCTTTAGCATATCTAATGAGTTTTAACATGTCATAGTTCTAGTATAATTTGGTTCAAATATTTTCTAATCTGTTTTTTAACAGATTATTTAAAAGTACACTGTTTTATAGTCATTTAGGATTTTTCTATTTATCTTTTTTTATATAATTTTAGTTTAATTTCTTCTGCCAGAAAAAATACTCTAAAAGGATTTCAAACTTTTGTGATTTGTTGAGGTTTTGTTTATAATCCAAAATTGCATTTCTTATAAATGCCCGATGTACTCTTAAAAAGCATGTGGATGTTCAGCTTTCAGTAATAGAGGAGTAGCTACTGTTGGACTTTCTGCCCTAGAGATTAAAACTATAAGCTCTGGGAAAAATAAAAATAAACCTACTTGAGGGCATTGGAGAACATTCAAGATCAGGCAGAAACTGAAGAAGTGAACGTACATGGAAAAAGGAAATGACAGGGGTTAGTTCCTATTTCATACAGTTTTTGGTCTTGAGGACAGGCTCTGGTAGATTCCAAACATTATGGCTAGATCTCAAAATACAACAATAACAAAAAAGGCACAACCTTTCTGCCCTGAATAAACAAGGAACAGAATTCTGGATGATGACAGAAGAAAGAAAGACAGGCCAGTCTTAGAAAGTAGACATTCTGAAAAGGGAGAATGCTCAATTCAAAACATAAACTCTATCCAAATCTTAAACTGACTTTTGAACTATGTAAAAACAGAGCAAACTCCAAGCAGCCCACATAAGACTGAAAGAACTGCAGTGCCCCCCTCCCCAATCCCTGGAACCTGTGATTGTTACCTTATATGACTGTCTATGCAGTGATTAAGTTAAAGCTCTTGAGATGGGAAGATTATCCTGGATTATCCAACTGGGATTGCCCTAAATGCAATCACACGTATCCTAATAAGTAGGAGGCAAAGGGAGATTTTGCTACACAGAGCAGAAGGTGATATGAAGACACAGCCGAGAGAGATTTGAAGATGCTGGCTTTGAAGTTTGCAATGATGCAACCATATGCCAAGGAATCCCAGCAGCCACCAAAAGCTGGAAGAAGCAATGAACAGATTCTCCTCTAGAGTTCCTGAAGGATGCTCAGCCCTGCTAACACTTTATTGTTGGCCCAGTGATATTAATTTGGACTTTTGAGTCTCCAGATGTGACAGACTAAATTTTTGTTGTTTTAGGCCATTTTATTATTTAAAGTGAGAGAATAAATTTTTGTTGTTTCATTGTGGTGGTAATTTGTTACAGTAGTTATAAGAAACTGGTCCAAGAATTTAGCAGATTTCAGCTGCTGCCCACCCAAGGGGAGACAGTTTAGAGTTTGAGTGTAGCCAAGTTAACTGTCTTCTAAAACAAACAAACAAAACATATTAATATTCTTCAAAATGCACACACATACACACACACACACACACACACCCAGAATCAAGAATGCATGATCACAATGTCCAGGACATAATTTAAAATTACTAGATGTACCTGCTTCCCTTCCCCATTTCACACACACCCTGTAAAAACAAACAAACAAACAAAAACAGGAAAATGTGATTCATACTCCATACTCAACAAAAAAGTCAGATATTGGAATTTCAGAATTTCAGGCAGGGATTTTAAAACTGCTATAATAACTATGCTTAAGGGCAAAAAGGAAGATATTCCTATAGTGGATATTTTCCCCAATAGATTTTCAGCACACAAACCTTAGAGTTTGTTTCCTAGGTAACCCAACATAATGTAATAAATCATACATGCTCATTAAAGAAGGTGTGAAAAACTAGTAGACATAATAGTTGGAAAGAAATCCACTCAGATTGACAAATTATTGTTTGATATTAGTTTACTAGGCTCTTGTAACTTTGCAAATTTTCCCTGAATTTTCATGCTTGTTCCAACTGAAGGCTTCCTAGTTGCAGCTATAACCAAGAAGATAGTTTTTTTCTCCACCCTTATTCTCCTGTTGCTTTAAAAAAAAAAAAAATTATTGTCTGTATATCTTGTAATTCCAATATCCATTTCTCTACAGACTTCCCCTTACCATAAAAATATGTTCAAATTTTTATCATAGAAAATCATTTTAACCCTACATTTCCCCATAATTATAGTAAGAGACCCTGAGAACTGAAAAATTTCTTCTGTAATCCTTACATGTGGCCCTCACATCACTTTCAGTTCTCTCCTGATTTCTTCCTAGTTCTCTAAAAACTCTAAATCTCCTTCCCTGAGGCCCTTTTTCAATCTATCTTTCAATGATAATTTTATTAAAAATTGTATATATAGATTTTGATTCTCTTATCACTTCATCTTTTCTCCTCTGTGATATTACAAATTCTTCTGGTTCCAACTTTCTCCTATAAGATGATTTTTCTAAATCTAACCTTAGATATACTCTGCCCCGCAGACCCATACATCTATTTCTCCAGTGAATATATCTACTCAGTTGATTCACAATCATAACAAATTCAAAATCTTCAAAATTGAACTAATTACCTCGGTATGAGTTATAAAGGAGTGTTATGAAAATAGCACCTTAATATACCTGGGAGAAGAGAAGGAAGTAAAGATGACATTTAGGTGGACTCTTAAAGGAAAATTTTTCAGTGTCCAGGAAAATAAGGGTGCATGATGACATTCCTAGTTAGAAAAATATATAGTGTACAATAGCAAAGCATGCTCAAGAATTGAAAGAAGTTGAATATAATTAAATCATAACCATGAAGAGGATAAAAAATTAATTAGAAACTGTACTGGCCTCCTCACTAATCCTCAGATAAATGAGGGGACCTCCAATTATAGGGCCTTTGCACTTTCTGGATTCCTCTTCTGAAATGTTTTCTGTTTTCTGCATCAAAAACTTTCTCAGATTTTTATTAAAATATTATTTTCTCCCATCCCTCTTTCCTACGTTATATTTCTCAGTGGCACTTTTCATTAACTATAATACCATACATTTAATGTGTTCATTTGGTTTATTGCCTGTCTTGTAGAATATACCTACCCTACCTCTTCTCTAGAATTTAAGCTTCATAGAACAACAGTCCACGTGGTACGGTAGGTACTCAATTAGGTATTTGTTGCCTGTGAAAAAGAAAGGGTTAAAGAATTAGGAATGCAAAGAAAACAGAGTATCCTTAGTGGCATGCCTTTTGCTTGAAGCTATCTTTACATCTGTTCTTCCCTCAACCTGGAAACTATTCCTCCCTCTTCTTTACCTAGACCATTTTCAACCAGGTGAACTCCTATTTATCCTCCACAGTCTTGTTAGCTGTAATTTCTTTTGTGAAGTCGTTTTTTTACCCATTCTTCTCACTCCCATGCCCAGATACAGCCACTTCCTCTTCTGTACTTCTATAATTTACACATAAATTTATCGTGATACTATAAAATTTCATTATAGGAATTTATTGGTATATCTCTCTTCATTACAAATAAAATCTCCTTAAAGGCAAACACTATATTTGGTTGATTGGGTATCCTGAATCAGAACTGAAAAAAAATTGTTACTTCCATCTTCTGTTATGTTATTTGAGAAACCTTCAGAGAAGGTGTCATATGAATTAGATCTTTAAAAATAAATAGAAATTAACTAGATAGAGGGTAAGGAATAGCATATATGTTTTATAGTTAAGACAATTTTTTTGGTTTGCTTATACATATGTGAAATAGAAATCATAGATTTTGAGGACTACATTAATAGTTATTCACTGGAGAAAGAGTATCTGTCTTCTATCATCCTTTTTATCTTAATGATGTGCTGAATTGAAGTGCTCATAACTTTAATTATAAGAAATATGGCAAGTTATATATATAAGCACTGGAAGTTCTAAATCCACCTAGACAAGTAGAAAATACAGATAATTCAAATTTCAGGACTCCAAATTCTTGCTTGTAGTTTCTGAAGTATGAATGAAGCCAGAAATGCCTTTCTCTTAGCTCCGTTGCCATTCCTTTGAGTCTTCAGTAATAATATGAGGAATGCATACCACATGTATCTCAACATGCAAGGAAGGCACAAAGTGCCGTTGGGAAGAAAACATTACCACCAGGAAATCTGAGCATTTAGCCACCATTCGATTTTCAAATGAGAATCTCTGCTTAAAAGAAAATTTACTTTACCATTTAGGTAGACATGATTATTCTGTTACTCAAGAAGAATCTGTACCATTTGGCATTGAAATAAAATTAGCTCAATGCCTGGAATCCCCTCCAGCTGGTTGTCTAGCTTGAGGAATTTGACTGATTAGATATAGACATATATATCTACCATATATAGTGTGGGATGCTGCCTACCATATCTCTCTAGTTTACCTGACTGCCTAAATTTTTCCCATATTGCTATTTCTCTTTACAATATTCAATACAATACAAATACATTATTATTATTAACTCTAAATTAAGTAAGTATTTCTTATTCTATCAAGAATTATGTTGCTGGCTAGCAAATTTCTAGTATGAACTCAAAGAAATAAGACATAAGTCAGGTTAGTTACAAAAAGAAAAAGACACTGTGGTGATTCATTTGGACTATAGACTTGAAAATTATATGAGAGGTTGAAGATTTTCATGTGGGCCACAATTCTTTGGAAAGGATGCTTGGAAGAGGACAACGGAACTGATGGGAGATGCAGCGTTGTTGGAGCTAGGATTACTCCACCCTGGGAAGCTCTCTCACGCTGAGAGCCCCCTCTCATTTAAGTCTTCCCTTATTTGAAACTTTCTAGTGGCTTATATTACAGTGTGAATGTCCAACTCTTTCCCATTACATATGATCTTACTGCCCCCCACCTGTCTGACCTCATCTCAAACCATTCAGCACTTTGCTTAGTATTTTTCAAACCACATTGGCCTTCTTCCTGTTCCTCAAATGTGCCAAACTTAGTTGCTGTCCCATTTTTTAAAAAGACTCTTCTCCTGGTTCTTCATATGACTGGCTATGATTTTTCAAGTCTAATCTTAAATATCACTTCTCAGAAAACACTTCCCTGACAACACTACTGTGCAGAGGTGCACAGGCTACTGCATGTGGCAGCTCAGACAACTGCTCCTCAGCCATCAACAGAATCCCTGCTGATCCTAACAACACTATGAAACCAAACCATTAGTTTTGGCCAAATGTAACAATAGAAAATGGAAATGTCCTACTCGTCTCCTTTTATGCTCTTTATTCCTCCTCTCTCCTTTTGAGACTACAATAAAGTGTATCAGCAACAATTCCTGCAACATTAAATGCCAATTTGTTTAGATCTTTTCCCAGTGTTCAGTTAGTCAGTCAAATCCAAAATCTAGAAGTCATCCTCCATTCCTCCCTTTCCTTCACTTACCTAAATAATCCATTAATAATTCGTATTAATCCTCTGCCAGATTATATCCTAATGAATCACCAGTGCTGTCACTCTGATCAAGGCTACGATTATCTTTTTCCAAACCAAGTGCAATAATCTGCTAATTGGTTTCCCTCTTTTCAATCATGTCTCCCAGCAATTTCCTTTCTTCACAATAACCAGAGTGATCACGTAAAAGCACAAATCAATTTATATCACTTCCCCCTTTTAAACGCATTGATGCAGACAGTCCATCTAAGCAAAGCTTTTCGACGCTTTTATGTGAAACTGTTAGGTAGACAGTGAGGGACCGCCAGCCCTCCCGGGGACAAAGGCGGGTTCCCTGAGCACTTGCCACACCTGGGGGAGGAGAGAATGTTCTAGCAATCTGCCAATCAGAACTTAGCAGGCCAACTGCAAAACAATGCAGAGGATTCCCTAGCCCGTGAGCCAAGCAACACAGGCACAATAGGGTCTGGAAAGTGATCTAGAACAACCTAAAGCTAATTATCATGTCATTAGCTTAAATCTACATTGAAGTTCATCCCCCAAAATGGGCTTTCAGAGAGGTTCATGGGAGATCCACATGCGCAGTGAGACTCAGGTCATGTAACTCCAAACTGTCCATCAAAGTGATTCAATGGTAATGTTTGAACCATGAAGAAGGCCCAGCCTAGGCAATATAAAACAGGACCCCAGACCATGATCAGGGCCCTCCTGTTATGACAGGGGGTCTGTTCGTTGTCTCTGGCAAATGTATCTTTCTTTCCTCAATAACCTTCACCTCATGCTTGCCTTACTTTGGTGTGTCTGGTCATTATTTGGCCAACAGCACTCCAAGAACCGAGAACAGACAACTACCACCTGACAAAACTACCTGGTGGTGTATTTACTAATGGCGGAAATTTACTAATTCCTTCAAATAATGGAAATAATCCCATCATTTGGTTTATATCCAAACTTTCACACACACACCCCCTAAATTTCCTTAAACTTTTTATACCAAAGGAAAGAGAGGAAGAGCTGGAAAGCTACCCAATTAAACCATAAACTGACCAGATTATAGAGCAGAATTGCAAAGTAGAATCTAAAGATACTCACTCTGATTTATTTCTATTATGTATTTATGAAAAACATTTCTTGAAACATAATAACGTATACAAATGAAGGTGGTTTTCTAGGAGAATTAAAGACTATTGTTCTGATGCAAAGAAATGGATATTTTCCGAAGAATATTAACCTGCAGTCTGAGACACATGTCTTGTTAGGACAGTACATATGGAACCCATGACATGTATTTTCTAATACAGCCTCAATTTCAGAAGCCTTATTTAGACCTATATATATGTATGGAGGATAATGGTGACTGCCTCAATATCTTCACATACCATCTCAAAAAATGTTAAGAGCAACAAGGAAAATAAATAAAATTACATATGACCTAAATATTCAGCATCATTAAAAGACAGAGACTATTGAAAACTTCAAATGACCTGTAAAGAAAGAAACACCTAATTCCAACAGAGTTCCCACTGCTGTTCCATGCCTGAGGGAGTGGAGAATAAGGAAGGGGTGGATTAAGAGATTCCATGAAAAGGGGAACAGAGGAGATATATGGAGTATGGAAAAGGTACTCCTAGGGGGACAAAGGGTTCAACAGCAAATACCCAAGTATTGATCCGAGACTTGGTAATTCACAATACTAACTATAGGAAAGCACTTGAAATTGAGAACTGGAAGTGACCACTTCAGAAAACTACTTCTGGGGAAGAAAGATAAATAGAGAAGGGTGGTGCCTCTTGGGGTGATATGGTAGTAAAGGGAAAAAAAAAGATAAGGGGGACAGAAGTAACAATCTTGCAGAAACAAAAGGAGAAAAAGTAAATCGACACCAAAAGAAAAAAAAAGCATCCAGTAGCTCAACTACATTTCAATAAACCAAAAGAGGTAGTTCTTCTCAAAGAATCCTGCCCATTAGATGCTCAGAAATAGAAAAAAAAATCAAATAAATTTCACAAGGTATTGAAAGAAGAAAACAGAAGATGTGTATCAACAATTTCAATTGAGAAAAGTTCTCCTCAAAAAAGAATAAAATAAGGCACAATGCAGGAGAAATCTATAACATAACAATTGAATCTGAATTTAAAATCCTCAAACAAGAATTTGGAGATATCTTTTGAAAAAGTAAAAGTCAAAAATGCAAAAAAGCAAAAATAGAAATGGTCCTAAAACCACCACCACAACAGAATTCTCACAGGAAGCAACAAGAGTTTAGTGAATTCAGGGAAAAAAATTTAAGAAAAAGATAAACTATCTTAGAAAAGAAGAGTAAATTACAAAATGCTCAAGGGATAATAGATTTAAATAAAAGTTTAATAAGGGGCATTGAAGAAATGAAAAAAAATAACCATTAAATGGAATGAGATAAAGAAGTAAAATATTTAGAGAGATAGTGGATAAAATAGAATACAGGCAAAGAAGATCGAACCCACACGTAATTACAGTCCTAGGAGAGAAAAACAAAGCAAACAAATATTTAAAACTGTAATTTAACAAAACTTTCAGAAGAAAACTTTAATTTAAAAACTACAGAGCCTATTCTGTACCTGGGAAAACCAATGTAGAACAGTAACTCTGAGACATAGCCTAATAAAACTATTAGGTTTTAAAGACAAAAACAAAATCATCAGGATCCCAAGACAAAACATAAAATTATATAAATAAAAAATGGACTGGTGCCATACATTTTAAGAGCAACATAAAAAGCAAGATCACATTTTTTAAAATAACCACATTTTTAAAAACTTAAGGAAAGTTTGAGCCTGAGATTTTACATGCAGCCAAACAACCCTTCAAGTATTAAGCCTATAAAAATAAATAGCTGTGACTGTAAAAGAACTCAAAGTGTATTGTTTCCATGAGCTCTTCATGAGTAGTCTATTATAAGATAAACTTCCTCAGAACAAAAGATAACTGGTGAAGCTTATACAAAAGGACAGAAGGTGAGCATTTCATATGTTTGATTGTAGAACTAAGAATAATACAAAGTAGAATCATGGGCAAAAAAATAGTATGCAAGCATTACATATTCTGGCAAAGTAGAAAGAATGCAACTAATAAATGGAAGGAGAAAAGAGAGAGAAAGCAGAAAGTAAAATAAGCTCATTAACTGTTCCAAAGGTAAGAGTCAAAGAATACCATTTATGTTCACAAACTATATAGATAAATATCAAATAAGAATACAAAAAGAAGTTTTCAAATGAAGGAAAGAAAACTCAATAAATATAGTAAAGACATACAGTAAATATAACATAATAGACACGGTAATTAAAACAATATGACAGAAGCCAACATAACAATCATTGCAGTAAATATGAATAGGCTTCACTCACCTACTAAAGGAAAATATTTTTCAAATTGACTCATAAAGGAAACCCAACTCTCTGCTGTGTACAAGAGACACATATAACATAGTAACTCAAAAGTGCAAAAAATAAAGGCTTTGGCAAAGATGCATCGGAAAATGGGAATAAAAAGAAATCAGGAATTGCGTTTCTGACATTAAAGTAAAATTCAGGCCAAAAAGTATTAAATGAGAAAAATGGCACTTTAAATTGCCAAAAGCCACAATTCAAAAATGAAGATATAAAAGTTATGAATATCTATGTACCAAATAGTACTATAAAATAAAATTGAAACACTAAAAATATAAGATTTTAATATATTGCTATCAGTATAACACAGGTAAAATAAAAGAATGGGTTAAAAAGTATATAAATAACATAACAATATAGATCTTATGGGCATACACCAAACATTACACTACAAAGTGATAGGGAGGATATACTTTCTTCTCAAGTACACATGGACTAATCACAAAAAGTAATCATAGGTTAGATAACAAAGAGGACATCTGTAACTTTTGTAAGTTAGAAACAATTACAATAACATGCTCTAATCACAATGTAAAGCAACTAGAAATTAAAATGGAAATAGCTTTTACATACAGAAATGAAAACCATCTATTAAATAACTTGAGCAGAAGATATCCAAACAGAAATTACAAAATTTCTAAAGAAAGAATGATAAAAACACTACCTATTAGAATCTGTGAGACCTATTTAAAGCAAAAGTCAGAGAATTCACAGCTGTAAACATCTATCAGTGGTCAGGACACACAGTTCACCATAGTGGCCAAATCCAACCTACTGCCCATTTTGTATGGCCTGCAAAAATAGTCAAACTTATTTATTTATGTATATTCTGTAACCGTTTTTGCACTATAACTGCAGAATTCAGTTGTGACTAACTACATGGCCCATGAACCCCAAAATATATACTATTTGTAGAGCCTTTACATAAATAGTTTGCCAACTCTTGCTCCATACAAATCAATAGAATGATAAATGAAAAGCAAATAAATACAAGCATCCTCCACTCAAAAGCTCAAAAAAGTAAGCCAAAATAAACACAAAGAAGAAAATAATAGAGATATTAATAAAACAGAGAGTAATGAGGTAGAGAACAGAAAATAGTCTATCATAGTAAATCAAAATTCTGGTTCTTTAAAAAAGTCAACAAAATAGACAAAATACTAGTTAACTGAATAGAAATAAAGGGAAAAGAAATAGCTTTGGAGCAATAACTATTGATATACATAGGGGAAATATGTTTATCATATAGAAACTAATTTTGTGAATAGGTGTTAAAAATTAAAAATTTAAAGTGAATAAGTTTTTATAATAATACAGTTTATCAAAATTATCTATGGTAGACAATGGAATAATTTCCATAGAAGATAATAATTTCCATATAAGATATAAAGACACTTCACCCCCATTAGGATGGCTACTATAAAAAGAAAACACAGAGACTTGCAAGTGCTGACAAAGATATGAAGAAATTGGAACACTTGTGCACTGCTGGTGAGAACGTAAAACAGTATAGCCACTATGGAAAAAGTATGGTTGATCCTCAAAAAATTAAAAATAGGATTACCATATGATCCAGCAATTCTACTTCTGGGTATATATCCAGAAGAATTAAAAATAGGGTCTCAAAGAGATATTTGTCCCCCCATGTTCATAACTATTGTCTTGGTTCATTTGGCTACTCTCATAAAGTACTATAGATTGGGTGGATTATAAACAACAGAAATTTATTTCTCAAAGTTCTGAAAACCAGGGAGCCAATGGTATAAATTCTATTTCAAAAGCCAACAGGCTTGAGACCCAAGAAGAGCCAATGTTTCAGTTTGAGACCAATTTCCCAGCTCCAAAACAGTCAGGCAGGGGAAGTTCCCACTTACCCATAGGAGATTCAACCATTTGGTTCTTGTCAGGCCTTCAACTGACTGTATGACAGCCATCATCTTACTCAGTCTGCTGATTAAAATATTCATCTCACTCAAAAACACCCTCACAGATACACCCAGAATAATATTTGACCAAATATCTGGGCACTCTGTTGCCCAATCAAGTTGATACATAAAGTTAACCATCACATTTGGCAAAGAAAGTGTCATTGTAGAACACTGCAAGCCTCTGCTTTGTAAAAGTTTTAGTTTAATGATGGTTTTGGAAGAGGTAGAGGGAAGAATGTGAGGGACTTGAGAGGAAACATAAGGGAGTTAAATCTTCATCTTTAGCTCTTCAGATGTTTAGAAAATGACACGTAGATGATAGAACATTTGTAAACATACAATTTACAATTTTGAGTATAAATATCAGAAAAAGATAGCAAAAGAGTTGAAAATGGTTGTCTAAGGGAAACAGAAATTGGGAGTGCAAAGGGATGGAGCAGGGGGACAACTGCTTATATTTTGTAGTACTTGTGACTTTTTAAAAGTTTTGTACCCTGTTAAGAAATTGTTCCTGAAATGGTGGAATATTTGAGGTGCTAGTTTAGAGACGATCTTAACTGGAATGCAAATAAAAATACCTCATTCTGGCACTGAGATTTTACTGGTCCATACCTTGGTGAAATTCATTTTTCCATTTCTTTGCAAGGACAAAAGAATATAATTTTATAACTGTAGGTCTCATAAAGAATACATCTACGTATTCTTCCAAGGGAAAAAAGTTATAAAGATACACATCTCGTGGTCAAGAAATGGATTAATATAAATAAATTGAGAAAAGGACAATCAAGATTAAAATAGAGATTCTCAACCAGGAAAAAGAGCTATGTAGAGGGATCGGTGCATCAGCTTAAGGGCAGAGTATTATAAACCCTAGAAATTTTAAGATCAAATTATAACTATAATTTAAAAGACATCTTAATTTTATAATTATTTTTGGTTTTAGCTATAATACTAAATTTATTTTGAAAAATCAGTTAAACATTTTTAAACTTTTCAAAAATATATCTGGATAATACATTTTTTAAAAGGCAAACAAAAAAACTGTTTTAAAAATCTTGACAGAGGCTGGGTGCAGTGGCTCATGCCTGTGATCCTAGCACTCTGAGGCTGAGGCAGGCAGATCCTTTGAGCTCAGGAGTTTGAGAGCAGTCTGAGCAAGAGTGAGACCTCAGCTCTACTAAAAATAGAAAAATCAGCTGGGTGTAGTGGTGCGGGAGTCCCAGCTCCTTGGGAGGTTGAGGCAGGAGGATTCCTTGAGTCCAGGAGTTTGAGGTTGTAGTGAGCTACGATGATACCACTCTACTCTATCCAGGGCAACAGAGTGAGACTCTGTCTCAAAAAAAAAAAAAAAAAATTTAGAAAAAAAAATCTTAATAGTGAGCAATGAAAAGTATCTGCATCAGAAGCATCAAATGTAACAAAAGTAGCAGAAGTCAATAGTTTTAAATATTGATAATTAAAATTGGTTTAAACATAATTTTTAATGTATAGGCCACCACCAAAAGAATAAAAACAAGACATACACTATCCAAATCTTTAGTAGAGATTTTCAGGGAAAGAAGATAGAAAAACTAAATCTAGAGGTCATTCAATATCCTTCCTTCTTAACCTTGTCTTGTCTTAGAATTACTTGGAGGCATTATTGTTGAATAGTTAAGCCAAAACTTTCAAAGATAATAAAATATAGCAGAAGCCAGGCAACTTGGAATAAAGGAACAATGAGTTCTCAGATTCAACTAGCCATATTGGAGCAGCCCCTATGTGCTAGGTTCCTTCAGAGACAGGATTTCATCACAAATCTTCAAGGCAGGTTATCTTTATCCTCATTTTTACAAATGAGGAAACTAAAACTCAGAGAATGCAAATAGCTTGCCCAAGGTCATGAATCTAATGAGTGTCAGGATTGTGGCTGAAGTCCAGGAATTTGGACTCCAATCTCCCTATTCTCTCAATAACTTCATGTTCCTTCGCTCCAGCTTGTTCAACTTCAACAGTGCTGAAGTTCGACAAGTCAACAACTGCTTTTTCTTTCCTCCTTTATTTTGCTGACTTTCCTATTCATATCATTTATGCAAAGAATCAAATCAACACAATTCCATGTGCATTGTGCCTAAGTAAACAGGAGGCACTCACTCACAAAATGGAGTAGCACAAATTTGTATTCTATCAAGCCTCAGGCATTAATCTCAAAAGATGTGAAAAGGAGGGCAACTCTGCTTCTAAATTTCCCGTACATTCTAGGGGCTGTGCCAAGTGAAATCTTGCAGCTTAAACTTAACCCTCCTGCCCCAATAATTTAAAAAAAAAAAAAAAAGAAACAAGAAACAAAACAAAAGAGAAAAAACAAAAACAAAACATTTTTGCATTTAATTTGGGAAGGAAGCACTCACAAACTATTCTGTTATTTATAACTAATCCCAATGGTAGCCAGGTGATTTCCCATTTTATTCTAAAAATTCTAATTATATAAATTTTGCATTGTTTTCCAAACTATGAGAATACAAGACAAATATCCACTTCCTTCTGGAGAAGGGAAAAACAGTTGTCAAATTGTCAGTGTATATGGATTTCACCAGGTAGATTCCAAATTTCTGTATAGCCATTGGTAGTGATGGGACAGAGGAGCATGGCAGCTATAATAGGTTCACCCATCATCTCTGTGGTCCATTAGAAATATTTCCCAAATAGAAAGTTAGGACATTTGGACAAAACCATCACATGAAGAATCAAGGTGCAATTTTTCTGTCGAGAACATTAATATTCAACTATACTGAGGAATTTAGACAGGAAATTACATGCTATATACTTACCATATTAGAGAATTCAAAATCCAAAAATTGACCACAACCTATGAAGGAAGGTACATTGACGTGTTGCCAAGTACAGTGTATATAAATACTATTAGAGCAGACTAACAGTAATGAGGCAAGCCTGTTTTATTAAAGCTTTTCCATTTATATGCTAAAGTACTTACATTTTTAGAAAATGCAGGTCCCTCAAGTCAGACATTTTATTTACCCAGTATTATGGCTAATACAAATGATTCTTTGTGTACAGGCACTAGAAAAAATAAAGATAAAAATGACTTACACGAACACATGTATAAACCATATACAATGCATTTGCCTTTATAACTTTATCCACTTTTGTAACATCTTCGGTGTTAGTCTAATTTATCTTTTTCCTAAGAAAAAGAGTCAAAGAAAAGCTAAATTGATGACAGACAGCTGTTCTGAGACCTATTGAAGAAATGCACGATCCTTGCACAATACTGTGTCTTTTTAAGTTTTTCCTTGTGTTAGTAAATCCCAAATGAGAGATGCTATAAAAAACTAATTTCACAGAGGCCAAATACCAGTTTTTCTGTAGCAAAAGATGCTCTCATGCCAGGTATATGTTTGTGAGAAATATATCTTAAAATACAGTACATCCAAAATCCTAGCATTTCTTACCACCCAACCACTAACTACCACTTTAGCCCAAGCTATCTTCAGTTCTGGCTTGACAACTGTCTCTGGCTGCCTGTCTCCCCTCTGGCCCTCTGCCAGCATTTCACAACACAGCAATAGCAAGAATGATACAACATGAGTAGATCATAGCTCAAAAATCTTCTAATAACATTTCGGTTCTCAGAAGGAAAAAATTAAATTCTTGTGACCCAGGAGACCCTACTTTATCTAGCCCCTGCCTATCTCTAAGTGGACTCAAAGATGAGATACCTGTGACCAGAAATAGGGTTTAGGCTATAAAATGCTCCCAGAAAACAGGCCTATGTAATAAATTAGGGTTATGATTTTGATAGTAAGTTTGATTCTCTAAGAATAAGGACAGATACAGGATATAAGAACATGTAGGTTAAGAAAAAAAAAAGTAAAGTAGAAAGTAGAAGAAATTAAAAAAAGGAATGTTTCTAAGCAGAAGCCAAAACCTTTTGCATGAAGTGAAATAAAAGCATGCTGCACATGTTAGTTAAAGAAAAACTGGTTGTTTTATTTGTAAATGGCTTGTCTTTGCATAATTTCAATGTAAACTTACTGGCCATGTCAAGTTTGTAAAAAATTATTCACCTTGCTTTCATTAAAGGAGTTGGAAAGAGTACTGACTTTTCATTTTGCATTCACATTTTCTATGGGTTTGCTTTTTCATAAAAGTGAAGGAGATTGTCCTAGAGAACTATGATATATATATAAAAATATTGAAATTGAAATATTAGTTGAACAATTTTAGAAAATTTAAACATATGGAAAGTTTTTAAGAGTGCAACTAGCACAAGGCTCAAACTTCTACACAGTAAAGGAATGCTGTCTTTAAAAATTTAAACACATGGCCATTTAATTTCTAGTTGAAATTTTCCAACAAGATTGGCTTAAGATTTTTCCCATCACAATTTTGATGAATAGAAAATCTTTGCATTGAGTCAAATGCCTCTTTTAAATTCTCACTTATTGATTCTACATTTGTCATCTTGACCAATATAGAATGAATCTAATTGCTCAACTACCTACCATTGCTCTGTATGTTTGAATACAACTGACTTTTCTCTTGAATCTGCTCTTTTACTGTCTAAATATTCCTAGGCCCTTCAGTGCTTCCTCATGTTAGATGGCCTCCATTGCCTCCCCAATATCCCTTTAATGCCTTTGGAGATGTCATTGTTTGCAGATATTTCTATTAAAATATGACATCAAATACTAAACATAATATCCCAGATGTGTCATGACCACTGAGGATTAAAATTATTTTAGCTTTCTCATTCTATATATCTTTAATATTCATGAGATAGTTATAGTATTATTCAGTCACTTAAAACTTTCTGGCTTTTTTTTCATATAAACTTCATAAAGTCAGGTACCTCCCACCCTGTACTTTATTTTTTAATTAAAAATTATTTGTTTATTTTTATTCAAATGCAAAACTTTAATCTTCCTTAAATATGACATTGTGAGTTTCCGCTTTTTGGACTGTCAAGTTTCCCTGGCATCTTGATTCTATTATCCATTATATTACTTTTCTCTTCAGTTTTGTTTGATTACCAGATTTGGAAAGATAGCTGTGTCACTATGTTCTTGACACAGTGTTAAACAGAAGAAGATCCCTTAAGGTATATCTTAATAGAATATATTTGGAAATAATTGTTCATCTATTTCTACAAAATCTCCTATCTATATTGTCATCCAATGTACATTGCTCTTGGGATATTCCTGAGACATTTTGTTAAAATTTCAATGAAAGTGATTCATGGTAATTATATATATAATTCTCCTGACTTAGCAGTCTATTTATCCCAACCCCCTAAAAAGAGCATAATTTAGATTAATTTACACTTAGCGGATCCATTTTCTAAGTAAATAACACTTTTCATTCTAAAATTTCACAAACCTACTGTCCTGAATTTCCTGCCTTTTTTTTTTTTTTTTTTTTTTTTACTGGATGACTTAATTCGGCCTAATTCCACTACCAGAAGACGATCCATGTGAGTGAGTGTGTGTGTGTGTTTGTGTTTGTGTGTATATGTGTGTGTGTAAAAGACAGACTTGTTTAAACCTATCCATACCATTTTGAACAACATGCCTTGATCCTAAAAACCTGAGTATACCTTTAGGTTTAAAAAATATTTCAGAATCAATGATGTAATCAACTGTACAACACTCCTATGGGTGAAAAGATAAAAAGACACCCAAAAGAAGTCTTTTAGGTACTTGGACTGATGAAATACGTACCGAATGGCTCTGTAGAGCAGGCAATGTTACAGCAGGTTTTCCAGGTCACACAGACCACAATTAAAAGAATTATTACTAAGTATAACCAATTTAACAACTTTCACAGACGTGTGCAAAATTTTTAGGAGTTTTTAAAGTCAGGTTTTAGTTTTACATAGAAACATGTGTTATAAAAAATAACAAATTTATTTTCAGATGGGTACATTGACATCTATTGACATCGTCCACTCTCACATTTAGTTTATAATTTAAACGAAAGAAAAAGGAGGCATTTGTTTTGTCGTTCCTGGAAAGCGTCAGTTTGTCATCGATAGATTAGGTAAGGTTGCTTAGAAAAAAGGTTTCAAAAGCTTCTAAGTCATAATTGATTTGATAATTGATTAGCATGTAGTTTGACATTGAACTCAGCTATGGCAGTAGTCCAGCATGTGGCAGGAACAACATCCTTACAAAGGAGGAATAATTTTTTACAGGGAGAAATCGGAGTGAGTGTTGGGGTGGGGCTGAGCCCAGAGATCCAGAAGTAGCAGCCAAAAGATTGGCTGAGTCTTGCACTCAGGTGACAGCCATTGATTGGGTTGGTTCTCTCTTTTTTGGCCACCATGTTGCGCCTCACCAGGACCCTCTCTGGCAGGCTTTGCCGGAGGAGACGGGAGATCCATTGCTATACCCACATATTAGGGAGTCGATTACATAACCCTGGCTCCAGACTCCTAAGACTAAGCCAAACTCAGCAAAGCAGGGCTTTTGTCTCCTTTGATCCCTGCTGTGGCCCTACAACCTAGAGTCCTGCCCAGCACAGAGGATACATTTGACAAGCGTTTGCTGAATGTATCAGTTGAGATAGCTTCATATTAAGTTAACAAATAAATAATCCTACTCCACATTTATAATCATCCTTATTTCTTCCTACTCTAATTTTCTTTTAAAATATAAATAACATTAATAATAACAGTAGTTAATGTTTGCTGAATGATATGTGCCAAATACTGTTCTAAGCACTTCACACGTATTAACTCATTTACATAAGCAAATTAAGTAAATTTTCTTAGATTTTCTCCCATTGCATATTTCACAATCTGAAATATCACTCTCAGTTGTTGCTACCTCGACTATAAAATATCCTCTACTCCAATGCATTTCAATTTGCCCAACTTCATGTTCAAGTCCTAAACCAGCTACCACAAATCCTGGCAGACCAGATAGCTCTAGCAACTGTCTTTATTATGTCAATATTGAGTGAATCATATAAAAATTCAGTAGAGGATAAACAAGGATGCCAATCAGAACAGATTTTGTTTGTTATGTTGTTTACACACTTCAGATTTTGACAATAGGGAATGGCCACCAAAAGAATCACACTCTCTATAGGGTAAATTCCAGACTTCTTAATGATTTATGCCAGTCATATCATGATCTGGTCTCTGCCTTCTAATCACTCTCATTCTCTGGCATTTCCCTATGTCTTTGCACATGTTGTTTCTCTCTGAATGAGATGATCTCTTGACAAATGTACCACTTGGCAAATTCTTATTCATCTGTAAAAATCCAGCTCAGTGGTTGCCCCTGTAGTATACCTTCTCGGATTGACTAATATCTCTGTTCTGCATATTACTTCTGTACCTTGTGTAAGCTTCTTACGCCCTTAACCTGTTGTACTGCTCATTGTCCCCTAAGCTGGAGTCCTTAACAGTTTCCCTAGACTTCAGCATGGTAATATGTGTTTGGTGCTCATTAAAGCCTTATTAGATAAATGAGAGAATGAATAAAGACGATTCATTGCCAGATAATAATGAATTTTTTCTCCGACTCTTGTTAGAATGAGTGCTAACGACATATTTTGCTACATAGACTGTAGTGAAAAACCTCCTTCAGCCCCAACATTGTTTTTTCCGCAAGATTTCTCCCGAGGCAGCTTTCAGTTCCATCTTCCTGACACTCCCTTAACAATCTGAAGGCCAGACCAGTTAATATGTTCAACATGAAAAATATTAGGAAAGAAAAGAAATAGCAGCAAATACGTTCCCAAGAACTCTTTATGGATTCCTTCTCTATCCTCTGCCACAGCCAGAGCTTAGCTAGTATTGTGCTTTTATGGTAATCCTGTGATGTTCCACTCCCTACTGTCACCAAACCTATGCAGAACACAACAGGAAGGATAAAAGGGCAGATTTCTCTCTGCCACTTCAATGCATGTATCACATTATTGCAATATATTTGCAAATATCAAAAAAGCCAGGAAGAAACTTTAGTAAACATTGTGAAACATCTGAAATGATTTCAGCTATTATAACTTCCATAAGCTTGAATAAACATGAAATGTGGACTATTAAAGGTCAAGCTATTTGCCTCATCTGAAATGCATTAATAATCTCTTTACGACAATTTCAAGAACCAGCCATTAATATGTCAAAATTTTTCCAGACTTTTTATTCTTCTTCCTTTATCTTATCCTTACTTCCTTTATACCACCAGATTGACTTGCTAACAACACTGATCATGAAACTCCCTGGCTCAAAAGATTTTAGTAGAATCTCATTCTTACAAAATATTGTACTTATTCATGGGATACTTGAGGGCCTCCAGATTCGGTTCAACTCATGTTCCCTGTTTTATATTCCTCCTGTCTTTCATGTGTACCCTATTTTTCCAAATTATTCCTCTTGCTATTCCTAATTCTCTTTGTTTTCTGCCTGGAATGGCCGACTTCTGAACTCCCTAATCATTTTCTACCGTTCCTTATTGTATGTATTACATTTCTTATTGAGCAGGCCTGTGTGGGTTCATGGGTATGTGTGCATACAATGTTGGTCAAATGTTAGCTTCTTCTTTACTTTTTTTTATGTTGGTTAATTAATATTGATTATGAAAATAGCAATAACTAATTTCATGTGTTAAACAAGATGGAGTTAAAATTCTTAAACAATAACAACAAAACTACAGGGGTGTCTCTGTCTGATTTGTGCTGCCATCACGGAATACCTGAGACTAGATGATTTATAAAGAGCAGAGCTCGATTTCTCACAGCACTGGAGGATGGGATGTCTAAGCCAGGAGGCCCATATCCAGCAAGCACCTTCTTGGTGCTTCCTCTCAAGGTCCTCACTTGCCTCGAAGATCTCTGAAATACCTGCAGGGTCATTCTCTCATTGTCTTGATGAATGAGTAGCACCTGGCTTCCTTCCAGCCCAGTTAATCTCTTTAACTAAAGTCACTTGGCCACACCTGGGTTTGCTCTCCCAAAGACGCCTTTTCACTCTTTTCATGTCCAGGCTGTGAATTTTCCAAATCTTTCCTTTCTGCCTCTAGTTCTGAAGGCTGGAAAGTCCAATATCAAGGTGGTAGCACATGGTGAGGGTCTTCGCACTGCATCATCCCAGGGTCCAAATGTTAGCTTTTTGCAGGGATAGCTTCCTGTTTATATCCTCAACAATTCAGAACATTACAATCAGTAAGTACTCCATAAGTGTGCATTGGATAAAAAAGTAAACGATTATATTTCCCGATAAAACCTCCATTCACCATTCTGATTAGACATAAAGATTTTTTTTAATTTCACAAGTCGTCTTCCAAACAGTTGTCTTTCCTCCTGTTGTTTCTTAACTACTGGTCAGTAGAAGGTTGCAGAAACCTTGCTTAACTGAAGAATCCCCTCTCTCTTGGAGAGTAGCATGACAGTGCGTCTTGCTTGTGCTGTTCTTTCCATAAGGTGGGTATTCAAACCTTCAGAAAGGGAAGAATTATTTGCACATATTTTTATAATTATATCAATGTGAAACTATCACAAACTATGCTGACGGTTTGCAAACATATACTCTGGTAATATACT
>CM052440.1:58586537-58608509 GCA_028533085.1 Varecia variegata
GTACCCATTAGGTGTGAATTTACTCAACTCCTCCTCTTCCTCCCACCTGCTTGATTTCCAATGTTATTTCCATATGTGCACAGAAGTGTTGATTGATTAGTTCCAATTTAATTTAATGGTGAGTACATGTGGTGTTTGTTCTTCCATTCTTGTGATACTTCATTTAGAAGAGTGGTCTCCAGTTCCATCTAGGTTAATACAAGAGGTATTTGTTCACCATTTTTTTTATGGCTGAGTAGTACTCTGTGGTATACATTTTATTAATCCACTCATATATTGATTGGCACTGGGTTGTTTCCACATCTTTGCAACTGTGCTGCTATGAACATTTGAGTGCATATGTCTTTTTTTCCTTTGGGTAGATAGATATCCAGTAATGAGATAGCTGCATGAAATGCTAGTTCTACTTTTAGCTCTTTGAGGCATGAAAATATTTCTCCCATTCTGTAGACTGTCTACTTGTCCTAATGATTGTTTCCTTGGCTATGCAGAAACTTTTTAATTTGACCAGGTCCCATTTCAAGGTTGCCCATTATCACCGCTTCTATTCATCATAGCGCTAGAAGTCCTACCCTGAGCAATCAGACAAGAGAAGGAAATCAAGGGTATCCAAATGGGAGCAGAAGAGGTCAAACTATTGCTCTTTGATGATGATATTATCTTATATCTAGGATACCCCAAAGATTCTGCCAAGAGACAACTGGAATTGATAAATAAATTCAACAAAGTCTCAGGTTACAAAATCAATGTACCCAAATCAGTAACATTCATACACACCAACAACAGTCAAGCTGAGAACCAAATCAAAGACTCAATATCTTTCACAATAGCAACAAAGAAAATAAAATACCTAGGAATATATTTCACTAAGGAGGTAAAAAGACCTCTGCAGGCAGAAGTACAAAACACTGAGAAAGGAAATAGCAGAGAATTTAAACAGATGAAAAGACATACCATGCTTATGGATTGCTGAGAGAATTGGATAGCCACATGTAGAAGACTGAAACAGGATCCGCACCTCTCACCACTCACAAAAATCAACTCACAATGGACAACAGACTTAATCCTAAGGCATGAAACTATAAAAATTGTAGAAGAAAATGTTGAAAAAACTTATAGACATTGGCCTAGGGAAAGAATTTATGAAGAAAACCCCAAAAGCAATTGCAGCAACAACAAAAACCACATGTTCTTTTAATCAGATAAAGGTATGGGTTGCCAGAGTTTGCATGGGCAAAGTCTCTGTACATATTAATGTCTAATGAAAAAATAGAAACCATTCTAAGTATGTAAACTAGCAAAAATTTAATACAAGAAAGGGTGACACAATGAATAAAGATATGAAAAGCTAAACAGGATGTGTTGAATCAACCAAGATCAGCTGTAGCAGGAAATGACTACCATCCTTAGGCTGAAGTGATGTAGTGAAAAGACATGTACTAGAGCCTGGGGCTGGGGTCAGCTGGAAAAAGCTAGAATCAGAAGGGTCCTGAAGAATAGAAAGTGAAGACCCAGAGAAAACATCACTCTTCTCAGGTCTGCAAGAGGACAGAGAAATATCTCCCAGTCTCCTTTGTCCTGCCCTCCAGACTCCATGCTGCACTTTGTCCAAACGCAGTCAGAAGCCAGCTCTCCAGCTGGGAAATTCAGCCTGCAGGAATCATCTAACAGGGTAAGAACCAATGAGTGCACTACCGTCACCTCTCTGACACACAAATTTTGTCTGTAAAATGGTGACAATACATATTTCTCAGTATTGCTGAATTAAATAAAATAATATAAACAAAGTGTTTGCAATAGCAGTCGTTAACAATTCTTTGTTTCTTTCCTCCAACTTTTAAATATTAATAGTTTTGCTTTAGACATCTACTTATTTATTAACAATTTTCTATGTTCCATTCAATTGTTTACTCAAAACAGCATCTCCAAAAATTTGTATGCCTACAATGTCCAGATGGTACAGTGAGTAAGATATAGTTCCTGCATTCATGATGGAATAGTAGGGAAGACAGATAATGCAAAGCAAACAAATAATGCAATAATTAAGTGCTAAGAGAAAATAATGATTAAGTACTAAGATTGTCTTGTGACACAGTTGAAGAGGGTAAGGTGAGAGGAAATAAAGGGACCTATATTCTGAGGTCTCCAGGGAAAATAACAAAACCTGGAGGATGACAATGAAGCTTCTTTATAGAGTTGGGCAAGTTGTAATAGGTGGAGAAAATGGCCTGTGAGTAAGTCCAAGGGAAGGAAGATTTCTTTTTTTCTGTGTTGTAGAAACTTTTTTAAAAAGCCAGATTGGATGAAAGAGTCACATGCAGAGGAAAACTGTGAATTAGGAGCTGAAGCTTTCTGCGAGAGCAGGAAAGGAGATGCAAGTTGGATAAGAGGGATATATGATAACAGGGTAGGTAGGATATTTATTCCTGCAGGGGGTGAGTAAATAAAATATCACACTCAGCCAAAATTACCTTTGAAAATCCTTTAATTCTTAAGGAAACATGTCTTTGGAAACTTAAAAGCCACTAATTAATCTTCCATGTGTGTCTTGGACCTTGAGCTCTGGTTTCTCTTTCCCTGAGGTCTGTGACAGGTCAGGCCATGATTTGAAAAAGAAAAAGACACAAGTATAAAAATAAAGGAATTGCTCTTGCTTTTTCTTTCTTGCTCTCCCTGTTTGTCTCTTACTGTGTATTTTCTTCCGGAGGGATTTGGGCAAATTCCAATAAATTAAACAGATGTTTTCTACAGCAATGCCATCACGTCTCAATGTGGTTTAAAGTGTTGATCAGGCCAAATCCGAATCCGAATTTTGTCTTCAGAAACTCTCAGAGCACTTATGACAGAGTTATCCTCATGTTCCCCCATCTCTTCACACACACACACACACACACACACAAAAGATGTATGCATTCCTACCTCAATGTTACTATTAGTACTTACTTAGTACCATTTCCTCAGGGGAGTTCTCAGGTGCATGACAGTGGGTGGCAAAGGGCTTTGCTAATATTTCCCTTTCCACATAACTGTGTTGCCCAGTTAGTTAACACCTGGCTGAGATTTCATTCAGCCGAAGCTGATAATTCTCAACAAAGAGGATTGTTTTACGGCTTCACAAATCCCTCTGCACTGGCAGTCACCTACTTGTTCTATGATTAGAGCTCTCGATGCCAGCTAAAACAGACAAATTTGATGATGCCGACTGAAAAGACGAAACATTTCAGTGTGCCAATTTGACACCTTGAATTATGCCAATTAAAATGTCCACATGTCAAAATATAAATTTCAAAAAGCTAAAACATTGTTTTCATGCAAATATTTGATGAATACATGCCAAATACTCATTTAACTCATTAATGTGGGGACTAACCAGGTGTGTAAAGCTGATTTAGAGGACCAGAGGAGAGACTGGTCGGTGGAGATGCAGAGCGAGTGGAAGTACAGTCATTACCGTACTCTACTAGCAAAAAAGAATGCTGAGAAAGGAGGAAACACTGAGGTGCAAAACTCACTAAACTACAATAAAATCAGAATTGTTGACATTATATTTTCTACTAAATAAAGCTCATTTGTTTTACTGCTGGACAAAAAGTTGCTTGTATAACATTATATCAGCTTTCTCTAAATTAACAGGATGGTTAAAATTTGTAGAATCTGGAACTTATCAATAATAAATGTTAAGTCAAACAAAAATTTCATTTCCCTAGAATTTTATTGGCCAACATGTAAGTCACTAGCCACAGAGCACTTGAGATGTGGCAAGCCCACATTGAGATATGCTATAAGTATAAAATACACACTGGATTTCAAAGACAGTGTGAAAAAAAGAATGTAAACTGCCCCATTAATAAGTTTTTTATATTGATGACATGTCAAAATGATATTTTTCATATATTGGGTTAAATAAAATATATCATTCAAACCGATTTCACTCTTGTTTCTTTTAAATATTTTTACCGTGGCTACTAGAAAATTTAAATTACAGATAAGGCTCTCATTGTATTTCCTTTGGACAACTCGTCGGGCTGCTAAGACAGTGCTCTTGTATAACTTTAAAAGAACACTGAGGGATCTCTTTACCTTGTTGTTAAATTTTGGATAGTTTTTATTATCAAAAAATTAATAAAATCGAATAGTCCTTGTCATCAAAAGTGTGTTAAAATGGACTAGAAAATTAAGAGATCTGCCCTTAATTAGCTGGTATCCTTGAGCAAGCCTTGGTCAGTCAGTGACAGGAGAAGATTGGTGCAGAACATCTATAAGGACATCTCCAAGGCAAGCTTTGTATGGAATTCTCTGCTCCTTGACTGTGAGCACAGGCCTGGCTATGAGGTTAGATTTGGGGGATGAAAACCAAAGTCCACACCACCAGACAGTAGATAAATCAGGTTTCATTTGTTTACAACCTTTACAAGTTAGCAGGAAACCTTAGATGTTATTTTTTTTTCTTTTACCTAAGGTCTTTAATACTTGTAGCCTGTTGTACATTCTAGGAAAACACCTCCTAACCCAACAAGTCAGATTAATCTTATTACAATGTATTCATTCAAAAATATTCATTGAAATTTACCCTGACACAGACACTATTCTTGGCACGAAGGACATGTGAAAGAACAGGGAAAGCTCTCTACTCTTATGGAGCCTAAAGTGCTACAAGAGGACATAGCCAATAACAAAAAGCAAACAAAACAGACAAATGAAGAAATGATACCATGATAGAACAAGGAGTGCTGGAGACAGTTGTAACGTATTGATATTTATCAGTACCAGGCCAGGGAGGCTTTTCTGGTGGAGACTACATATGGGCACTGACCTGAAGACAGTGAGGAAGAGAGGGAGCCACAGAGCATCAGGGGAAGAGCATTTCAGGTAGAAGAAACTGTGTGTGCAAAACTCCTGAGGTCAGAACGTGCTTGGCTTTTTCTAGGAACAGCAACAAGCCTGGTGTGGTTGAAACAGAACAAGTGAGTGTGGAACTGGTAGGAGACAAGGTTGAAAGGGTTGGAAAGAAGAGAGATGGCTTTGTAGACACAAGGCTGTTATTCTGAGTGAGCTGAGAAGTCACTGGATGACATGGATCAGAAATGTCATGGGATCTGACCTTCCATTTTGAGGAGATCATTCTAGCTGCTGTAGAGTGAATAGACTGAATAGACTGAAACAAGTGTGCAAGTAGAAGGACCAGTTAACAGCTTGTGACTAGAATACAAACAAGATTACAGTGGCTTGGACAGTGATAATAATGGTAGAGATGATAAGAAATAGTCAGATTCTAGATATGTTTTAAATATAGATCGAGTAGGATTAGTTAACAGTTTGAATATAGTAAAAGAGAAAGGGAAGGGTCATGTTTTTGGCCTGATCAATCATTTACCGAGATGGGGTGGGCTGTAGGAGGAGTGTGTTGGGGCAGTGATGTGGGAAATCAGTCTTTGGTGTAGATATGTTAAGCTTGAGATGCCTATTATATATTTAAGTAGAAATGTCAAGGATATAATTGAGTATAGGAGTCTGGCACTCAGCAGAGACATCTAGGCTAGAGGCATAAATCTGGAAGGAACGGCATGTTGAAAGCCATAAGACCAGTTGTGATCACCAAGGGAGGGAGGCAAGACATCTGAGTCTGAGTCATAGGATCCTCCAATTTACAGTTAGGAGAGGTGAATCGCAAGCACCAAAGGAGACTGTGAAGGAGTAGCTAATGAAGAAGGATCGAGAAAGAGAGAGAGAGAGAGATGCCAGAAGTCAAGTGAAGAAAGTGAGAATGAGAAAATGATCACTGTATTAAATATTAGACGAGAACAGAGAACTTTTTACCTTTGTACTTGGCAATGTACAGGTCACTGGAGACCTTGATGAGAACTGTTTCAGTGAATTAAAAGCCTGGTTGGCATGGGTTCAGAAAAAGATTAGAAGAGAGGAATAGAGATAGCAAATATAGACACCAATTTCAAAAAAATTTATTGGAAAGAGGATTGGGAAATGGGGCAGCAGCAAGAGAGGCATAGATTAGAGATATTATGACATATTGGTATGATACTGGGAAAGATCCATTAAAGAGGGGAAATCAATGATGCCATAGAGGAAACAATTGCTAAATTAATGTATTTCAATTGGTATGAAGGGTTGGGATCCAGTGTACAAATGCAGGGATTGCCCTTGGGTAGGATGGTGACTATTTTATCAACAGTGACAAGGGAAAGGGAAATTTACCAGTAGGTTTATAGAGGTGGTGTTGAGAGCATGTGGAATTTCCCCATCTGGTTTCTTCTATTTTCTATGGAGGAAGAAATGTCAGCAGTAGAGATTGTTAAGAGTGAGACTATCAGAGGTCTAGCCTGAATGAAGGTCACCCAAGATCCTGGGCTCTGGTTCCAAAGTTTTTGTTTGGGGCAGTGTGACCCAAACCAGAAAACACAGCAGGGTATAGCATAAAAATGGGGCAAGAGTCAGATCCAAATAAATAGCCAAGGTGGAATCAATGAGCAGGGATCAAAGTGACCTCAGATAAAGGGAGACAGAGCAGGAAGAAAGTCTGTTTTGGTAACGAAGAGTGGAGCTTTGAGGGGCTGCAACTGGGCCTAGGGAACAAAATCAAAGAGCAGTATAGGAGACGGTTGAAACCCCAGGGTGCTAAGTTGCTTATATCTGGTCCAAAAATGCAGAGGTTATTATAAAAGAGAGTATTTCTCTCTTGCGGGGGAGGGGAGGATATTCTGGTGAGGACCAGAAAACCTGCTAGACAAATTCTAAAAGAGGTGTAATTCTCTACAATGACATTCTTTCCTCTCAGAAGCTATGCTATTCTTGTCTTAAAGGGAGATCGCAATCCCTGACTCAGAAAACAGCAGCCATCACAGGATTTCCCAGTCAGGACATTCCGATGGTTTGATGGACTTTGCAGGCTCCTTGGATTGTCTTCCCTGATTTCCACGTTGCAGATCCCACAGATAAAGCGCCCCGTACACGGGCTGAAGCCCAGACACTGAGGTCCCTGTGGAGCTTCGAGTTTTGAATAGAAAAATTATCATCTCTAGGAATTAAATTCATTTCACTGAGCAATGATTAGTCATTTGAATATAAGAAGATTAATCTTTATGATTTCCAAAGATACATTATGATAAAATGGAAAACGAGTGAGCGTTACAGTCAAAATGAATTCAAATCCTGGTTTCAGTTCACTTTAGTTAACTTTTATGGGTCTCAGTTTCCTTCCCTATGTAAATGGGGTAATAATATTTATCTAGAAAATTATGTGAACAATTAGATCAGGTGACATATGAAAGTACCTATCACAGTACCTGAAGCTCAGTAAGTGCTCAGAAAATGTTGGTTTATATTCTTTGCTTTCCTTTTCTTTTTAACTCTCTCTGTCCTTCCATTATTTTCAAACTGTCTCTTCCCGTTCCCTCCTTTTCTTCCTTTCCTTTTTTCAGGCACTAAATCTCATTACCAAGAGGTGTTTATGTTACATATCCAGGAACATTTGATTTAAATATATTAGTTTCCCTCCCCCCCCCCCATCAGTAGAAAGTGTGAAAAAGGTCTAAATTCATGTACTAATAGGAAACATAAGCCTGCTTTTTTCACAGAATCTTGTTGCTTTAATTCTGACTTGAATTTGACTTAATTACATTTGTTTTGTTTTATCTCTGCCCCTGAGATTTAGCAAGACCTTCCAGAAAGTTCTTTGTTGACCCTGTTTTTGTGAAAAGGGTAAGAGGGTAAAGTGAGAATATATGTCCTACAATATACCAGGTACCTTCTTTTATGGTGACAGCAGCTTTTTGAGGTAGGTATAGTTGTTACATTTCTGTATATTGTTTTATAAATCTAAGACCTTAGTTATCCCAAAATATCTCAACTCTGCAAAAAATAGCTACCTTTAGTAGTTACCTTGAAAGTAAATTCAGTCTCTCCTTCTTACCTTCATAATGCATGCTATTTTTGTTTGGACAAAAAGTTCTTGAATGTTTAACAGTCACATCAGCTTTCTCATCAGCCTCGCCTCCCATCATCTCAGAAATCTCCAAGGTTGTGATATTACCTCTCACAGCAGGAAGATTAATGGCCTTTGTTGTTGATTCCTGTCTAAATTGTCAAATTCCCTTTGTTGAAAATGTTCCAATAGTCTGTACTTAGCTTGATTCAAATAATCTTATTCAAGATTCTGGAACATCTCGGATTTAATGAAATATTTTATAATATTCTTATCTATAATTTAGGCAGTTTATTTTAATATTAAAATGTAAAAAAAAATCCTAGGTAATTCTTGCCTTTTTCAGGGCATGGAATAAAATACAGCTATGCATTTCGACAGGCATTCCCCCCAAAATGATGCATTGCTATTTTACACAAAATACAAAAAAATTACATATAAAAGTATAAAATTGTAGTAAATTAACTTTTTATCAAGATCGTTATTCTAAAAGGATTTTCTAGAGAGTTGACTTTTAAACTCATATTGCCAATGCACAATAATGTTGAGACTATAAAAAATAAACATTAAAAAACAAACATCTGTACTCAGTTTTATGAGAAACCATCAATTGTTCAAATAAGTTATGAGGTAATAAAGTAAAATATAGCATCAAATAGTGGTAAATGAGCTTTTATAACACAGTTTTTAAAAATGTGTAGATAATGTAATTACTATGGAGGAAAAGAAACGTAACCTCTGTTTTAGGGACTTTTACTTCAAGATCAAATCAGAATTAGCACTAAAAAAGATGAAATCCAAATTTGCAGAATTTTAAAATGGGGGTCTTGAATGGACAGAAATATTGCAATATTCCTAGATGTCTCCATTCAAGGGGCTTTGTTGTTCCAGGCTAGAAAAAGGTGATTGAGAAAAGAAAGGAATAAAATGCCAGAAGGCAATTCTCCTACTTTTTTTGTGACACACGGACAAAAATAGGAATGATCTGTAAATTAGCAAGAGGGTGTCATTCCAAGAGTACAGGCTTGTTCATTCAGGCAAACTGCTTCCCTATAGAAGCCATATGGCTGGCTTTAGATTTTAATCATGTACAAGAAACATTAGGCCTGTCCAAAGTGTAGTCTTTGATGCCAGTCTTTTTTAGAAGTTCATCCGTAATTCTTTTCCTAACTGAAATTTAAAGTCGTTCTTGAAATAATTAAAATATGTTTAAATATGTTAGAATATGTTTTCTACAAAAACAAGATGTTTTCCTGTGGGAAAAGAGCAAAGTAAAAAAAAAAAAAAAAAAAAAAAAATCCCTCCTATAAATCCTAAGACTCTTACCTGCTAAGAAACATTACCATTATCCCCATTACCCATACGGAAAGATCATGCATGCCACGTTGCTTCCAGTTTCAATCAACAACATTAATAGCTGACAGTTCGTGCCAATTTTTCTCTCTTCAAGCATTATGTTTAAAATAAATTTGAACGTGTAAGAATAATTGTAGGGTTTTACAAAAGGTTTTGATGTTCTCTTCCTTGAGAGGGCAGACCTTACCAAACAGTCAAAATTATTAAATTTATTGAAAGCATATAAAAAAATTAGTGTTTGATGCCAACATAGTGCGGATTTGTTTATGCAGTCAATCCACCAGGGAATTAAAATGGATAAGGAGCCTGTTGGAGGAAAGGGACTGACATCAGGAAGCCTGTCAGTGTTAATTCCCTGGAAGTCAGTGAAGGGAGCTTGGCAGGAGGATTTGTTCCATCCACGCGCTCTTCCATGCACAAAGCCTCCTTGCCTCTGCGATAGTGCTCTCAGATGTGGAAGAGAGAGCTGACCATAACATTTGGTGGTCCTTTTATTTCAGAGAAATACATGATTTATTCTAGCCCAGGTGTTTAATCCTAAAATATTTGTAATGCATGATAACACTTGGCCTGCTTTACATTTTTCTCTGAAACCTGGGACTTATTTCTTAGGGTTTTTTTAAAATTTTTAATTATTATGGGTACATAACAGTTGTATATCTTTATAGGGTATGTGTGATGTTTTGATACAGGCACACAATGTGAATTCATCAAATCAGGGTAATTGGAGTATCCATCACTTCAGGCATTCATCATTACTTTGTGTTAGGAACATTCCAATTCTACTATTCTAGTTGTTGTAAAGTATACGCTAACTTATTGCAGATTATAGTGACTTAGTTGTGCTATCAAATATTGTTCATTCTATCTAACTATCTAACTATATTTTTGCACCATTAACCACTCTATCTCCTCCTCCCTGCTACCCTTCCCAGCCACTGGTGACCATCATTCTACTCTCTGTCTCCATGAGATCAATTGTTTTTAATATTTAGCTCCCACATATGAGTTAGAACATGAGAAATTTGTCTTTCTGTGCTCGCATTGTTTCACTTAACATAATGGTCTCCAGTTCCATCCATGTCATTGCAAATGGCAGGATTTCATTCTGTTTTGTGGCTATATAATATTTTATTGTGTATATGTACCACAACTTCTTTATCCATTCATCTATTGATGGACACTTAGGTTGATTCCAAATCTTGGCTATTGTAAATAATGCTTGGATAAACATGGGAGTGCAGATATCTTTTTGATATACTAAATTTCTTTATATTTATTTCAATATCCTTTGGATATATACCCAGCAGTAGGATTGCTGGGTCATATACCAAGTATTTAAACTTTATTCCCTTTAAAAACTTTCCCAAGCTAACCTCATTAAATGTTCTGTAATTAAATATAATTACATACCTGGGATATGCTTTACTTTTCAACAAAAATTTACAAGAACAAATAAATATATGGTTAGCAGTTGTCAAGGAGTCTGGAATTACGTTTAAATAATAAGCCATTTCTTTGTCCCTTTTTTGTCTTTAAATTTATTCTAACGAAACTATAATTTAATTCAACATTAGCTTGAATTCCAAGGGATTTTAAAGTTTTTCATTGATTGTAAAATGTCTTGTATGTTTTAGGATAGTTCAGTTGCCAGATTTAGTAGTGTTTGGTGGATAGTTTGGTTTAGATACTGTCATTATAAAATTTATTCCTTTACTTCAGGTACTAACACTATGACTCTCACCACCTAGTGAGGTGTATGTGATCCCTCTCAGCCAAGAGAAGCCATGGTTTTTGCTCCCTATACCCAGAACCTCAGTTTTTACTCTTCAGATGTTCATAAATATACTTAGCTAAGTAATAACCAAATTTTTATAATTTTAGGGACAAGAAACTCCCCACTTCCAAAGTGCAATGCTTGGCATTGATATTTTCTTCTCTGCCGATTTGAAACTTTATTTTTATTAGATGGTCAATCCTATACAAATGCAAGTGCAGTAGGATAATTTTAGCCAGCTGCATGCCAGTGTAGATAATATCCTACACATACTGCATACGCACACCCTTAGGTATGCCCTCCCTCCATACATGAGACGTATCAGCCTCCATTCATTTTACATCAGTGAGAGATTTTGTGGGAATGCTTATGCTGATAGGGAGAAGTTTGATGGAATCTAGGGACATAAATTAGAATGTGAACACTATAAGAGGGATAGTGAGGGCTATTTCTTTCCCTGGGAATTTGAGACTGGTTTTCAGCCCATGGAGAGTTAAAACAAGAAGCTTAGAGATGCTTATAGCCCTCCTCAAAGGGAAACTGTGAGACTCCAGACACAAAGAGATGCCTTGGGGGACCTAGTGAAAAAGTGAGACTTGGGGCTGTTAGGATACCCACCTTCATGTCAAACTTGTGTCTGCAGAGAGCCCCGTCCCATTCTGGAATCTGGAGGCCGGACACTGTGGTAGGGGTGATTTCATGATGGGCAGTTCTGGCATACCAAGGCTTTTACCAAAGATCTTGCACTATTTTAACATTCTAGAGCTGGAGTTGGCAACCATGCACTGTAAAAGACCACAGAGAGTAAATATTTTTCATTTTCATATCACATTGCTATCTTTGTGAAGTTATTACCACTTCCTCCTCCTCCTCCTAGTCCTTCTCCCTTTCCTTCTCTTCTTCTTGTTTTTTAAATAAAACCTTAAGTATTTTTTTAAACAGACATTTTCAGATTACAAGCTATATAAAAATAGGCCATGCCTAGGTTTGGCCAATAGTCTGTAGTTTCTCAACCCTTGTCCTCAAGGGTAAGTGGAGAGTGGACAAATGATCTGGCAAGATGACCCTATATGTGTCAAAATATATTAACTGATTATAAATAATTCCCAAATCCCACGGCTTAACAAAATTAAGCATTGCTTTTTACTCCTTTCCTAGTCCAATGGGGAGGTTGGTTGGGGTGGAGGCAGTGGGAAGTGGGTTGCTCTTTCTTATATTTTCGTTCAGGTACCCAGGTTCCTTTTATCAGTAACTCTGATATCCTCTGGGGCCTCTGTGTTTTCCATTGAACACTTTGCCTCTGGCTAACAGATGGAAAACAAGAGAAGGGAGATCTTGAAGGAAACTCTAGAGATGAGACTTGTAAATGTTGCACGTCATTGGACTCGGTCTCTTTTCCCCACCTAACTGAGGAGGAGCTGAAAAATGTAATGTAGCAGTGTCCATGGGAAGCAGAAGCAAACGTTGATATTAGAGATGACTAGCAGTCTCTGAAGCAGTGGCAAGTAGGCTGACAGCAGTAGTATGCAGACCACTCTAGGTATTTGAGGTGGGAGGGAGAAGAGAGGGGGGAGAGCTTACAGAAAGGGAGTGAAGGCAAATATTTACATACTGAACAACAATTTTAGGAGCTGCCTCAGTTTGCATACCATATGCAAGGATGCAAATACCACTTGTGGAATTTGGACTTCTAGATAAATAGTCAAGTTATATGTATATTGAAGTCAAAAAGTTAGTAATAGTCTTCAACTTGACAGTTTCCATCAGCAATTTTTCCAATTCAGAATGGGAGTTGGGGTCAAGTTGAGACAAATCATCTCCAATATTATTTTGTTTTGATAGGTTATTAATGAATTGCTTCTTTTACTAATCATCCTCCTTAGTGGCTAGGATATTTAATTTACAAACCATGTTTGTCATTACACATAAATTTCTCCTCTTTGTCTTAGTCAAGAGAAAATAACCCTTGTTTGGCATTGCTTATTTTGTTGTAAATTGTACTCAGATAACTTCCATTAATTTCACTATGGAGTTTAGCAACGATGGCATAAATTTACACTTATATTAATAAAACTATAGCTAAAGCAGAATCCTTTATGTAAGCATTTGCTAGTAGTAGCAGCACATAAATCAGTACAATTATCTAGAATGCTACTAGTCCCAGGTCCTTTTGAAGAAAAAAGTGCATCAGTCAACATTTTCACTGTGTCATCATATATATTCCCTAAGATAGAAGTTATTGCTTGAAAACCAAGATATCTTTCTAAGCTAACAAAACTCAGTGACTTCAAAAGATACCTCGAAATTAGTGCTTATTTTCTATAAACCACTATAGATATTCAAGTTACAAATCTATCAAGAGAATCACCTTTGTCATATTTGTAATGAGAAGAATGGTCACACTTCACATCGCCAGCCCACAGGTTTTGCTTCAATTACTGGCCCTCAGTGCCTATATAATCAATGCTCCTTTGGGCTCCAGACCCCAGTGGTGATGTACATCACCTCCAGAACCCTCTGGAAGAGCAGTTTTGCAAGTATCTATAAAATTATTACAAATAACTAATGTTTAAAATACCTGGTTGGGAGACATAAACTACATCGGGCAATTAAACCTTACAGTAGATTATAATAAAATAGAAAACTCACACCTGATTTCATGGCTGGTATTACTAATTTTAGTATTTTTAAAATATATTTCTTTATATACATAAGTTATTTCACTCCATTCTTTAACATACTATTCCTCTCAGGAAGCTGGTTAGGACCAGTTTGAAATCAATTTCAACCTTTATAAATCTGTCCTGGAACCATTGTTAAAATGGAATTTCTTGTTGATTTCTATAAAGTCTCTAAAGTCATTTCTGGCCTTTAACTTTCACAGATGATCCTCTGTTTTATCATGCTGGGATAGTAATGAAGATTTTGAGTTCCTGGCTGAACCTCTTAGACTAAGTCTAATAATAGGTCGTGTTATTTTCACAAGAATTCACAGACCCTCACTATGGAAGAATTATTATTTCCCTTAGTATTGACATCAGATTTTGCAAAGGCAATTTCGAGGGTCTTTATCTCACTTCAGAATACAGAAATGATGGGAGAGCGAGCAGCAAGATGGCTGACCAGACACACCAGCTGCCAGAGCATCTCAGTAAGAAGGAGAAGTTTTAGATTAAGGAGAAAACAAACAAACAAACAGACAAACATAGGTCAGGTGTGGGTCTGAGGGAAGGGTGCCAGAGCCTTCAGGAGACTCCATGGGAAGAAGTTGCGGAGCACAACAGGAGGGAGCAAGGTATCAACAGAGATCAACCCCTGAGAAGCCTGGAGTCCAGCAAGAAGGGTAGGTGGAATGGTTTGTTTCTCTCTCCCTCACAACTATGACAGTCGGTGGATTCCTGAGCTGCTGGAGAGACTTTCTGCCCACATGAGCCCAGAGGCTGCTGCCGTGAGTGAGCTGGGAGCTTCTTGTGGTCATGGCACCAGGCTCCCAGCCCCCTTGAGGTACTTCCAGTCACCATAGACCAGAGCCGCACCGGCAGGCGCCATATTACTTCTCTACCCACAGTGCACCTTTGTCCTCCCGGGGAGCTTCATATCCTCAGGTTATATCTTGCTTGTTCTCACGCAGACATTTCCCAACTCCAGCTCAGACTGTAGGAGCCACAAAGTCCAGTGGGTCCCAGGTGATCTGTGTGACTTCAGAGCCTGGACATTCTGGGCAGACTGCCTCCCAGAGAGAGGGACAGAGATGACCAGGGGGCTAGCATTCCTCCATCCAGACTCTTTTCTTCCACTTCACCTCCCCTACACATGGCTGCTGAGAGAGATAATTAAGCCCCCACACTGAGGCTTCCACAGAGAGTGGGATTCAGAACTTTCCTCTTGGGGTCCTGCAGCAGACTGGGGGGGTGCTCGGACTGTGAGCTCTCTGCTTGCTGGCCCTCCCTGGTGCCTCCTTGCTGGCACACCTGGCCCTCCCTGGTGTGCCCTGCTCTGATGGAGCATAGCTGTAGGGCAGCTCCATCAGAGCAGGGCACACTCTAAGGCAGAAGGACATTGAACCTGCTTGGGAACCCTGTGGGAAAACCAGGACCAGCGCGCTTCTCCCTGGCATGCTCAGGGATTGATCTTTGGGGGACTAGGGAAGGCCTGCAAGCCAGATCCTGTATCCCCAGGTCTCCATCACATTGCCTGGGGGCATGGAGGGGAGGTTTGTGAATTAGTCTCTGGAGGCAAAGAAGCCCTTCTGGGCAAATCTTGTGGGGGAGAGTGCACCGTGGGTCCTAGCTACAGAGTGCTCGTGGGGAACCCCTCCCCCCACAGGAGGGCTGCACTCTCAGCTCAGGCCAGGATCCCAGGTGGGGAACCTCCTGGCCTGCAGCACAGTCATGGGGGAGCTTGGCTGGCTTGAGCTGCTGCCTCCTGGAGGACACCAAGGTGGTGAGACCACAGAGCATGGGAGGGGGAAGAGGAGCAAGGCCTTCTCCAGACTGCTAGACTGTGAATCTCAGTCCCACATCCACAAACAGACTTTCTGGTTGTGTGGGGCCACTTCAGCCCCTCCCTAGCAGCTTTACACAGAAGCTGGGAGCAGACCTTTGACCCCTGCTGAAACAGCCAGCTTGCCAGCTTTTATGGAGCCTGAGGGCAAGCTCACTCAACCCAGCCCTTCCTAGCCTCACTCCCCAACCCATCTCTGCTATTGCGGAGAATAAGAACTCATCTGGAAGTTGCCCACCACCTGGGGCATTTGAGTACTTCTCTGGAGGGACTGGAGCCAGTCATAGGACCCATAAGTATCATTACAGCATGTTCCTTCTGGCAAGTGCCACCTACTGATAGAGAGGTCAATTTGCACACCCTTTACAGCATTTACAGACTTAATCATACAGGATGTGGTTGATTCTGTCTCACAAGCACCACCTACTGTCTCAGAGATTAAACTGGGCGTGCCAATACAATTTACACTGTTAAGAAGACCACAGGGCTGTGGAAAGAGAAAGGATTTCAAAGACCTCCATCCTCCCTCATCAAAGAGGGATAGGGAATTTGCCCACTCACATAGCTTACCACAGCTATAGCCTACAAACAACTGGCAACTGAGAAAACTACTATACTGAGGATATTGATAATCAAGGCATCCATCCAGAGCCTAGATCACCATCAAAGCACCCACAAGCAAAGCCAAAGTTCTTTCCCAACATATTTGACAGACATACCCATACAAGTGAGGGGTGGGGAAAAAGCCCTATTTAAACAAAAGAATATCCAAAAATAAGAAACAATAGCTTCTCCAAATGAAAAAGAATCAGTGAAACAACTCCAGAAGTATGAAGAATCAGAGTGAAGGGGCACCCCCAAAAGAGAACTCCAGCTCTGTCGCAATGGATACCAACCAAAATGAAAATATTGAAATGACAGTCAAAGAATTCCAAATATGGATTGTAAGGAAGCTCAACAAAATCTGAGAGAAAATAGAAAATCAACTCAAAGAAACGAGAAAAACAATTCAGGAAATCAATGAAAAACTCACTAAAGAAATCAACATATTAAAACAGATGAAACATCTGGAAATGAAAATTTCATTTAGGGAAGTACAAAACACAGTGAAAAGTTTTAAGAATAGGCTATATGAGGCAGAAGAAAGAATCTCAGAACTAACCGATGAGCACACATGTGGATAGAGGGAAGTAAATCTCAAGGGAAATCAAGAAGGGGGAGGGAGGAGGGGATGGACAAAAACCTACCTAATGAGTACAATGAACACTATCTAGTTGACAGGTACACTTTTAACCCTGAGTCAAGCATTACAAAAGTGATTCATATACCCAAAAACATTTGTACCCCCATAATACTTTGAAATAAAAAGAAAATATAGAAATGACAAGACAAACCCGAAAGAGAGTCACATCATGTGACGTTATGCAAAATTTATTCTTCAAAATGAGCTCTGGAGAACACTTTAGAAATCCCTGGAAAGCTCTGTTCATGCATAGCTGCCTATAGAAGGCCTGTAAGGAACTCTGTTATGAACTCTTTCATAGTAAAGATAATGTCATATCTCACTAAATCAAGTTATAGAATTAGTGCTACTGCAATTAAATTTTTCATCAGATTTGTGTTAGGTGTCTATATGGAAGTTGAAAAGCTGATTTTAAGCTTATATGGAAATACAAAAATGAAAAAAACCTTAAAAAAGGACAATCTTGAAATGTATAGGTAGACAACTTAAAATTCCAGATATCATGACTTATTATAAAGCTACAATAATTATAAGAATACAGTGTTGCACAAGAATAGTAAATAGATCCATGAAATAGAATAGAAAATCCAGAAGCAGACAAATACATATACAATCATTCTCATATATGACAAACGTGCCACTGACAATCAGTAGGGAAATGAGTTTTTTCAATAAATGGTGCTATGTCATGTAGGTGTCCATATGGAAAAAAAATTTGACCCCATGTTACATCATATTCAATACTTAATTCACAGCCTGCCTGTGAAAAATACATAAAACGTTTTAGAGGAAACAGACAATTTCATGACCTGAGATACACAAAGATTCTAAACAGATCATAAACCACCAATCCAAAAAGGCAAGATTGAAAAATTGCACTTCATTAAATTAGGAAATTCTGTCATTAAAAGACACTATCAAGAGACAAGTAAAGTCACATGTTGGAAGAAGATATCCAGCCTGCCAGCCTTCCCTACAGATTTTATAGTTTACCTTGCTGTACCTCACAGTCATGTGTCAGAGCATTGATTTGATATTTTGCAAGTTTAATAAGTCTCTTCATTCCAACATTGACTTTTGCTTTGTGGTGGCTTTTGGCATTTCTATTTGTACCTTTCTTACTTCCGCCATCTCCCTTTGCATCCTCATCTTTACTTCTCACTGGTGGTGAAAAAGAGGGGCTGGGGGTGGGGGGGAGAGAGAGAGAGAAGCATTTCTTCAGGCAACCTGATATCCCAGAATGCACTTAGCCTGTTCTCCTTGCTGGCATGTTGCCTATTGGGAATTATGGTCTGTGAATGATATACAAATGTAAGCTATTATAGGATCAGACAGTTTTCATTTACAGGAAACAGAAACCACTCTAGATATATTTCGTGCAGACATTGGTTTAAATGTAGGAAATGGGGTGCTTACAAAAATCACTGAAGGAATGGAAAAGCAGGCTTTAGCCTGAGCTTCCTCCAGGAATGATTCCAAGATCAATACAATTGAACTGGCCCACCAGGGAACTACAATCTGTACTACAATAAGGCAGGTGGGGAAACAAAGAGGCCATTTCTGAAACTGTGATCCAAAAAATAGCTGTGACCCAGAGAATGATAAACCAGCAACTCCCCAACTACCTCCTGATACCCATGAAGTTAGTGACTAGAGAATGAAATGCTGAGTTGGACACCAGTGCTGCTTGTATCTGCCCCTCCAAAACTCTGCCCTAGAAAAGAGACTGGGGAACTGTGTTCCCCAGGCCAAGTCCACGCAGCCAACATTGCCACACTTCCCTGTTTACACATTGTCTGTGGCTGCTTTCATTACACCAGCAGAGTTGGGTAGGTGCGACAGAGCTTGTGTACAGCCTCTTGATCCACAAAACGTGACCTATATACTATCTGGCCCCTTACAGAAAACATATGCCAACCTCTAGTCTAGAAGTCAGTGGTTAGAATGCTGTTTTCAGAAAAAAACAACAGATATACAATGGTGCCTGCCAGAAATAACACCCAAAGCAACAGGGAGACTTCTGCCTTTCATCTCTCAAACATTTCCATCTAATATACAGAACCTAATTCCCATCCTCAATCTCAGCTTCAAAAGAATCTAAATCACGGATTTTTAACTTTGCAACTTTTGCAGTGTAGGAAGCCACTTTAGAAGAAAATTTGAGTGAATGTGAATGCCATTCTACTATACACACCAAATTCAACGTTTTTGTTATACAGTATTTATACACACATTTCTCCCTATACTTAAGCTTCCAACAATAATGGCAACCTAAAATACCCATTGCCATACAGATATAATGCATTCACTGCCTCCCTAAAAGGAGAGAACCAAAATCTTATCAGTCACTACTTTGATCTTTTGGTGATATTCATTCCTATTCTAGTTCAGCTAAAATGCCACCTTAAACATGTTGTCCCTATTTTTTCTTTCCTCTTTCCTACAGGCTGAAATACAGATGTGGGGTTGAACTATCTTTGACATTAAGGGAAGTAATAGCCTTCTAGGAATGGGAGAGCAAGCAATAGAAGGTGCTTGGGTCCCTGACATTGGCTCAGACCACCATCCAGCCCTAGACTACAATCAAACTATATATGAAAAATAAACTTTTATCTTAAGCTACTGGATTTTAGACTCTTGTACAGCAGCTTAGATTGTTCTCTCATATACAAACCTATAAATTAAATTAGAAATTGAATATTAATATACATCCTCTATAAAAGAGAAAAGGAAAGGAAGGGAAGGGGAGAAAAAAGTTCACTAGTAAGTACAGATACATACATCACAGAAAAAATTATGCAGAGTTGCTCTCGTCTTCATCTCTGAAAGTGGTCATGAGACCTATGCCACATTCTCTTGCCTTCACCCAGTGCCTTAGCTGGTTAGTTTTGTTTGCTTGTTTGTTTGTTTGTTTGTTTGTTTTGCTGGATGGTTTGTTTGTTTAGTGTGTAGGTTGATCCAAGTCTTTATTCTAAGATGTCTGGCTCCTGCGTGGTCTCTCCTGAATGATCCTTTGGCTAATATAATCTTCCACCAACTTTTTACCGCTAGAGAGAACAATTTTAGGAGACAATTCAAATCATTTGGCTTCAGACATATTCCTTTTTGGCCCCATTGTGAAACACTAGCCCTATTTTTCTTTGGTAATTCAATCAATCACTAGAAAACACAATTATTCTACTTCCACACTAGTTGTTTTATTTTGTTTTGCTTATCACAGGAAGAACCTAAGATACGACCATTGCTATGTTCCTTGTGGAAGCATTTCTCTTCTTGGAAACTTGAGGAAAATAATGCTCCTTACCTGGTCTGGAATGCATTTTGCAATCTCCTTCCAAGAAAAAATTGGCATTCCTAGAAAAATTGCTTAGGCATCATTGTATACTTGCCTGATCAACTTTAATAAGCCTGAGATCTGTTCTAGGAAACTAGTCACCCACCTACCATCTAACTGTCAGCTGACTGTCAGTTAGAAGTCTAATGATCTCTAATCAGAAAATCTTCTCTTAATTATCTAACAACTCTCTTTGCTATAAATGTCACTAGCAAGAGATAAATCTTTAAATTGGTCTACTTAGGTCCCTTTCCTTGAATAACCTTGAAATAAAATTTTGACAAGTCCATGCAATTAAATTGTCAGAATAGGTTTTAAAAAATTTTGAAACAATACCAGAAAAACCCCAAAAGGCAAGGATTTTTGTGAAAGTGACATTGGTACAGTAGGTTAGAGCATCACTTTCATTTCTACTCCTTGCTCCCTCGACTTTTATATTATGGCTATAGAAAAAAAAGTACAATTTGTCATATTTCCTCTGCTTAAGTCACTTCTATTTTGTCTTTTTTAAAAAGTGTCTTTCACATTGGCCTGCTTCTTATAATGATTGTAAGCCATAGTTTACTTGATAGTATTTTTCTTTCTATTTTAGTTGTTAATAAAATAATTGTGCTCTTTATACTCAAAACCAACTTAAATTTGATGAATTAGGGAATGGATTAAGTTTAAGGTCATATAATGCATTTTCCAAAAGAACCTCTTAACCTCACAAGGCACTATCTTCCAGAAAGTGCTGTAACTGAGTCTTCAATACACTGTTTCATCATTATATAAGGATGGCTCTTTTGAAGTAATGGAAGACATAGTACAATTGGAAAATTCTTCAGGGTTCAGCACATTGTCCCATTTTTTTCTCCCTAGAAAATAGCCCTCATGATTAGAAACAGTACTGTGTGGAATCCTGATATTGTTAATGAAGCGGTCTGTAAGTACAGGAATGTTGGTGCCGGCAGAGTACAGACAGAAAAGGCAAAACCAAATCTAGAATAAGTGTCTGTTCTGGGAAAAACAAATTAATCTGTTAGATGTTTAAAGTAACCAACTTGCACACCTAGTAGCTCTGAGTATGCTGGCACATTTTGTGCAGCATTAGTCTTGGTTTTGGCGAGTAGAACATTTAACAACACTGTCAGCCAGATCAGCCTTGGTGAGGGGAAGCCTGTACATAAATGCCACCCTGGCCATAATGGGCATTTTGTCCCCAAGCCCCTTGAGCAGGCACTGGGCTATCTGAGGAATGAGGCTGACTGATATGCATGAATCCTATTCATGTGGTTTTTTTAAGCCCTCACATTTGTGATTTTATTAAATCAGTTGCTTTACAAAACACCGTGGATGTTACAATTATTAAAACATCAATGTACCAATCTGTAGTTAATTGGTGCCATTGGTGAGCATGTTTTATAAAGGAAAAGAAATGCCAAATCCCTGAGATAGTGGTTCCATTGCAGCCTAGGAAACAAAGGAGATGTTGTTTCTCAGACATTTCAAACAGGAAAAGAATTGCTGTCCCCCATCTGAAGAGCTAACTAGGCATATTCTAGTAAATATAAACCACTCGGTTTATGTCTCAAGAAACTGCGTTAAGTTGTGATGCCCCATTCTTGGGCTTCAAAATTGAAGAATTTTGATCTTTTCAGTTTTAAGTATCAAATGTATGGACATTTCAACCTTAGTATCCTCACTCTGAAATAATAGTCTACCTCATATTTTCTTTTTAAAATCCTAACATAGTACTTTCAGCCAAACACACTTAATACTAAACACACACCGTATGCCCTATTGCAAGCTGTATTTTTTTCTTTTCTTTTCTTTTTTTT
>CM052440.1:58609009-58638653 GCA_028533085.1 Varecia variegata
GCATAGAAGGCAAGAGAAAGAAATAAATAACATCCCAGTCAAGAAAGAAGACCTTAAACTATCCCTGTTTGCTGAAGATATGATCCTGTATTTAGAAAACCCTAAAGACTTTACCAAAAGACTACTAGAATTGATAAATAAATTCAGCAAAGTTTCAGGTTACAAAATCAATGTACACAAATTAGTAGCATTTCTGTATACTAATGATTGTCAATCTGAGAGTCAAATCAAAGACTCAATACCATTTACAATACCTATGAAGAAAATAAAATACTTAGGATATATTTAACCAGGGAAGTGAAAGATCTCTACAAGGAGAACTACAAAACACTGATGAAATAAATCGTAGATGACAAAAATTAATGTAAAAGCATTCTATGCTCATGGATTGGTAGAATTAACATTGTTTAAATGGCCCAAAGCAATTTATAGATTCAGTGCAATTTCCATCAAAATACCAACAGCTTCTTTCATAGATCTAGAAAAAAATAATCCTAAGCTTCATTTGGAACCAAATAAGAGTCCAGATAGCCAAAGCAACCTGAAGCAAAAAGATCAAAATTGGAGGCATCACAGTTGTATGACTTCAAATTATATTGCAAGGCTTTATAGTAACCTAAACAGAATGCTACCTGTACAAACGTAGAGACATAGACAGGTGGAACAGAATAGAAAACCCAGAAATAAAACCATATAGCTATGATCAACTGATCTTTGACAAAACAGACAAAAACATACACAGAGGAAAGGATACATTATTCAATAAATGGTGCTGGAAAATTAGCCACATGCAGAAGAATGAAACAGGTCTCATATCTCTTGCCATATACAAAAATAAATTCAAAATGGGTTAAAGATTGAAATACAAGGCATGAAACCATAAAAATTCTACAAGAAAATGTTGGAAAAACTCTTCTAGACATCAGCCTAGAAAAAGAATTTATAACTAAGACCACAAAGGCAAATACAGCAACAACAAAAATAAATGGGCTTAATTAAATTAAAAAGCTTCTGCAAAGGAGATAATTAACATAGTAAACAGGCAACCTACCGAAAGGGAGAAAATATTTACAAACTATACATCAGACAAAGCACTCAGAATCTACAACGAACTCAGTGAAATCAGCAAGAAAAAAAACAAACAGCCTCATCAAAAAGAGGCCAAAAGACATGAACAAATTTTTTTCAAAACAAGTGGCCAACAGACATATAAAAAAATGTTCAATATCACTAATCATCAGGGAAATGCAAATTAAAACCACAGTGAGATACCACGTTACCCCTGTCAGAATAGCCATTGTTAAAATGTCAAAAAACAACAGATGCTGGTATGGATGTAGAGAAAAAGGTATGCTTATACACTATTGGAAGGACTGTAAATTAGTACAACCTCTATAGAAAACAATATGGAGATTTCTCGAAGAACTGAAAATAGACCTACCATTCAATCCAACAATCCCATTACTGGGTATCTACCCAAAGGCAAAGTCAAGAAGACACCTGTACTTGAATGTTTATTGCAGCACAATTCACAACACAAAGATATGGAATCAACCTAAGTGCCCATCAATACATGAATGGATAAAGAAAATGTGGTATACATATATATCATGGAGTACTATTCAGCCATAAAAAGAACTGAAATAATTTTATTCACTACAACTTGGATGGATCCAGAGACCATTATCCTAAGCAAAGTATCTCAGGAATGGGAAACCAAACACCACATGTTCTCACTAATAAGTGGGAGCTACACAATGGGTGCACATAGGCACAAAAAAGACTTAAAGAACATTGGAAACTAAGAAGGGGGGAAGGTGAGATGGAGGTGAGGGATAAAATCTTACCTATTGACTGCAATGGACACTGTCCTGGTGGTGGGCACACTGAAAGCCCTGACTTCAGTGTTATAGAGTATATCCATGTATCAAAACTTTTGTACCCCCTTAATATTTTGAATTTTTAAAAATGTGGTATATATACACAATGGAATTCTACTCAGCCATAAAAGAAGAAAATCCTGTCATTTGTAACAATACGGAAGAACCCACACATTATGTTTAGTGAAATGAGCCATGTACAAAAGGACAAATGCCACGTGATCTCAGTCATATGTGGAATCAAAACAGTTGATTTCACGGAAGTAGAGAGTAGAATAGTGGTAATCAGAGGCTGGGAGAGTGCGGGGGGAGGGCACAGAGTTACAGTTAGATAGGTGGAATAATTTCTGGTGCATAATAGGGTGACTAAGTCAACAATAGTGTATTGTATATTTCAAAATATTAGCTGAAAGAGGATTTTGAATGTTCTCGCCACAAAAAAATGAGAATTATTTGAGGTGATGGATATGCTGCTAATTACCCTAATTTTATCATTACATAATGTCTATATCTATCCAGACATCACACTATACCACATAAATAGGTACAATTATTATGTGTCAACTAAAAACAAAATAAAAATTTTCAAAAAATTACAACATAAATCTTATCTTTCTTATAGTTTAAGTGAGTGTATATTTTGTTTTTATGCTACTTTTTATATAATGTAATCGTTGTCAGCTTTAAGAATTTCCTAATATTTATAAATTGCTGTTTTATCCTCACTTCTGGTTACTTTCTTACTAATCAGGTGAAACACTCTTTCCTTGATAATTGCATTCCCTTCATATATTCTTTCTTGCATGATAGTTTACAGTTTCCTTTTTGGGTCCTTGAAGATCTTATTCAGTTTGGCAGAACCCAATGCCCATATTTGGCTTCAACGGTGTTTTTTGATAAAAGGCAAGAGAGGTATGGTAAATTAATTTTTGGTCCCAGTTTGTCACCTCTTCCTGTATTCACACCCATTTTCATGTAACTTTGCAATTCCTCCCCCTGTACTCCTGGCATCCCAGAAAGCAATTTTGGCTCCAACCATAGCCATGTGGCCCTATCCTTGCCATAGCAACTGCCAAAGAACTTTGCACTGAGAGTCTTGGCTCCCTGCAACAGGAGTACATTCCCAGTCCAACCTGCCTAGGACAGCAGAGAGCCCACAGCATGTCTTGGAGAGGAGGGTGGGACCGGGTGCCCCCTCCCTCCCAAGAGAGCAGTGCGGGGAATTTTAGGATTTAAAGATAACACCCTCAGGGGTGTCTGCAGCAGCATCCCATATTCAAGCACATTAATCTTTCTGTGAGAAATATATAAATATTCACCCCAAGTGAGATAAATAAAGATTATAAATAACCTCATGTCAGTTGAGGTCAGGTTTTGTCACCAAACGAGCTCATTTCAGCTCAGAATTTCATTGCCAAATGAGCTATAAAAAAACTTGGGTTTTGAACTTTGGGGATTAGAAAAGTGCAGACAGTGTGTGCATGCATAAAATATGGTTGGAAATATGCAAAAATATTAACATCCTAGTTTTCTAAATATTTCTTAGTCTTGATCTCTGACTTTTCTTAAATTTCAAATGAATGTGCCTCAAAACCTAAATGCTCGTCCAGCAAAGCCATAAGTATGTTTTGCCTGTTTTTGAACTTTTAAAAAAATGGAATTGTAAAGCATGTACTCTTTTGTGTCTGGTTTATTTGCCTTAATATTATTTTGTGTAAGACTCATCTATATTGTTGCATGTAATTGTAGTTTTTTCATTTTCATTGCTTTGTGTAGTTTTACATTTTGTGAATATACCATCATGTATTTACCCATTTTAGCGTTGATGAACATCTGAATTGTTTCCACGTGGGGGCTACTAAAATTAATGCTGCTTTGAGCATTCTTATTAAACATATGTGCACATTTCTGTTGGGTAGATACCTCAGAGTGGAATTTACGGCCTGTAGAGTTGCTGATGCCCAGCATTAGTGGACACTGCCAAACAGCTTTCCAGAACTATCAAATTCATGTATTGTTTATGTAATCGGGGTGGGAAAACAAGCAAAAATATAAAATGAGGAAAAAAAAGATGTTTGGTTCCTAGAAAGAACACTGGATTCTGCCACCAGTACTTATATTTCAGGCCTGGCTCTGCCACCAATAGTGTGACCTTGAGCAGTCACCTAATTTCCCAAGGCTGAGTTTTCTTATCTTTAAATTAGAAGTTTGTGAGATCCTTCCAAACTCTGAGTCTATGAGAAACGATGGAACAGGGGGCTCTACAAGGTCAACTTGATACCACTCCAGCTGCCACCTTCTTCTCCACCAGGCAGCCTCCCTTCCACAGCCTGAGCCTGAAACGTGCTGTCACCTAGGCTGTTTTGTTTGTGCTGTCTTTTTTTCCTTCAGTTACCTTTGATTTGCTGGACCAGTATTGACGTTTTGAGGCACATCTATTTGAAATTTAGGAAGAGAAGCCAGAGATCAAGAGTAAGGGATATGTAGAAAGCTTAGGATGGGTATTAAAGTAGAGCAGCCTCCAAATCCAGTGGAGCAGAGAGACTCTTAACTGGATAGAGGTAACAGTGGCAGTTGCTGAAAGTAGCTATGGCAGAGTGAGGACTAAAAAGAATTTGTGGGGTTTGGTCATTTAAAGTGCATTAATCTTGGAAAGAGTAGTCTTTCTATAGTAGAAGCAGTCTGAGGTCATATTATCTGCAACCATGAGTTCTCAATGTGCTTAAAAATATAAATGTGCAGCCTGTACCTCAGTCTCATTAATTTTGAATTTTTATAGTCTTTATTATTAGGGCAACCAAGCAAGTACCTACTGTGGACTAGAATTTGGAAAACACTGTTACAGTCTAGATCTTCAAGGAAAAAAGAGAATGATAAGAAAATAGCTTTAAGGGAATACAGACTGAGATTTTTAAAAAATTTTATTCACTTATTCACTCTTTTACATATTTATTCTATTAGCAATTTATTAAACCTCTAACAAGGTGGAGACAGATACATAAAAGTACATTCAGGAAAGGTTAATGGGGGTTGTGAAAAAAGCACGTATAGGAGATATGAGGGTCATAAATTTTTCTAATAAAGCTGCTACCTCAGTATCCATGTTTAGAACTGACAGTTGTTTGAAATCCAGTCCTCTTCTGTCGCTTTTGGCCTAGTATGGCTTCACCTCCCCAGGTGGTTGTTTGAGATATAGCCCACTTGTTCCTCATCTCACTGACTCACAACCCAATATATATCCCACAGCTGCTGACCATGATAAAACCTAATGGTTAACACCAGAGTCATGTAAATAAGTCCCCCCTCACCTGTGTTTCCTTTAAGCTAGTCAATCCACAACCTCGGGGGAAAGCCTCAGAGATAAGTAACACCTGTGGATCTCAATAAAGGCACAGTCCCACAAGCCCCCTCTCTCTTTCTCTCTCACTCCTTGTCTTGCTTCCCCGGGGCTGGTTGAGCTCCCTGCCGCCTTCAGCCCTCCTGTAAGCCTCCTCCCGGCATCGCTGATCTCCCTGGGATCCGTAAGTAAAACATTGCTTCTCTTTCATGCATTTTGTTTTGCCTCCTCATGTGTCTCACCTGAGACACACTAACTCCCTCAGTCGGGCATCTCCTAGAGAGTGGCTACCTTGGCTTTCGGCCACTCTTGACAGACGTACTTTCAGGTGGAGTTAAAAAGAAAGCATAACAACAAAAATCACAGGGAGGCACCTGAACACAGAGGGGCCTTTCCACTGGGGAAGGGTAGGAAAGAATAGATGTTTTGGGACAGAGATGGCTATGGAACTGCAGGGGTAGCAATTAGGTTAAATGTAGAAAGATGGTGTGCTAATAAAAACTGTTGTCTAAAAAGAACGGGAATCTAGATATCCACATCCTTAGCTAAAACTGAAAAGGAATTCAGTAGTAAAAAAAAAAAAAAAAAAAACGGAGAAAATCTATCTCGCTGCAGGAAAAACAGCTTGGGTTCTTGAAAATGGCACATTTGCGTGTTTACTCTTTCTATCTCTTTTCCCAGCACAACATGGTCTCAATTCTGTTTCTTTCCAGTCTTCTCACTTCTCTTTCTTAGCACTCTTAGTTCCTGCTTCTCCATTAATTCAATTTTCACGTGGCTTTGGCTTGCTGGTGCTGGTTATACCCACTTGTAAGGTCTTTCCATTCCGTGCCCACCACGGGTCTGTCCTTCTTAGTACAGTATCTCTTTTGGTACTGCCTGCAGCTGTTCTGTGTAGCCCCTCGGCATCCCAAACCCAAATTCCCGGAAAGAGAATCCAGTTAGCCATAGTTGAGTCAGTCACCCACCCTGATCCAGTCAGCTATGCCCAGGATGGAGCAGGCCTTACTGGTGAGTAGGAATTTTCTTTCCCAGGAGTTAAGCATTCTCCTGAGGTGGGCTTGTGGGAAGGCAAACGATGGGCGAGTTGGTGTTTATCATATGGCCAAGGTGGGAAAGAAAAATGATGAGATAGAAGGGCATACTCAAGAAAATACAAGGACTTTACCATGATTGTTTAGAGCAGAGAATGCTTAAATACTTAGGGAAACTAGGAAATAAGTAGAAAAAGACTGAAAAAGATTGAAGGAAGTATTGATCTAATGCTTCACAGATTGTGGCTAGAGAAGAATATCTGATGTGAAGAATCTTTTCAAGAAGGGCAGGCACCAGAAGATCAATGAATTTGCACTAAAAAGAAAAATAGAAAGCATGAAGGATAACATTGTGGGTGAAATCATATGTATGCCCTAATTCTTCGGTTTTTTTTTGCATGTGGCTTATGAGAACTGCCTGCTAATTCTACTCATTCATATGCAAAGTGTGTTCAGAAAGATTTTTTTTTAATACTATTGTAGCTAAATTTTACCCTGGATTATAAATTATCACTGGTACTTGCTAATTTGCTATTACTGTCTGTTTTCTTAGTTTTTAATTAAAGTAAGTTTCCGGTAACAGAGAGAAGACCTCTGCAGAAACACATGTCAAATATTTCAGGGAATGTTGAAAAAGTTTTGAAAGTGCGAACCACAGGGGAATTCCTCTTTCTTAGCCCTGCTATGGCAGTGGACAAAGGTTTAAGTAATATTGCATACATTAGTTTCTAGGTCAATGGGAAATAAATTAACCTGCCATACTCTTGCTCTAGAGAATTCTTTAGCTTGTCCAAGCAGTAGATAAAATAATTTCTAAAGTCCTTCAAATGTGCATTTACTGGTCTTCTGTCCTTTTGTAGAACTGAATGTCATAAAGGAAGAACTTATTTGCTCATGCTTGCACTTAATTCTTTTAAATGTCTCCACTTGAGGATTGAAAATATGTAAATTTAAGTAAAAGAACTGGGAAGTGTTAACTGTTGCATTAGTCCTACAAAGGAATGAAATCCTATCATGTTTTGATTGTTTAAGTGTTTTGATTACTAATCACTCAAGATTCAGATTTGGGATTGACTTGGATGCTACTTTCTCTTTACATGAGAGTTTTGGCTATTACTGTGTTCACTTAGTCCTTGAAATCCAACCTCCTTAGCAAAATGTTTCTGAGCTTTGATTGTTCAAATTGATTTTTATTGTGCAAATATTTTCTTCTTTCCAAATTAATCAAACTTAGAAAATGAATTCTTAGCCTCATCTTCAGCATAAGACATTAAACATTTTTGTCAGTATATTTGGATTAAAATTTGGTCCATGTAAGACAATAAAATAACTTGTATAAATACAGGAGTAGGGAAATCTAATACATTTTGTTTTTACTTATAGACATTTACAATAATTTATCCTTGGGGAGAGAACCTCAGGCTTTATGTCCCACTGCCTTTATTCCACGTTTCTCTCTAACAGAGATCATGACTAATTCAGATTGATTGTGTCTGATTGTATTATGACCAACTCACCAGCTGGATTTTTTTTTTTTTTTAACACAGTGCCCCACTACCACAAATTATGCAGTCGAGTTTCCCACATTTGGGGAAATCGCAGGGATCAGCACATCCGGAGTGCAATGGATAAGCCTCGCCCTGGGAGAACCACCTTCGTGATCATGGTATCTCCCCTGCTAGACAAGTATCACCAACTGGATTACTGACCTAAAAGGTAGGTGAATGCAAGTTGAGAGTTTAGAGAAGACAGAAATGTGTGTGGATAATTTGGGGGCTTGCATAATTAGCTACAAGCAACGATGACTCAGTTATGATCTGAATTCATGCACTTCACTGAATAACAATATGAAAAACACATCTGTAAACCAAATGATGCATTTCCATGAATTTCTTCCTTGCGAATACATAATATATTGATGCTAGGTTTAACATTTGATGTTTCTTCTCTTGCCTTTTCTCCAACCCATTTTCCACATAGCAACCAAATTCTAAGGTAGGCACATAGGTAGATAAAATTATAATTAGAATAAAATTCAAAAGCCATACTTGACATACAAGGCTTTACTTGTTTGGCACCTGCTTTCTCTCTGACCTCATCTCAGGGCACTTTCTACCTTAATAAATTGAACAAATGGGCTGTTTTTCTGTTTTTTGAAGATGGGAAGCTTCTATTTCTTCTGCCTGTAGTGTTCTCATTACTCTTAGCTTAGCCTGCACTTCCAAATCTTGCAAATCTTATCTCAAACCTCATCTCCTCAGAGAGGCCTTGAGTTGTGCCATATTTAAAGTAGGTTCTTTGTGATTTCCTTTGTGATCATGTCTTGTAACGATCCCTTAGTGCAGGAACATGCTCATGGCCCACTTACAGGGCACAACACATAGATGCACAATTGAAATGTATTGAATAAATGAATAAATAGCAATTATGATGAAGCAGGAATAGAATTAGCATTCATCTGCTTTCTTGAGATGTATTCAGTCCTATTAAATGATCAGAATAACTTATTTAAGCAGTTTTTGCACATAATTTCCTTCATAATATTTGCATTCTCCATGCCCATTTCTTTGCCAAGATATTAAAATGAACTCTCATAATCTGGTGAAAACTTATGGTCCAGAACTAGGACAAAGGATCTTATCAGATCCTGTACAATTTTATATTAGGTGGTTGGTGCTATAAAATTTATTGGTGGGTTTTTTTGTTGTTGTTGGGGTTTTTTGTTTGTTTGTTTGTTTGTTTTGGTGACATAGCTGAGTAGGTCGGATGTGAATTTGGGTATAATTTTTTTCTGTGTTCCTTCTTTCCTCTTCCCTCTTTTATATTTTGGTTGTTTGATACTGGTACAGTAGTGTCTAAACCAGACTCTAGGTGTGGCTTTTCAAAGATTATAGGTGAGTGGGCAGGGGTCCTGACCTCCCAGATTCCAACTTTGGCTCCTAACTCAACAATTCTCTCATTCGTTAGATCTGCACCGTACACTACAGTGTTCTCTGACTCATAGCTTGATACTCCTGCAATTGCAATCTGGCCCCATCTTTTATCCTCCCTTCCCCACATCTGCTAGGACCTTGTCCAAATCACAACATAGAGTATTTATCTTTTTTCGGAAACTCTTGTAAATAATCTTCTTGCAAGAAGATGGAGATATACAGTTTTAAAAGAATTATTTACTAAGTGATTCATGTACACAACAGTAATTATACTCCTCTCTAAAATGTTATAAAGTAACTGATATATAAATAAGTCTCCAATATACAGCTGTAGGTTTAAATATCATATGGAACTGTATAGAATTCAAGTTGCTAGGAGCTCAATGTTTTTGTCTCCCAAAATTTATATGTTGAAATCCAAACCCCCAAGATGATGCTACTAGGAGATGGGGCCTTTGGGAAGTGATTAGGTTATGGGTGTGGAGCCCTCGTGAATAGGATTAGTGCTCTTATAAAAAAGACCAGAGAGAGACCCCTCACCCTTTGTAACATGTGGGTACACAAGGGGAAGGCACTGTGTACAAAATAGGAAGTTAGCCCACATAAGACACCAAACCTGTCAGCACCTTGCCTCAGAACTGTGAAAGAGAAATTTCTGTTGCTTGTAGTCCACCTAGGCCATGCTATTTTGTTATAGGAGCCCACATGGACTAAGATAATCATTATTTGACCATATTGACCCACAAAACCAGAAATTTAGTATGATTAAACCAAAGACTTAACACTTCCATGCTTATAAAATGATTATGTTGTGCCATAGGACATTGACTTTCAATGTGTCACAAATGTTAAAGGAAATAGCCTACAGCCAATCAAAAAGAATTTGTTGAGCTCTGACCATGTCACATAGTTCATTTACCCTCAATATTTTGATGAAAGAGAAATCAACAAGACATATAAGTAGTTCTGTTATTGGGAATAACTACAAAAACAGGTGCAGTAATGTGACTGTGGTGCTCAAACTGTATGCAGGTTGTATGTAAATTAAATGAATATGCGTACAATGACAGCAACGTCAGACAGTGAAACTTTCAAGATGGCATCAAAAATAGAGCTCATTTTTATTGAACTGTGTAAGCACTTTTGACTTGTGAATGTATAAGAGCGTACGTTCAGGGCAATAAACCACAACATACAGTGCTGAAGGACAGTCAAGGCAATCGTGTGGTAAGAGTCGATGTGAGCTGTGGTTACCCTGAGAGAGTGGATATCCCCTACTGTTGTTGGACTTGTTTCATGTCATATTGGGACCTTTAACCCTTTCAGTGTGTAGATAGCAATTGCAATAGTTGAAAGTATGGAGTGCACACAGAAATATTGAGAACCTAGTGTAACTTTCCTATAAAAAGAAGACAGACACAGTCCAGGTGCTTCTCTGAACTATAAATGAATTTTATATTGAATCTTTGTGTAGTCAAAGCCTGACATTATCCTCCTAAACCTCATTGTCTCTAGAGAATCCCTTTTGCCAAATTCCATCCAGCATTGACATAGGAAACACCCAAGAATATCACTGGTTTTTGTCCTAAACTACCTTAAATTATTTTACTAGTAAACATTTGAAAATATATATTTAACAGATAAAGTTTAAAAGGAAAGCTTAATTGTAATACCATCATTACAACCAATGAAATTAATATCAATTCCTTCATACTACTTAATATACAATCTATGTTCAGTTTTTACACTCAAATGTCTTTTAATGGTTGATTTGTTGAAATCAGGACCCAAATCATATCCACACATCATGTTTAATTCATGTGATTCTTACATCTCTTTTAATACATAACATTTCCTCCTCTTTTATTTTCTATTTGCTAAAAGAAACTGGGTCATTATTTCTTGCTTTATGTATCCGCACAGTATTATTTAAAATGTTCCTATAATTGGTGGTTAAATTTAGATGCATGAGTGGATTCAAGTTTAATACTTATGGCAGGAATAGTTTATAACTGGTGCTATTTCTGGCTACTGCATCACTAAATATAATTTCTGGTTTCTTCACTGTTTGTAATATCAGTACTATAAAAAAAAATGGACCAGGAGGTGTCATCCTTTAAAATATCATCCTCTATCTTTTACATAATGGTTTAAACCGCCATTGATGGCCATTGCCTTTAGGAGCTGAAAATGGCTATTTTTGAATTCTATCATTTCTCCTATGTGCCTTAGTTTCCATAAAGAAGAAATTTCTCTCATCAGCTATTTGGTTTCTCACCTAAACATACGTGAAAGGCTGGATAAATACTTGATTCTTTCCCTTTCTCAATTGCAAAAAAAAAAAAAAAAACAAACAAAAAAACCCAGCAATTGATATCTAGAAACCGTTAAAAGAAAAACTTTAGACAAAATAAATTTAATAGTTATTTGAGCACTAAAAGACTCATGTATTGGGCAACAATCAAAAGCAGAAGAGCTTTGGTGAGCTCCACTTCAGGAGCGTGTGCAGCAGGCTTTTATAGGCTGAGCACAGAAACCAAGTAAAGAAATCTGATTGGCCACAGGTAGGTATTTGCCTTATTCTGGTATGATCCGGTCAAAAATCCCTAATTAGAGGGCAGTTTCTGATTGGTTAAACTTGGGTTTTGTTTATTGTTTACATTGGACTTTAATTTGCTTTTGTAGGAACTGCCGGCACTGAAGCTATCTCAGTCTAATGGCCTCCCAATTAAAATTTTTTCAACACAACTATACTAAAGTGACCAAAGAGATTTTTTTTTCTTTTTAGTATCACTATGAACTCAGGGATTTTGTATATTTGATGTATTTCAGTGCATTTAAATAGTTATTATTTTGATGCTCATACTGATCACTCTTTGGCTAGTGTGAGCCCTTTCAAGCTGGATTTTTGACAGGTCATTTTGACATAATCTCAAGAGTTTTTGATAGCCTCCTTGCTTTCAGGGATGACAAGGTATCTCAGATTCATCTTATACATTTATTGCCCAGAAGAGGAATCAGTCACTCCTCTAAGGAGACCTGGTTCCTTTTAGTAGGAAATGGTGCTTGAGGATAAAAATCTGTATGCTAGTGGTACTTATTTCTACTAGTTATTGTAGACACTCAGTTGTAATCTAGACAATTGAGTGAACAAAACTAGGAAACTTATACATGTACATTTAGGAAGAGAAAAATAAATTTTGAGTTCATACTGCTGCTTCCAATTAAAATTTTAAAAAACAAGATTTTTATCTACCTCAATTGATTTTCTATTTGTGTCAGGTATCTCTTATCCTCTTATCTCCTAATTTTTCCATGGAATATGTCTTTATGTGGAAATAATAATGGGAGGTAATAAATATTGTGTAAATTTGGAGCATTTCATATTGTTGGTATTGTGGGTAAATCTATCAATTGGTCTGCTCCTTCCCTACAAATAACTTACTCCTCTTAACCTAACAACTATTTTTGATTCTTTCTCTCTCTTACTCTGTGCCTGAACTATTAGCAGCCCTTGTAAGCTTTACCTCCAAAACGTATTCTAAATCTATTCACTTTTTTCTACTTTACTAACTACTACTACCAACTGTCAATCATTAGTTAGCTTTTCTTGCCTAAAAAAGCCACCCCAAAACTTAGTAGCTTAAAACACCAAAGCATTTATTATTTTTCACAGTTATGTGGGTCGTATGGGTGTTTCTTGTGGTATATGCTGGCTCAGGTAGGGCTGGATGCTTTAGCATGATCTTGCTCACCCCTTTGAGGCCTCACCTGGGGTGTCTGGGTGTCTAGGACATCTCTCCATGTGGTTGCTCATCTTCAAGGATGCCAGTCTGGACTTGCTCATATGATGGTGGAAGAATTCCCAGGATTGAGTTGGCAAAAGCTCTGACAGGCTGTAGTTCTTTTTATAAGCCTCTCCTTGTCTCACCAAAGCAAGTCACCAGTCTAAACCCAGATTCAAGGACTGGAGAAATAGAATCTGCTTCTTGATGGGAGGCATGATAAAGCCACATGGCAAAGATTGTGCCTAAAGGGATGGGAGGAATTTGTGGCCATTTTGTGATCTACCACATGATGTGAGGCCAAACCTCTACTATCTCTCATGTGGGTATTTGCCATAATACTTTGCTTCCACCTTTGCCTTCATACAAACAATTGCCGATACTGGTTTGTTGTCTTAAAAATATAAATTGAAACACGTCATTCCTCTTTGTAAACACCTTCAGTGGTTTCTAATCATATTGACAATAAAACAAAACTACTTGCTCTTGGTGCCCTATGTGACCAGACCCGTCCCTTGACTTCCTCTTTTACATGATCTCACACCATTCTTTCCTTAGTCCTTTCTGTTCCTACTTTAGAACCCTTGCTCTGTTTCTTCTACCTGCAATGTTTCTCACATTTATCTTCAAATATCTGGCTTTTTGTTTGTAATTCAAGCCTCAGAAAGACCTTCTGTGTGGAATACACATCACTAGCGCACACCTCTCTTTGATACGTGGTTGATTATACTTCCAAAATCTATTGCACCATAAGGACATTTGACCAGTTCTGGTTAGTGGACTATAGTAGAATATAATGTGTAGAAATATAATATACTATTAGTAGAAATATAATGTGTTATTTCTAGGCTGAGTCAGTGGGAAGCCCCTGCTCAGGATGCTAATCTCTCTTCTTCCCTTTCCATCACAACTGGAGAGTCTCATGCTGAGATGGCAAACCACAAGTTTAAAGTAATCTGGATTGCTGAGTCACTATATGAAGGACTGCTGTCTTGGAGCATTTATAAAATCCATAGTGGAATTTGCATGAGTAGAAAAAACTTTTGTTTTAAGTCACTATGATTTTGAAGTTAATTTCTTACCTTAGCCTGTCCTAACTAATACACTTAGTACACAGTGTTCAATAGCTGCTTTATCGTGCTTTCATTCTCTGTTTTAATGATCTATTTCATTTTCCTCAGAGTTACTAATATTTATTTATTTACTGTTATAGTCCCATTCAACTAGATATAAACTCTGTATGAGGAATCGCATCCGCTTATGAATCATATTTCCAAGGTCTAGAATTGTAGCTGTTCAGGAAAAAATGATTGAAGTAATCAATGTGGTGTCTATTACGTAGCACTCTGTGGTGAATGAGACTGGATTGCACAGCTGTGCATGATTGCAGAAGCAAAGTAGACCAGTAGGTGCATTCTCAGCCAAATACATTGTGGGATGTTAATCTTAACTTCAATGATACCTTTTGATAACTTTTCAATTACAAAAGTATGTCAAAACAACAACTAAAATGCCCATTTTATTATTAAAAGCAGGTGGATACATAGGCACAATGTAAAACATTGGAAGGATAGCTACACAAATATGCAGGCAGTATTTCCCTGATGCTCCATTGATTTATTTTCTGAGACAGTCTTACCCTAATTGGCCATACGCTTGTTATTAAGTGCACTGAATTAAGTCAAAACGTAGAGAATCGAAAAGACAGGAGAACATTTTTGTATCCTTACCAGACCTCTATTCCTGTCTAAAAAGAAAGGAATATTTCACACATGCTTCTGGGACAATTCTGGCTAACAGGGACAGCTTATATCCCACTTTCATTGTTCCTTAAGCACGCAGCATTCTCATGATCCTTATAAGAAGGAATAGTTGATGCTTCATGAAGATTTGGGTTTCATGAAGACCTCAATCTCTAATATAATTGAATATAACCCTAATTTGCATAGAAAGGTCTACTCATGTCTGAAGCCCTTATGGGCAGGCTCATGTTGTTTGTCACAAGGCTCCTGTGCCCCATGCAAATCAAAGAATATGGCTGGACAACTCTTTCAATGTCCCTGAATAATCTATAACAGCAAAGACATTTCTTGAGAATTCTATGACAAGGGAGTTATTTTCCAGGGTAATAGAATTCCCTTGGGGACAGTGTTACCTAAGTCATGTGCTAGTTTAACAAAAGTACCTAACTGAGCCAAACTATGTTTGGAAATCAAAGCAAACTACAGGTAGGAGAGGAGAAAATTGTTAGCAAATAGCAGAACCTGAGACCTAGAGCAGGGAGGAGGAGGGAGATACAAAAACAGGCAGGTCAAACCTCTGAGATGGTGCTATTTGGTGAGTGGCCCAGAAAGAGATTCAGGCTCTAGGATAATAAGCATGAACTCAAAATTGGATGGCAAAATGAGTCTAGATTTCAGGAACAAGATGAAAGCTCAGCTGTCAGAGTTGAGGGACAAAGTCAGCACCAAACTGGCAACAAAGGTGTAGAAAGTTAATCCCTGATGCCTGACTTAGAATTGACCCTGGAGCCTGCAGCACTGTGGCTGGAGATTGGTACCAAGTAACTCCAGCCCTGGGGAGGGGAGAAAGAGGCTGAGAACTAGGCAGGGGCCTCTCAGGGACAAGCAATAACAATGGCAATGAGACTCATTGCATGTGATGAGCATTTTCATAGGAAATAGAAAATATCGAGGATCTCATTTTTTCCTTACAACCACCCTATGAGTTAGCTGGTGTCTTTATGTCATGGGTAAGAGGAAAGAATAAATAGAGAGTTGGTGTTGCTCCATTCCTTTTCCTATTCGGTAACAAATTTGGAATTTCTTTGCTAGCAAGTTTGGATTCCTACTACATATAGGTGGAAGAGAAATTGACTTTTGATAATTTCAGAAAGATATCAGTTTTATCTAGATAATTAACCAGCCAGCCTAACAATAGCATTAAAATGATTTTCAAAACAAATTATTAATACTTCAATTTTGAAAGTAGAACCATGGAGTATTTACAGGAACACAGTAAAATTATTACAAGAGTCATTAAAATGTTTTTTTATAATCCAGTTTTAATCTCAGTGATAATAGCAACAGTATCACATTTAGAGCACAATGGAACTTTTTGTTGACCTGTATTGCTTTCATCTTCTCAACTCTCAAAGCTCCAGATATTTCTCTATGAAAAAACTTATGATGATGCCCCTATCTAGCCCTAGATATCCTTTCAAATTACTATCATGAAATAGTTATTTCCTATCTACTTGGGGATGTTATTTCCATTTCAGCTTTGTCAATTTCTCCATTTCTAAGTAGAGATAAAGTAAGCAGTATGCAAATCAGTTCGTAGAACTGTCATAAGACTGCTTTGCAGGGCTGAGGAAAGACAGAATAATATAAGATTGCAAAACTGTGACAGCAGATGTTTATACATCCTCAAACCTAGGAAATACGTATTTTATTAGTCTTGTTTTACAAATGAGAAAATTGGGGCTTAAGAAGTTAAACAACCCACTAGAATGGCTCTAATGAAAAGGACAACAATAAGTATGGTAAGGATATAGAGAAACATTGCTAATGGGAATACAAAATGGTGCAGAAACTTTGAAAAACATTTTGGCTGTTCCTCAAAATGTAAATGTAAAGTTATCATATGACGCAGCAATTCCACTCCTGGATATATACCCAATAGAATTAAAAATATATGTCCACATAAACACTTGTACATGAGTGTTCATAGCAGCATTAGTCACAATAGCCAAAATATGGAAAAACCTAAATATTCATAAATAGATAAACAAAATGTGGTCTATCCAAATAATGGAATATTATTCAGCCATCAAAAACAAAGAAATACCTATACGTACTACAACATAGATGAATCTGATAAACATTATGCTAAGTGAAAGAAACTAGACATAAAAGGCCACATATTATATGATTCCATTTATGTAAAACATCTAATATTGATAAATCTATAGATATAGAATGTAGTTTAGAGGTTCCCAGGGGCTGGGGAGAGACAGGAAATGGGGAGTGGCTGCTAATCAGCACGGAATTTCTTTTTGGAGTGATAAAATATTCTGGAATTACATAGAGGTAATGGTTGCACAATGTTGCGAATATGCTACAACCCACTGAATTGTACACTTTAAAAAGTGAATTTTATGGCATGTGAGTTATATCTCCATAAAGATGTTATTTCAAAAATGAGGTTAAGTGATTTATGTAGCATTAGGTAGGAATGAGTCAATATTTGTACCAAGGCAATCTGGCTCCAGAGCCTGCATTATTAACTGCTCTATATTCTATATCGCTAGAGAGAAGAAGTGTACTTGGTGATAGCATCTTATTTATTTACTCCAAGGATATAATTTGGTATTTGCTGAATGGCCAGACTAAATGCAGACAATCTTCCATGAGTAGTTTTCTTAAAACAGCTTCTGAAAATAATGACAAGAACCTGCAAAATAATCTATTTCATTCCAAAAAAAATGTTTGAAGGATATAGTCCTAGATAAATAACTGAATTGATTAACTGATTTTCTTTGTTAGATTTCTTTATTCAACTTTCAATGAATGTTATTGATTATCTACTGTATGACAGATACTCTTGTAGGTATTGGAGATAGATCTATTGAATAGAGCTACAACCTTCCTGCCCTCAGAAAATGTACATTCAAAAGAAATAACAGGAAACAAATATTAGCAATAACTACAGTTAAAGGTTTATGTAGGGCTACCAAGTATACAAAGGCAAATACAGAAAAGAGTGACTAGTATATGGGGCATGGATTACAGGTAGAAAGATAAGAGAATAGTCAGAAATATTGAGTTTTAAAGGTGTTTTGACAAAATTGTAATTCTAGATTTTGACTATTAATAATCAAATTTTTCCCCTCATTAATTTACGGTATGACCAGTTGTCTTTTTAGACTACTAAAATGGTGTCATTGGCACACAGGAAGCTATCTTTTTTATTAAATAAGGGAAGGAGGAAGGGAATGAAAGATAAGGTAGTAGAGGAGAATTCATACGCTTAGCTCATTTCAAAGCCAGCACCAAAAACTTGAAAGACATAGGTAGGCACATTTCTGCATCCTTCCCCATTCAATTCTCAGACTTGAATGCTACAAACAAGTCTGATGGGCCCTAGAGAATGATGCTAAATTCCCATAAGCAACATAAATTGGGTTTCCTAGGAGCAGATTTCTGAGATGGAGATTTACATGCCGCAGGTTTGTTATGGAATGCTCTTGGAATTCACATTTGTGGAAGAGAAGGAAGGAAGCAAGATTGGGTAGAGGGAGAAGGCAGGGCATTATGCATCTGCAGTGGAAGTCTAAACCAACCCTGTAGGGCGTTCTTAGACCAAGTTGGGGCAAGAGGACTGAGATTTTCTACTTTTTCCTCAGAAGGGGGACATAACATTGGGGGATATGACCACTTTAGCTAAGGCAACCCCCTAATGAGGCTGATAGCTGAAAGCAACATCTGGCAGCACTCAACAGCTGGGGAATAAACATTTTATTTCTGAAAGAGAATCTGGGTAATGCATCACAGTATCCCTTACAACAAACTTAATCTGGTGATGACTAAAATTGCAGCTGTTTTTCTGGATGTTTCTTTTACTAAATGGAACAATACGGCCCCTAGAACTTTGTTTGAAAATATTGCCTACCTGCTTTCTGATCTACTGAATTAGACTCTCAGAGGACGAAGTTCAAAAATCTATATTTTTAAAGATCCCTAATAATTATTCTATAGACAGTGCATAGACTCTCATTTTGGAATCATTGATTGTGCTTCCATAAGGCAGTGATAGCTCTATAATTCTGGCCAATGGGATGTTAGTGTAAGTATATGTACAACTTCTGGGTCTTGTCCTTAAGAGAAGAAGCATACATTCCCCTTCTCTCATTCCTCTTTCCTGGTGGCTGGAATAAAAAGGAGATGGTAGAGAATCGTGGAAACCATCATGGGCCGTCCAGATGGAAGATAGAAGATGCATATTGAGGATGATAGAGCAACAAGATAGAAGATGCCAGGCACAGCCATACCTGTTCTGGATCACCTAGCCAGTGTTATACATCAGAGAGAAATAAACTTCTTTTTTGAGTCACTATTGTTTGGGGTTTTTACAATCAGTTTAACTCTTAATAATACAGAGATAGTGGGTCCTCACCTCCAAAGTGAAGGACATGCTGTTGCATTTTGTTCACCTACACTAGGAAATAGACCCATTGTACTCTGAACATATCAAGAATCCTATATGGATGTCTTTTTAGGTCCATTCACTGGATGTTCTAAGACGACCTAACTCTAGAAGGACTTTGACCAAAAAAAAAAAAAAAATAGAAGTTCAGACTACTAAAGTTCAATAGTCTCAATTTTCAACTCATAATCTGTGCTGATTCAATGTTTCTAGAATAACCTGCAGCAGAAAAAGAAAACTCAGTGGAGCCAATGACAAGGTCTAATATGATCATAGCAATAGAGGCTTCAGGGGGCTGGGAGCAAGACCACACCACCTTCTGAAGCAGCTATTCTGCTTTCAACAAACTCTAGCTTCTGGCAATACTTCAGTAATAGGTGACCATGAACTAAAGTACCTCATCCTGGACTTGATATCAGCTTGTCTATACAGCTATGAAGTTAGGCATTCCTAGCAGCAATCTGTCATCAATCATAAGTCATATGTACAGGAGTGTCCATTTGGGTCTCAAAAGCACAACTCAGATCCATGATACGGTTCCTTAATGCACACAATGTGCTGCCACATTTCTCTGGATTTATGCCATGTTCTTGGTCGGGGGAATCACTTATGACCATTTGACACAGGATGAAAAGACTCCAAGCTGGATTACTGACAGCCCTGGTATCAGTGAAAAGTGTACTATGTAGCATTGCAGTCTATGTTAGGAGTGGCTATGGAGAACAGCTGTAAGGGAAGTCTCTTTGATCATTGTGCTCTGTAGATGGTTGGCCTGAAGTCAGGATTTACACTGATTTCTGAGAAGTAGCAGATAATTTGTGTAAATAGCCAAGGACTTGAGAAAAATTGGAGAATGCTGAGAAAAGTTAGGGGAATTATATGAGTATTCCAGAGTAGATCCATGCCTGAACATAAGTGGATGCTTACCAGAGTTTCCCTAACAGGGATTTTGATGGGAGAATCAGGTAATAAACAGTATGCGTTAACTTCAGTCATCAGTTTGTGGTCCTAAGTCTTCTTTCCTATCCTTACACAGTAAGGGGTGAAATGTAGGTATATTATTGACTTCGTGATATACTAATCTCTGACATCAAAGGTATTGAAAAACTCCTACGACCTCACCCATTTGTATTTTCAAGGACTCCAACCCCTCATAATTTTGCCAATTGACCAACTCTTATATGTATTAAGAAAAACCTGGAACCAGTGACAGACATGGAAGAACATCAAAGGCCTTATTATCCACCTTTTGGTACAATTACCAGCATACTAAAATACTAATTTTCTTCCCCACCATTACATATACAGTGTTTGACAGTTAAATTTACCACTAGTCTAAGTGGTATAGAAAGGTGAGGAATAGTACATAAATGGGTTATAAATTGGGTTTGCCTTCAAGTTGGGAGAGGGATAAGAATCTTAATAATTGCACATATTTTACCTCTGTAAATGTTATCTAAGGCATATGTGGATATATATGTACAGTAATATGTGTGTGAGACAGCAAAGCAGAGAATGTACTGAAGATAACAGTCAGTGTTACTCGATCTCAACTTCTGGCTAACTCCTTCACTGGCATACCAAATACAGAGGAGCAGGTTAGAGAGAGAATGATATTTAGTCTAATCTTGCTGAGTTTGTGGTACCTAGAGAAAACCCAAGGAGAAATGTTAAATTCAAAGTTGTAGCAATGTGTCTGGAGCTCAGAGAAGAGGTTGGAGTTGGTGATACATCAACACCTACTTGTGCTGATATCGGCCAAGGAGTAAGTAAAATGAGAAGAGGAAAAGGATGCAATTGGAAAACTGAGACTTAAACGATTGGCAAAAGCAAAGCTGTCCACCAGATGTAGGAGCACTAACTTAAAATGTCACAGAAACAATGAGGACAAACCTTTCAAGAAAGGATGCCCGGTCCTAGAGAGAGAACTATAAGGAGGTCACCGGTGTGCTAGCAGAGGGAGTTGTGGTAGGATGCAAGGGGTGATGTAACTTGCAGAGAGAAGTCGGAAAAGATCACAAAGACTATATTTTCAGTAAGTGAAGGGAAGGAATGAAACAGTATAATGGCCTTAAGGAACTGCAGGGTAGAAGAAAAGTATATTGGAGAGTCATGATGTGACTCAGTTTCTCCTTGACTTGCAGAATTGTATTGCTATAATAAATACACATGCTCACTTGTTGCTTGCAAAGTTATATTTATTTTTCATATGCCATCAACATTTTATGAGAATACAATGCCTCATAATGGGAACTCTTTTTTTTTTGAGTGAGATACCAATGTTTAGTTATTCTCTCTATTGAATGACTGTTTTTGTTCACTTACAAAATAAATACCTGGCCTGTCACAACTGGGAAGGTGATGTTAGCATTAACTGGGCGTTGAGGTTGTAGACTGGTAGCACATGTCTAAACAAGAACAGGTCGTGGTGTGCCTGTATCTGTAAGATATTGTACTGCCATCAGAGCAGTCAAGAATAATGTCTCTGAACTCATAGTTTTCTTCTCGGCAGCAAAGGCATGAATTTTCCAACTGAAAGGTATCATAATTGTACCTAAAAGAAAAGAGTTCAGTAATAAATATTTTTAGAATGTCCTTTGAAATAAAATGACATCAGTGCTCAAATTCTAATTGTTTAAGTGACTTAGCAAACCTTCCAACCAACTTATTCTTTTCCTAGACCTTGTATCCCCCCTCACTGTAAACTTCTGATGTAGATCAGTGATAATTGGTACATAAGATCAAAAGAAATAAGAAATCCTAAGAAAAGATCTATAATCTCAGAGTATTATAGTGCAAAAAAGTACATAAGGTAGATTTTTAAATATACAATTTAATACCAATTATCTATATTAATCTATATGCAAAAGTGTATATAAAGGAAAACATCTAAAATTCAAGTTTAAAAACAATTTGAGAAATGCATTTCCTTGGTTAAGTACATTCTGTAGTCACTGCATGAAGATGAATACATTTGCCACAAATGTATTGTTAAGCATATTCAGGAAACTACTTCAGAATGAACTCATCACTATTTAAAATGTGTATTTTAATTCTCGGATCTTTTTTTTTTTTTTTTTGAGACAGAGTCTTTCTCTGTTGCCCGGGCTAGAGTGAGTGCCGTGGCGTCAGCCTAGCTCACAGCAACCTCAAACTCCTGGGCTTAAGCAATCCTACTGCCTCAGCCTCCCGAGTAGCTGGGACTATAGGCATGTGCCACCATGCCTGGCTAATTTTTTTTTCTACATATATTTTTAGCTGTCCAGGTCATTTCTTTCTATTTTTAGCAGAGTTGGGGTCTTGCTCTTGCTCAGGCTGGTCTTGAACTCCTGACCTTGAGTGATCCTCCCCCCGCCTCGGCCTCCCAGAGTGCTAGGATTACAGGCGTGAGCCACCGTGCCCAGCCCTCAGATCTTAATAGATATGTTTCATTAAGCCCTGATCATAAAGCAGCATTTGCTCTCACATAAAAATTTCTCCATGTAATGATTTAAAATCTTAATCCACCCCCACATACAAGGTTACAAAATTAATGCGTAGTACAAATTCAGAGAGAAATTCACCTGACAGTCTTTTTGCATTCCCCTATGCATCTTGCCATCTGAACTCTTTTGCTGCAACCATTGTAGTGAACAGTCACATTTATAGGTGAAGATCTGCAATCATTCTTACCTAAAACAAAATGGGTAAGAGTCAGAAGTGAGGTTTTAACATTAACAATTGCTAAGCTTCAATTTTCTTAACCATAAAGAATAGCAACTACTTCACAATGTTATTGAGGGGATTAACTATCTCAGCACCCAGCACAAGGTGGCTAGTTAATACTCATGGATGGTGTCTTGTTAGTGCTATTATTACTATCACAGGTGAAGGAGAGGGGAAGGGCAAAGTAGGAGGAAGGGACAGAAGGGAAGGGGAAAACAGGGAAGATGGATTATTTTTTACATCTTTTTTTCTCACTGCTGATCATCCTTATGATCTAATACACCAATTTACAACATAGCTTGTTGAGATCAGAAGAGCAAGCTAATTTTTTCCATAAAAATTTTTTCCCTTGTAAACATCACTGGTTTTTACTGGGAAGAATGCTTCAATCAACGTGAATAAATAACCATAATACATTATATAAACTACCAATTGATATTTGTACATATATAGGTTAGATTCCCTGTTGTGTTAAAAATACAGGAGACTTTCTTTTACCTATTCTGCCATTTTGTTTTAAAGAAACACTGAATTTTTGTCAACAGCTTACATATCCTCTCTATGTGGAGCTCAACTTTACTTACATGTATAGTAACACTTTTCTGAATCATAGACTCTATCCTCCTGTAGGGGTAAAAGAAAAGACAGATTAGAAAATTTTTTCCAACTTTTTCTATAAATAATATAACATTTCTTAATTTATCAGAATAGCATCACAAAAAAGGAAATGAAACATGAATAATCTGATCTCAGATCCAGTAAGCAGGGGTGGGAAAGCAATGAGATGACCCGAGTTATAAAAATGAAACTCAGTATTTAGACTAAAACTTTTTAACAATGGATAGAAAAGGAAAACAATATTTAAAACTAAATTATTTTTAAAGATAAAATGTAATAAAAAATTATTCCTCACATATTAATTGAAAAATACCAGTGATATTACCACTAGACACTATGTTTCTCACAGTTAGGATCTGTACCTTTCACTTTGAGACATGGATAGGCTTAAAATTATAACAAAGTAAAAGCTTGATATTGAAATCCAGCATTGGATTTCTAAAATAAAACTTTATATTTTCAGAAAGAACTGAATTTTAAACCTCTCTTTATAATTTAAACTTAACCATTCATTAATATAAAACCCCATTATATTTGAGAGGCATAGAAATGAAGGAAAACTGTGGCACAAAGAGATCTAAACAGCACATATTTATGTGATTATATGGTAAATTTGTATTTTCATAGACAATGATTAACTTGATTCCATGAGCTATTGGGAAAAAAAAGGTGGTGGGATTTTTTTTTGTTTGTTTAAAGATACCAAAATGCCTTCTATAATTTCGTCTAAAATAGCACTAAATTAATTGTTATAGAGCCTGAAAAATCTGTGCCTTTCTTGATATGAAAAATATACTTAACAATAAAAGGTGGACATATTTGGAATCCTCTGGCTCTGGATGAAATAAATTTGTTTTAAAAGCTATGGAATCTGTTAGAGATCCATGTGTTGGTGAGACACAAACTTTTTCAAATAAGAAAGACAGGTTAGGTTTGTGTTCAACATGAGAAGTGAATCTTATTGATGATTAGTTAAGATGACTTACTTCTGCACACCAGGTCTGCTTTGGGCAGTTCTGGACTACTGCAATGAGGCCAGTGTTATTGCAGGAGTAGGAGACGCATGGATTGCTGGGGTCCTCAAATGAGGCACCAATCTAGTAGGAGGGGGAGAAAAAATAATTGTTTGCCTTCATTTCTTTTTGAGGTGGACGATAAAACCGGTAAAAAAAAAAAAATTAAAATTCACACTTAGTGACTTTCCAGAGGCACTTTCTGCTATCGGGTTAATACTTCCATGGATAAATCAAAGTTCTTTAATGAGAACACAGAATATGTTAAGATTCTCAATCCTCAAATTAAGATTCACCAACATTTACTCTATTATATTTTTAAGAATTTTTTAAGAAGTTATTTGATCAAGCAGTTTACCAGCTGTTGTGTTCTAAGCTTAAAGGAAAACAAATAAGAAATCTAAGTAGGAAAAAAATGGCACAAAATAGGTTTATCAGATTAGAACAAATGGCAAGTGTTAACAAGATGTCTTCTATTTATGCTTGTGTTCCTATACTTTTAAATCTCTCTAGATTGTTCTATAATTAGCTCATGTTCAACATTAAAACAACAGTTTGAGAAGCCATCAGGGCAAGATGAACTTTCTGATAAACTGAAATTTTACTATTTCAACTATTTTGCATATGAACAATTAGAGGAAATTTTTCCTTTTGTTCCTGAAATATTATCATATATAGGTTCAAGGCAGATCAACTGTGGAAACTAAAAATTAATGTCCAAAGAAGCCCATGTGCAAATAAAAGGGTTATGAAAGTAAAACCCTCACAGGCTATTCTATCTATTTCCTAACACACCACATATATTTTTAGATCTTTAAATTAATATTTGGTATCACTGGTTCAAATATGTTATTATCAATTTAAGAATAATCAGATTTTTATGACTTCCTGCTACTTTTTCTAAAAAGTTAAATTACTGTCAAAAATGCCAAATCAGTTGTCAAAATCCAGCCTTGAATATACTGTGTTGCTGTATCCACATCATGGAGTTCTAGTCCTTTGGGTTTTCATATTTGATTTCTGACAGTTTGGCCATCTGATCTTTCTGGTTATAATTACAGTTTAACTCTGTTCATTGATTTGAATGTTACAAAGTATGTCTTCTCCATCTGGCAAGGCCCATGGGAAATTTTGTTCAGAAGGTCCACTGCTGAGTAGTTAATGATCAAGTTCTATATTTTCCCCCTTTGAAGAGAGGCATGGTGAGTGTTACATTTGATGTTCCTTTGGAAATGGATATGGGGAAAAAATGAACAAGGTCCAATCCATCATTACTATTTTTTTCCTTCCATATTACAAGCTGAAAGTCCCTTGGTGTAGTCACCCATTACACTTATTCATATAATTTAACAAATATATTTTCATGAAGAAAAGATCTTACCCCATAGTCAGTATTGTTAAATGAACATGTTCTTGGTTCTGAAAATTAAATATATCATTTCATAAATAAAAATTATAATTATTTTAGAATAAAACAAATTGTATATAGGATCACAATTACCAATTATAATGTTTCTCCTCATAATCTCCCTTTAATCTACTGATTATTATATTTGTAACTGTTAATTCTGGGTATACCCCATTCTGAAGATGGTAAGTTTTAAGAATGCAAGTAACTAGTTCTATTTGTTATTAATACACCTGCCTAGTATTGTGTTTGACAAATATTAGCTAAAAAAAACTCTTGAATATGTGAATAAATGATGAACAGATTCAATGCAAATAATATATTATGAATACACACCACAGTATCCGATTTCACAGCAGGTATCATTAGATTTGAACTTTATAAGCTTCTCTCCAGTTTTGCATGTGGGTGGAGAAGGGCACTCCTGAGGTTTGCAGTCTACAGTCTTTGCAGCAGTACAGGTACAATTGTGGCAATTGCTAGTCCAGGTGTCTCCAGGCTACATATACAAACCAAGTTTAGACTGCTATTCAAATAAAAGAATGAGGGAGATTTTGGATTAAAGTAGAGCAAAACTGTATACTTACAGTTTTCTCTTCTCCCAGTGGACCATGACAAACTGTTAAAATGAAATGATAAATGGTAATTAAATTTGGCAAAATATAACCATCTGTTATTTATAGATAACCACCAGGTGGCTAATACTGTAATTGGCAGTAGGATTTCAGAGTCACAGAATTGTGGAGGATATAGGGTGCCTTAAGGTGGATAAATTACATCTACTTGCTTCAAGCAAATTGTTCCTAACAAGCATATCCTATTTTTACAATCCCCAGCAAAGGATAATTCTTAATTTCTCCTGGAAGTAGTTGATAAATCTTATGGCTACTAACAGTCTGACTTTTGTTTCCACAATCCTACAAATTACCAAGATTTCATAATTACCAGACCCATGGGCCCTTTCTCAGTTTAAATTCTCTGCCATAGTTGACATTATTAATTCTCACCTTCTTGAAAAATGTTTTCCTTTCTTCAGATTGAACACTATGAAACTCCTGTCTTTACTAGCAGCTCTTCTTACTCTGCATTTTGTCTCTATTCTTCCTTCCACTCCACAATGTCTACAGTAACAGCAAGTGGATGGCTCTCAAACTTCTAGCTCCAGTCCAGACCTCTCTCGTGAGCTATTGACCTAGTTCTCTACCTGATAAACAGCATCCCGGCAGATCTATAATAACCTCAAACAATCTGTGCACACAACAGATTTTATCATCTTGCCCGGAAAACCAGCTTCTCTTCTAAACTGGCTTCCTCCTGTTGAGGACAGAACTATTCTTTCAGTCATTTAAGCTGAAAACTTAGGACCCATTCGATCCCTTACATCACTTGGCGTATACTGCCAAATCCTGTATCTTCACCTCATTTTAATCTCTTTCTTTCCTTGTTCTACTTGCTGCAATACTACTGCAAGATCTTTTCTTTGATCTAGCATACTCTACTGGCTTTTTAAAGGGTTATGCTGACACAGAGCTCTTCCTGATTCAATCAATTCTCTACACAATAGGTAAAATAATTTTTCTAAAGTCTAATTCTTATTACTGCTTTGATTAAAAACTTTTGGTGGCACCTTAATCTTGTAAAATAAACACATTGATCTAGCATTTTACTTCCAAGGTCTCCCATATTGTGACAGAAACCCACCTTGTCAACTTTCTCACTTCTCTCATTTACCTGGCCCTGGACTAATCTACATATTGTTCTTAAACTCCAATTCTGTAATAAAATACCTGGGGATTCCTTGAAAATATATGATATGTAATATATAACATGTACTCTCTATACAATATTTTATATTTTTTTTACTGTGAAATTTATTTTCTGCCTGATATGAAAATTGTCTTTGTGTCTGAAAATCTCCCTTCTTTCACTATGAATGAGTTTTTTTACTAATGTTTTTCCATTTGCTGCAAAGCATACTACATTGTCTTGAGAATAGTAGGAACTCAAAGTTCCCTAAAATTACTGAACTCTGGATAACATGAATTTTTATAGCTACAGTTAAACACTCAAAAAATTTGGAATTATCAAGTTTTAAAAATGTTCACTATCAAGTGGCAATATTTTGATCAAGATATCATATAATTACATGAAGCAGTAGGTAAACTTTATTTTGATCTAAGTAACCAGGTATATTTGTTTGGTTTGGCTTCATTTGTGAATGTGAAAACAGACTGTTACTCCCTATTTATTTGGTGAATAAGAGCTAAATTCATCTACTTCAAGTTTTCCTATCTTATAATATTTCTATGTCTAGTGAGTTTTATTAGCATGACATCTGAAATTTGATTTACAAGAAGAACCATTAATGCAGAATGATTCTGAAGTGGTGGCGTTCTTACCTGGAGCTGGTGGAAGTGATATTAGACATTCTGGGTAAAAAGAGGAAACTCATGTTAGTCTCTGAGGTTATTGGAGTTGTGATGGGGCTGGTTATCTAATTCATTATTCTATTGCTGGAAATAATTGGTTCCATAGCTAGTCTTACAAACAGACACATTCCCATCCATCTCCCCTTTTTGCTCCTTGTTGCATTTGAAATTCTACCATTAGAGAGTATGTCCTTTCGCACCTGCAATTTTAATGGGAAGGAAATATGAAAATCAAAGGGAGAAAGGAGAAAACATCAAGGTAAGCTCTTCAAAATTTTCTTGGAAGACAGTTTAATGAATAGAACAATAAAATAGATAACCAAACAAGAAAAAAGATAATTCAGATAGAGGATGAAATAAGCATTATTAATTATCTGGTTTTGATCCTTTAAGAACTTTTTTCTTCTTTTTATCTTCTTGAAGTACTTCAATTTTGTTCTATCTCCACCCCCACCAAATGCTTTAAACTGGTCATAGCATTCTTCTGAGCCTTCACACATCACATATTTCTGGTCAACCCAACAATCCACTCACAAATTTCAAATTCTATTCTAAAACTGCTAAAAATCAAATATTTTTATTCTACCTACCAAGAAAAAAGCTGGCCTATATGAGTAACAGAATATAGTAAAAGAACTTAAAATTTCTACATGTTTGTAAAAAGTGACCAAATATTAATATTAATAACAGGTATAAAAATATAGATAAAAAGGAGTTAAGGGTTTGAAATATTTTTGATTTTTAAAAAAAATTTTATCATACCATATTTTTCCTATATACAGATATTTAAAAAATAACAAGGGAATAGTATGAAACACTTTATGCACTAATTTTGCCGACATAGATGAGACAGATACATTCGTTAAAATACACAAGCTAACCAAGTTCATTCAAGAATAAATAGATAATCAGAATATCCATATGCCTATTTTTTTATCTTTTTTTTTATTTCAGCTTACTATGGGGGTACAATTCTAAAGTTCTGGTTAGATATATTGCCTATGTCCCTCCCATTCCCCCGAGTCTGAGCATCAAGTGTGTCCATTGCCCAGACAGTGTACATCGCACTCTTCTTGTAGGTGTACACCCATCCCCTCCCCACCCCCATCCCCCCAAGTCAGAACTTCAAGCGTGCCCATTCCCCAGACAGTGCACATTGCACTCATCATGTAGGTATACACCCATCCCCCTCCCCCCACCCCCCACCTCTGTCCAATACACAATTGGTGTTATTCCCAAATGTGCACTTAGGTGATGATCAGGGAAACCAATTTTCTGGTGAGTACATGTGGTGC
>CM052440.1:58639153-58656253 GCA_028533085.1 Varecia variegata
TTGGCCTAGGCAAAGAATTTTTGAAGAAGACCCCTAAGGCAATCACAGCAACAACAAAAATAAACAAATGGGACCTGATTAAATTAAAGAGCTTCTGCACAGCCAAAGAAACAATCACGAGAATTAACAGACAACCCACAGAATGGGAAAAAATTTTCGCATTCTACACATCAGATAAAGGACTGATAACAAGACTCTATTTAGAACTCAGGAAAATCAGTAAGAAAAAATCAAACAACCCTATTTTTTTATCTTTATTTTTTTTTTCACGTAAGACATTTATTTGAAAATTTGGGGGATCAAATGTCTCTAACTCCTTACTGAGGGAGGCTAGACTAGTTCCTAATTATGAATGCTTAGCAAATTAATAGAAACCAGCAATAGGAGAGAGAAGTGATCAGTTAAGCATAAATACAGCAGAGAATCTTCCCTTATCAGAAATGCAAGGGTACATTGGAAATATTTGTAAGAGGAGCCATAAAGAACAATCTCCTAATCTCCACACTGTTACCAGAATAACTTCTTTCTAAAACAACTATCTGATCATTATCATTCTCTTGATAGAATTCTTAAGGAGATCTCATTTACTGTAAGGATAAAGTCTCATTTAAGGTTGGTTCTTCACGAACTTTACTTACCTTTCCAATCTCATTTCCTCCCTAAACCTCATAGTCATTGCCAACACCTGGTTGATTCCTGAACTCTCCCCTGTGGCCTCTGTGGTCTCATGTCTTTGTCTGTTCAAGGGCAGTGTGGCAGGAATTCCCTCCCCACCTCAGCCAATGTTAAACTCAATCACCTCCTTTCTGATGGCCTCACCCAACACTACCAACTGATAAGCAGAAACGAAGGCTCCACTCTCACCTCACTCCCTGGACAATACATGTTTCAGGGTTATCATTAAATATGCAGTAATGATAATATCTGTGCCCATAATCTCTCCCCTCTACACACACACAAAATATAAAATGGAAAATGCTGTACCTTACTGATGTGTTTGCTATTAATGTCTGTGACAGAGTCTAGCACATATAAAGAAGCATTAGTTGAAATAGTAACAAAGAAATTAGGGCTTTTCCCATACTGACCTGTTTTATTTTCAGTTTCTTGATCCCCTGTTGCCACTACAGTGGTTTCTGGGGGAAAATAAAAGGAAGGTATTGTGATTTTGTTAGAATAACATGCACATATCCAGTCTGTGTGTACATGCATGCACAGGTGACAGCATAAATTCATGCTCAAGGAAAGCATCGTGTGGAATAGAGAAGTCATCTGGTTCATGGGGGGCATTTCATTTTACCTGGCTGGGATATGTGTGGGCTTGTTATGACTCCTGCTGAAACTGTGGTGGAACCTGCAAGAGGAAATATAAAAGACTGCAGGACTTGCACCCCTCACCATCTCCTTCTCAATTCACAAATTGCATGAGTTAAGTCTTCAGGAAGGGAGCTCCAGTGAAAGGTTAAACCACAAACTCCCAGGGAAGAAAGATGTATACCCAGTGGAACATCAAAGTCATGTCCCTCACAAAAGCTGAAGGCTGTCTCCCTTCTCCCCTTTCTCTGCCCCTCTCCCCTCCTACCATCCCTTTCTCCCTAACTCAGCTCCTATGTATAATCAAAGCCACCCTGATCATTCACCTGTTTGCACTCCAGTGCCAGAGGTTTCTTTTACTCCTATGGAAACAGTAACTGCTAAGAAAGGAACAAAAGTGATGAGAGTACAGGGACCTAGAGAAGCTAGAGCTTAACTTCATTAAAAAAAATTGACAGATAAAACTAATATGTACATGATTTTTTAAGGAATATATACATTGTGGAATGAGTAAATCTCATTCCACATGAGTAATGCCAATAACATATGGCATTACCTCACTTATTTTTGTGGTGAGAACATAGTCTTAGCATTTTGCAAGAATACTATATATAAACTAGTTACAATCATGTTGTATAATAGATCTCTTGAACTTATTCCTCCTAACTAAAATTTGGTATCCTTTGGCCAACAACTCCCCAAGCCCACCCCATACACACAAACTACCCCAGCCCCTGGTAACTACCATTCTATTCTCTACTTCCATGCAAACTGCAGATAAGCTATCCTGTCCTTCTGAGATGCCGCCAAGAAAAATTCATTTATTATTTGACTTACCTGTGGTGGAAATTCCAGAAGCAATGGTTGTTTCAGATGCTTCATTGGCAGTACCTAAAATGAGCAAGGGAAGAGCAATAAACCTTTTCGGGTTTGAGAAGAGCATGTCCCCTAAGACACCTCCACGTGGAACAAGAGTGTCAAAGCACCTGGAGCATACCAATGCATCTGACGCCAAGCTCATGCCCCGGCCATTGAAACACTAAGAGGTTCCTATCTGAGCAACTCCTTGCTCACAGAGGTGAACTGAATGTTTTCCTATGACTGGCAAAGTTTTCACTTCTGAGACCCCCTTCTCTAAGTGACAGGTGCTTTTCTCACACTTAACTGTTTTACTTCATGTAACTTGGCTTCCTGGTTCTCCTGTATTAGTTTGGGAGTTGCAGGGAGAGAAGTTGTAAGAGAGTGAGAGAAAATGAGAAAACATCTGTGATGACCAAGATTTCAGCCTCTACTCTCTCCTCTAGCCCCAGAAACCCAGAATAAAAACACAACTTTAGATGGCCAGAAAAGATAAATTCTCTAATGAGATTCTATCCCATCTCCTGGGCTTCTATCTTTATCCTCAATATCCTCCCCCCCCCATGTTGAAGCAACAGGAGTCATTAATGAGAAGCCAACAGATTTAAACCACTGACACTTATTTACACCTAAGGCAGGCAAAGAAGAATGAGGTAGATACAACACAGCTGTTATAGCTATGCCAATGCGACAGCAGTCAGTTCCAAAAAAGGGATCTTATTTTTCTAGTCTTAGACACTTAGAGTTACTTACTAAATATTTATTTACCTGTGTTGGAACCTCCAGAAATAACTGTTGTGCCAGAGGCTGTGCCAGTGGTGCCTGTAGTAAGAGGGAAGGATAAGTCTCACCAAGTTTTTCTCGTCTAAAGAAGAACATGGTATTGTCAAGTTTCCCTGTTTCTCTGAAGCAATAGAAAACAATTTAACACATTTTCTTGCACCAAATGTTAGGCTTGGCCTGTTTTCCAATGTACTTTTGTGATTGCATGTTCACGGAAATATGAGGGAGAAAAGTCACAATTGCCTCATAGATCTCAATTCTCTAGATCTAGAATCATCTAGACTGATTACTAAATTAGAGAGTGTTTCTCTTATATGCATATGATTTACTTCCAGTAAAGTGTTCTAAAGTAAATGTAAGAAGAGGGAGAAGTTCTCTAGGGGAAGAAAACCAGAAAAACAAATTGACTAAACTTGTGATCAAGGGTTAGGCATCTTAATCAAAGCCTTATTTAGCGAAATCACTTGCATCTATTAGAGTAACCTCTACTGACCTTCTTGGCTGTTGGTGACTCCCATTGATCCTGTGGTGTTGCCTGAGAAAACAGAGTAAAGAAATGATATGTCTAGAGAATCACATCTATAATATGTCCTTTGGGAAAAACCAGAGAGTTAATCTAGGTTGGCCTCATGGTCTGCTATTAAAGGAAAAGCAACCACTTCTTAGCCATATTCATTTTCAAAGTCTGAGCAATCACTGAGAGAGGTATGGAACTATGAGAAGCGAACTATCATTCAAAATCTGTGTATAGTAAACTCAAATGGAAAAATTATTAAGAATCAAAAATCCTGCAAAACTTACCTAATGCAATTTTTGCTTCAGTGCTTCCAACTCCTTTAAAAGTTGTGGCCTCTGTGAGAGCAAAGAAGGAAAATTGGGAAGATGGAGAATTTGTTAACATGCAAATGATATGGCAGTATATCACCCTGTCCCTACAGCCATTTAAAAGAGAATTCCTTTTACTACTTGACTTACCTGTTCTCAAACCTCCAGGTGAAGCTGTAGTTCCAGATCCTGTTCCAGTGGAACCTGGGATGGGAGAGAGAAGAAAGAGGGAGTAATGTGGGCAATGTCTTTCTTATTGAATAGGGATCGTGGTTTAGGACAAATCCATGTGTTTCTGTGAAACAATGGATTCCTTATCCTAAGAGGTGAAATAAACATGCTTTTCCCTGTTCTTTTATGTTCCTTGTGGTAAGCTGCATCTTCTGGGATCCTTTTCCAGAGTTAGTATCATGGAGACAGAAGCCTTCCTAATTCTTACCTTTTTCAATTCCCTATGCTCACCTGCTTGATTTCCAGTCGGTTGGCTTCCTGGAATTATGCTGGTGACTCCTGAAGGTTAAAAAATGGAAAGAATTGTGAATCTTGATATTTTAATTCTTTCAAGTTTCCTTCTTCTACTTTCAAAGTATTATAACTATGAGGCTAGGTTATCTGAAAAATGAAACATTCAAAAAACTACATGTCCCCAGTAAATTCTGGCTGATACTGTTTGAGATTCTGAATTTCCTAAATTAGAGGTAATGTGGTCTTCTGGTCACAGTATGGTACATCCCATTACTCCCATACTCTGTGCTATGTTATCTAGGTTGGAAACTTCTTGGTTACTTCTTGGTTACACATTGGCAATTGCTGAACCCAAACTCCTCCCCTTTCCAGGTTCCTTTACCCACCCTTTACAGATACCGGTGAACCCAAGGAACTCTGTTTTCTCTTCTCACTCTACATGACTACCCTACATAAACTCATCAGTACCCATAGTTTCAAATATCATTTGTAAGAAAATGACTGACAAATCTCTAACTCCAGTTTTGGCTTCTCTTCTGAGCTCTAGTCACCCTCATCAGCTCTACTGGGTATCACTACCAGGAAACCTCAGAGCAATTCAAACTCAAGCTATCAGAATCTGATCTCAATACAGCTACCAATTAGCATTTTTTTACTCCAGTGTATTCCGATAGTGGATGGCACCATCATGCATCCACCCAAGCACCCACACCATGAACTAGGACTCTCCTCTCCTTCATCCTCTCAAACACATTAGTTGATTCTAACTGGCCAACAACACTCCTGCCCCTGCTACCCCTTATTTCAGTCCCTAGTCATCTCTCACTTTAAGCAGACTCCAAACTAGACAACATTTCTCCACCAACCCCTCTTACTCTCCCTCATATCAATCCTCTTTCTACCTTGTGACTAATTCATCTTCCAAAAAAACTAATCTGGGCCTGGTAATCAACCTACCTAAAACCTTGCAATTGCTCCTCATTGCCAATGGAATCAAGTTTTAATTTTTTTATGTTATAACTAAGCCCTACATTATAATATTCTCATTACAGGATACAGAATTGTTGAATTGATCTCCTTTTTCCCCTTCATTTTAAAACATTTCTGTCTTAACTTTGCCATCTAGAAGCTCCAGGAAAACGTCCCAGTATCCTCTCTTGCAATGCTTTCCCAACATCTGGGTTGTATTCCACAAGCACACTGTATTACAGTTTCCTGAACATTTCAGGCTATTTTACATCCCCATGCTTTTTAATATAATAGAGAAAATATTCCTTTCCTTGCATAAACTAAAAAATCTCTGTATAGATCCCCCACCCCAAATGCCTTAAGTCTATTTTGGTCATCTTCATTTATCTGGGTTGGAAACTTCTTGGTTACTGGTGACTTTACCTGATACAATAATAGTGCCTGCAAAGACAAGTGTGGAAATATTTACCTAAAAAAACTCCTGTCTCCATTGAGGTATTTACTTCTGGGAAGCTATGTCTTAATAAAGATGCATCTAATTAACTCTTTAGGAAATTCCAGAACATTGATATGATCAACCCAATTGACTCTAATATTAATAAATCTTCAAATGAAAAGTCTTATCATCTCTGGTCAGAGGCAGAATGCCACCAGTAATCAATGAAATCCCAACAATCTGCAATGCAGTGACCTGTTTGTGTTTTACTCCCAGTGGTGTTGTTGGTGTTACTTACTACTGAAGTTGTAGTTCCTGGGAGTAAAAAATGAATAAAATAAAATAAGGTGATTTTAAATAATTTTGAAATCTAGAAAATATTTTGTGGTGTTATAGTAGAAGACATATTCTGACATTTTGCTGAGATACTAATAAGAGCTTTCTTTGGTAACTTTGACTAATTCCTGTTGGAATTTCCAGCAACAAATATGATAAAAGAAGCTGCTCCAGTGGAATTTGAAATGAAAATAAGATTTAGGGATGGATAGATTATGAAATAGACAAGAAATCATAGTAATGATTTTTTTATCCCTAGAATAGCATAGACTTGGACAAATTTACATGTTTCTTATAAGCAGTAAAATGGTTTCTCTATGCAAAGAGAAGCAAAAACCATGTTTTCTCACAGACTTTCTCATTCCCCCAAATGAATATATTGCAAAACTCTCATTCTGGAACTCTTTTTCTATGGTTAAACACTTTGGAAAGTGCTTTTCATCTGCTCTCCTGTTTTACTTCCTGTGACTTGGCTCCCTGGTGCTTCAGTGGGGATTCCTTGGAAGTAAGATGTGAATTATAAAAACTGAATTTGTTAGAACCTCAGTCATGAGGATAAACCCATGAGAATGCATTTATACTCAATGGAAGTCCATGATGGGTGAATTAAACATTTCTACTAACCAGGACTGGAATTTTCTGGGCCCCTGGAAACTCCAGCTGATCCTAAAGTAGTACCTACAAAAGCAAGATGGATAAAGGATTGAGAGCAACAACACAACATTCTTAGCTTCATAAAACCACATCTAAAAGGCTAGTGTGCAAAGAAAAATCAGTCTGAAGAGCAATGGCCAAAACTGATTTACTTGACACATTATCTCTTCAAATGAAGTACAAAACCCTGTTTCAGCCTCACTTATTCATTGTCTACCACAAACTCAAGCAGAGAATTGTTGAGAACCCAAAGGGCTGAAAGAGCATGCCACTCACCAGTTGCCATTCCAACCGCGGTGGTAGTAGTTTCAACTTCTATAGAAGTTATAGCCTCTGAGAAGTAGGAGAAAGTGGTAAGGAATGCAGACATTTAGAAAAATGTGTAGTAGTATTACTTTATGTAATATCCCTGTGGGAGACATCAGGTCCTCTGAAGTTCACAGAGGCAGGTTTCCCCAACTCTTTCATGACTTACTTGTGTTAGAATTCCCAGGTGCAATGGTTGCACCCGTTGTTATTCCAGTGGTAACCGAAATCACAAGAGGAGAAAATCAATTTATGAATTCTCTTTTACCTAAAACTAGGATTTAGTTTATAACAATGGGTTTCTTGAGTGAACTTTATATCAGGAAATTTCTTGCCTTAAGTGATACATCACACATTTTCTCTATTATACCATTGTATTACAAATACATAAAGGGCAGTTCATAGGGAATAAAGTGTTAATATTCTGGCAATTTGTACTCAAAAAGATTGAGTAAAATTTCCACTAAGGTCACCATATCCAAGATGATTTACCTTAAGATGAAGAGAAAAATAATTTTGACTATTTGCACACACCTATTTTAATTCCAGCCTTGGTGTTTCCACTACCTCCCAAAGAAGTTGTGGTATCTATGTGAAAGCAAAAAAGGAGAAGAGAAGTAAATTCAGATCACCTGAGAAAAATTTGGTGGTACCCCCAGGTTATGTCAGGGAATGTGTATGTTGTGGGGAGGGATTGTAGGAGGGAATATTGATATACCTGTGTTGGAACTTCCAGAGGCAACTGTCGTGCCAGAGACTACCCCACTGGTGCCTAATGCAGGGGAGAGAGAAAGATAATCCAAATAGTGATGCATTTACCATCCTGAGAAGAGCATGGGCAACAATGACTGTCTATAGCTCCAAAGTAGCAGAAGATCCTTCTGGGCTACTCTGTGAAGGTGAAATGAATTCTCTATTTTTAAACTCAGAGTCACAATAAACACATTAGCTCATGGTCCAGCCTTGATTATTTGCTTCTTGAGGCAAATAGAAGGCTCAGGGCCTTTCCCATGGTTACCTGTTTCACTTCCAGGGCTTAATCTCTTGGATGTGCCAGTGGTAGCTTTTAATGACAAGACATAGCAATCATATTTGTGTAAAGATATTCAACTGTATTCAATTAACAAACTTACAACATCTGAAATCTAAAATATAATAGACCTAAACCTCCAGAATTACTTCCATCATTTCTGCTTTCCTAAATAGGAACTATATAGATTCTACTGTCTCCCTATGTTCGGAGGTAATAGCTTGAATGTGAAGAGGGGAATCTTTCTGGACTCTGAGCTCCTTCAGAATTACAGTATAAGGGTTTCTCTTAGGAGAAGTGATATTTTTATAATATAAGCTTTGTCTAACAATGGTCTCTCTGAAAATGCAAAAGCCAAATATACATTATTGGGAACTCAAGAGTTGCCAATTCCACTTTCATAGGTTATGCTCCTTTCTATGGAACTAGTAACTTCAGAGAAGAAAAAGGAAGAAAGAAATCATAGCACCTGTTTCCTTATTGACTCACCTGTGTTGGAACTGCCAGGTGAGATGGTACTGCCAGGGACCACTCCAGTAGTACCTAAAAGAAAAAAATGAAATGGTATCATTATGTCAATTTCATACCTACAATAAGAACAACATATTTTAGAATAGGATTGGGGACACTATAAAATTCTTTATTATGTGAAAAGACCATTTCTAGGGATAGTTTGTTCCACAGCTGTTGTGTAATGTAATGAATGCTTCATTCTTGATATAAACTTGGTGGCAGGGGAAGGTACAACATGGAGTGGTGGTGGAGCCTTACTGATAACACCCCTTTGGACTCACAGACAACAAAACAAAGGTATTCTCCTTTACTAACCTGATTGAATGCTAGTGACTTGGCTACCTGATACTCCTAGAAGAAGAAACAAAGCAGGACTGATTACCTGTTAAATTTTCATTTAGGTAAAATGCTGATACCATAAATTTTAGTGTTCTACAAAAGTTTAGATATATGGCAAAGGAATCTCGTGGTATAATGTAGTAATAGTATAGTGTCATGGGTAAGAGGATGGACTCTGGAGCCATATGGCCTGAGTTGAAATGTGCTGTTCACTTGCTGTGTGATCTTGGGCAAGTTAGTATTCTTGAACCATAGGTTTCTCATCTATAAAATTTGTGAAAACAATATTGAGAAGGATGTAGACTAGTACCTGGCACATAGTTCATTCTAGAAAGCTGTTAGCTACCATATTGCTATTGTTGCAAGTGAAAAGAGAAGGGGTTAGAAAGCTGCGTGCTCACGTGTATTTATTCTACTTCCTGTGGTTCCACCACCTCCAATGGATGTTGTAGCTTCTAAGAGAGAGAAAACATAGAAAAATGTGAGGTGACCAGGACTTAGCATTCTGAGGAAAGTTAGGGATGCACTTTTCTTGGTAACAATACCAAGAGAGACTTTACTACCAGACCTCATGCTGTGGAGGGTTCTCACCAGCTGGTCGGCTCACCTGTGTTAAAACTCCCAGGTTCAAGTGTGGTGCCAGAGGCCAGCCTAGTAGTGCCTGCAACAAGAAGGACAGTGGTGACTTTTCCTCTCACTGGGGAGGGACTGGGTTGGCAAGGAATCAACTTGTCTTTCGAGTTTGTCTCCCACCCCCAATTGGTGGTGAATTATTTGTGTTTTCTTGTGCATAGTTTTAATCCCAAATCAAATAAAGATGCAAATTCCTCAACATAGGACCCCCCCCATTTTTAGAACTTAATCAGTAATCAAGCGGCCTCCTTTGCTGCCGTATTTACCTATTGTGCTTCCAGTTCCTTGTTTTACTGACCCTCTAGTGGTAGCTCCTAAAAGGATGAAAATAGGAAAAGTTTTGAGTGTAAAGGTAGACTCAAATTATTGGGAAAACTGTCCATTTCAGTCACTTTTGTGCACATGGAAGAATATACTGTGTGAGGTAAGTTATCTTTGTTCATTTCGGCTTTCTGTTTACCTGAAATAGAACCCTCTGAGCCTGTAGTTCCTTCTGTTGATATCCCGGTGATACCTACAATGGGAGGAAAAAGCATTCCAGAGCATTATCACTTCCACTCTCATTTGAAGGGATCTTCATATGTGAGGCTGGGCCTTGGATATGGAAGCACTTTTAAAAAATCTGCCCAAACTGATTAGAAATCAAGTTTCAAAAGAAAACATTATTGATCTTAGATGAGAGTTCCTACAAAGCTCCTCCCCAAGAAACCATCCTACTACAAAGCAAATATAATTTATCACCCACAAGTCATACATACACACTCCCACACATATACCATTAATTCTTACCTGTTTTCCATCCTACTATCGTGGTTCCACTGACTCCTGTGGAAGTTGTGGCTTCTGGAAGAAAAAGAAAAAACAGGCAAAGGATGGGAATTTAGGAAGAAGAAAATATATACTGTGATACTCTTACATGAGAAGAGTAATGTGAAAGACATTTCCTTATCTCCAGAAGGGGCATTTTCTTCCAAGCTTGTTACACTACCTGTACTGGAACTTCTAGGTGCAACAGTTGTGCTCAAGGCCACACCAGTGGTGCCTGAAATGAGAAGGCCATGGTCTCATCACGGAGAATATTCTGCATTGAGGCAATCTAGGTAGAAATTAAATGTATATCTCCAGAGCCACATTATTCAGCAATACTCTGTGCACTGTCCAGCTCCAGGTGACACCACTCACATGAACAACTTGGCTACAAGGCAGTCTCATGAGCGTGTCCTTTCCTCGGCCTTTCTGCTCCTTGACTGAACCATGTATTTTTTCCCATGTATCAATTATTTCTTCATTCAGTAAATATTAATTGAGCCCTGTTTAGTACTAGAGATCAATGAACAAAATAAATGAAGCCTTTTCCCTCCAAGGAGCCTATTACTAATAGGCTTACTTAGCAAATATAATATAAAATCCTCAAATGGGAGACAAAGGAATTTACCTGTTTTACTTCCAGTGATTTCATTGTCTTCTGCTCCAGAGGTGGTTCCTGATCATTGAAAGTAGGTAAAAGATTCTGAGTATGTTTTGAACTTTAATCAATCACTGAGGCAACCATTAAGCAATTTAATATTTAAAGCTCAAGATGAAAAGTCAAATGAGAAGCAAACCATTTCTGAGTTCATTTTAGTTATCTGTTTATCAGAGACAGAACATTCTGGCCCAGTGTTAACTCCTGTTGATTCTGTATGGGTTAATCTTCTAGAGAATTACTGCTCCTACTACCCTCTCTAGAAATCTATATCACAAGGCCAGGCACTGGAAAAGGCTGGTCCAGAAACCAGCTGCTGTGGTGTGTGTCAACAGGCATGGCTGGGCTGGGGTATGGGCTGGAGGGACCTGCCCTTTCTGCGTGACAGTCTTTGAGATCCAGAGGCAGACTCATGATGGCATCAACAGCAGTGCTAACATCTGGATTCCTAGTCCTCACTGATTTCATTACAGTGGCTCTGACGGTTTCTAAGGAAACTTTGGCCTCTGGAAGAGGCAATGAAGAAAGTGGAAAGTATGTTTGGGAACACATATTCCTCTTCAAGGTTAAACAAGGGATGATGGCCTTTGAAAATATTCACTTACGTGGGGTGGAACTTCCTGGTGCAACAGTTGTGCCAGAGACTACTCCACTGGTGTCTGGAATTACAAAGAGGAAGGGCCTGATAAGTCATTTCCTTTACATTAAAACAAGGGCTAAGAAGAAAAACATATATTTATTTTAAATCATAGAAGGCCTCTTCCAGGGTTCCTTATACAACTTTCCACAAATAGATTTCCTCCCCTGCACCCCCAAAAAGGCAAAGGCTAAACTCTCACATTAGAAGTCTTTGAATTCTGTATATTGGTAAGTATCGGAGAGATATTCGTGTTTTCATCATGCTCACCTATTTGACTGCCAGAGACTGGGCTCTCTGGGGCAGTGGTCTTGGCTTCTGAAGAAGAAACCAGAGAGAAAATATTCTGCCGTATAGAAATGTAAGGATTTGGGGACTCAAAGATTTCCACAGGGCAGGAGAAATCACTCTATTTCAATCAATCTGAATTGTTAGAAGGAATTCACAGACGTCCCATTTTTACCTAAGACTGTTACTGCTTCAGTGGTTCCCAAGAAAGTTGTGGCCTCTGAGAAAGAGTAGAAATAATAGTAGTAAGGGAAAATTTTTTAAGAATCTGAGCAAAGTATGGTAATATCACCCAGGGAGACAACTGCAGGCAGTGATCCTTCCCAGCTTGCTGATTTACCTGAGCTGGAGCTCCCGGGTGCAATTAGTGTACCAGAGGGTACTCCAGCAGTGCCTAGGTAGGGGAAAAAGAGAAAGATCAATATGCTGACGCTTTCGCAATCCTTAGAAGAATGTGGCCAACAACATGCCTATCTATGACTTTGAAGCAACAAAAGACACTTCCTGGACCTATAACTGACAAGAGGAGAGACATCTTCCATGTTTACCATGTGTCTCTGTGAGGCCAAAGTTAATGCAGTGGCTGATATCCCTGCCCTCATTTTTTGCCAAAGTTGAAGGTCATATCAAAGGCTTTTCTCATGTCTACCTGTTTTCCTTCCTAATGCTCCAGTGGTGGCCCCTAATGAAAAGAAAACGGGGGAAAAAGTACATTTTGAATTTTTATCTTTGAACTAAAATATGATTTCTATGCTGAACAGAAGTCGGTGCTGTGATGTTATGCAGATCAAGCTCTTTTCAAAGGGAAAACCATTTCAGAGCCTGAACTATTGTAACTCTCTTCTCCAGAGACCTAGAACCCTGAGGTTAAATCCCTGAGAAGGGGAAGCCTGTGGGAAACTTGGGCCCAAGTAGTTCAAAATCCAAATCTAAAAAGAAATCCTGATTCCCTTGAAATATTATAGCTTCAAAAGGAAATAAGAAAACACTATTCCACATTAAAGGGATTCTCTACCTTATCTTTGCACATTTTCTATAATTTAAAATTATTCCAAAATAAAAAGCTCATTAAAAAAATCTGTTCTAACAAATCTATCAACTTGGAATCAAACTACAACAACAAATAATGAAAACCCCCAAATCTGCACCTGATTTTATTTCTGCTCCAGTGGTGCCACTTCCTCCCAGGAAAGTTGTGGTTTCTTAAAAAAGGAAAGAAAACCAAAATGAGTATTAAGAAAGAAAGATCTAAGGTGATGTTACTACATGAGATAAGCACAATTGAAAATGTCTTGTCACCTATTAAGTCAGAAAAAAAGCCCTTCTGACTGCAAAAATGATACATACTTTCAACACTCGTTCAATTGTTTAAGAACTGGGGATAAAAAATTTTTAACTCATGATTCCTAATTGGACCTTATGTAGTCCCTGATTGGAATAAGATATGTAAACTTAATAAAAATGTATATAGTAAAGAAATCAAATGATAAATAATAGTAATGCGCATATCTAGATATTAGTTTTCCTGTGCAAAAATCTTGCCAGTGGCTACCATACTGAACTTGGATCACAGAGTGACAGGAATCAAAATGTCAATTCTTTACGCATGATAAGGAAATGGCTTAGGATGGGGGTGAGGGAACCATGTGTTTTCTGAATATGCCATCAAGCTCTTTTCAGAGGTTTCTAGAAGCAGGACTTAATCTTTATACGTTTCCCATGCACCATTGCTACCCCACAGAAAATTTAATGACAAAGTGTCAATAACTCGATTACGTCTTTTAGATATTGATGAGAGAAAGAAAGATGTTTCTCTCCCAATCACCTAACTGATTTTCAGTGCCTTAGCTCCATGGTGAAGCCTCCTTGAAGCAGAAGAAAGGAAGAAAAAAAGAGTTTCAGTGTCTGATCTTTAGTTATTAGGTAAAATCCTGGCTATTCACTAATTTTTGTTTAGAAAATGCTCTTCACAGGAAGTTCAAATACTAGATACAGTTCAGGCAACTTTGCCTTGGTAGGCAGTCGTCTGTCTGTCGGGCCTTACCTCTAGTGGTTTCAGCTTCCATCGTTCCACTTTCTCCAGGAGAAGCTGTAGCTGCTGAGAGAAGAAAGTCACAAAATGAAAAGTTTCAGGGGGTTTGGAATGAAATGGTGGTGCTTCTGCATAGATGCACCAAAAGGGAACGCATGCCATTGTAGAATGTACACAAGTCCGCCAGACTGCAGACTCACCTGTGCTGAAACTTCCAGGGGCGACTGTCGTGCCAGGGGCCACCCTGGAGGTGCCTGAAACACAAAGGGACTGAGGTGATCATGGTGACTCCCTAAGTCAAAGGAGTACCTTAATCTAGAAGGGATATAATGTGTGTGTTTATTTATTTGCCATAACAGAAATCTTTCTCTGAGCACATGGTAGATGATGAACTTGATGTATTTGCCTGCTTTCAACAATTCATAACCAAAGCAAATGCAGAGACGATGTTCCCAACTTCAGGTACTTCTGCCTGGGATTTGATGAGAGGGAAACTATTAATAGATGCATTTCCCCAGTGCTCACCTGCTTGGTTCCCTGGTCCTGCAGTGATGCCTGCAATGAAGCAGAAAAAAGCAGGGTGGGAAGGTTTAAATGTGCTGAAAACTTTAGATGTAGAAGAAAACATCGAACAAGCAAATTTTTATACATATACCCACATACGTGCGTGTGTCCTGGTTCCATGGTGCTTTTTTTCTATTTCACACATACATACAGAAAACTTTCTAGATTCCAGCTCAAATGCTGGTGTTACAATGACAATGGAAAAATCCCATCGTCAGACTTGGAGCAGTGAAACTCAATTCAAGAATTAATAGATTTTCAAAAAGATTTTTTCTCTAATCATAAATGTATTTTGATTCACTTGCAGTGTCCCTAAATAGAATGTAAACTCTCTCAAGAAAAGCTTAGAAAGTCCTAATCCCGATGACCCTAAATCATGAGCTGTCTATTCTCACCAGTTTTGAATCCAGTTCCAGTAGTGCTAGTCTCTTCTGTGGAAGTTGTGGCCTCTGAGGGAAGAAATAGGAAAATGATGAAGTCTGGGAACTTGGAATACTGGGAAGAGATACTGAGGTGTTATTTTATCATAGCAGCCCCACAAGAGATATAATGGTTCTTCCAGAAAATTCTCCAGTGGTACCTAAAATGCAAAGAAGTAAATGGAGCAATATAGCATTCATTACCTCCCCAGTTAATCTTGTAAGCATCAACGTGACCCTAAGCCACTGGAAGCCCTTTCCTGAGGATACTCTCTCTGTAGGGAATGGAATGAACAACTTCCTAGCATTTCGTTTCCCAGGCCAACCTGGGATGGATGTGTTGCTACTGGGTTTTCCTTTCAGTATCAGGTGAGGAGAGAAGAGGGCTTTTAAATCACCCTTATCTGTTTCCCTTCCAGAGACATATGCCCCTGGTGTACTAGAGGTGCTTAAGGGAGGAATAAAGTATGGTTTTATCTCTGTAAGTGGGGCTTTTGATACAAACTGGGGCATTTTCATAACCCACTGCCTTCATGAAGCTTTCCAATGAGGGGAGATGGAGAATAAACAGTAAACATCATGTATAAGTAAATAAGAAGAATGATAGAAAGTGGAACACTATTGGGGGAAAGGTCAACTGGGTAAGGAGGATTGGAAATTTGGAAGTCCTGGGGGCTGGAATATATGCAATATGCTCTCATAATTTTTACCAGGAAAAAAAAAATGTCTCTGTAAGCTGGGACACTGAGGAATAGCCTGGCTGAGACATCTGAGGTTATGGAATTCCTAAGCAGAATAATTGCCCAGGTTGATTCAACACAATATGGCCCAAGAGAAAATGAAGATCCCTAACTCACACTCCTTCATAGTATTTTTTCCACTGTAGCAACCCAAATAGAGAGATGATGAGAGCCCCCCAAGCCTCAGACTGAAAAGCTCACTTCCTGGCAGTCCTGCGTGAATATTTATCCCCCTGTCTTCTGAGATAGTGGTAGCCTCTGAGAGAGAAAAAAATGGAAGATATAAAGACTGAGCAGGACAATCTGGGGCTCCCATAGGCTGTATTGCCCCAGGGGCCACGTTCAGAATTCCTGACCTGTGTTGGCACTTCCAGGTTCCAGAGTTTTGTCAGAGATACCCTCAGTAGTACCTGAAATAAGAAGGGGTTGTGGTCATGTAGTCAATGACATGAAATGTGAATAGTCTCTGAAAGGAAAAAAAAAAATACACCAGTGAATTTACATCTATGGACTTTCTAGTTTTAAGACTTATTCCATATTATTTCCCATGGAATATACCATTCCCTCAGCGAGTTTACAGAGGAACATCCTCCACAACTGACCCTCCTTTTTAGAGTTTAGTTACAAAATACAGGTTTGGTCCCAAATTACCTATGTAACTGTCAGGGAATGTGCCCCATGAGGCCCTGATGAAGGGTCCTTAGACACAAGGCACAAGACATAAGGAGGAAAAGCTGAAGAGTCGGAACTCTATTTCTTGATGTCAAATATTGAATATCTGCTAAATTTTTGCCTAATATGCCAAATATGGGAAATTCAAAGAGTTTTGATATATTTCATGCAAGACTCTTGGGAACTTATTAGAAAGTACAGTTAGTGCCTGAACAGAGGTAACCTGGGATTATTCCAACTTTTGTTCCATGTTCTCCTACAGAAGTTGTGGCCTCTGAGGGAGAGGAAAATGGGATGGAGATGACTGGAAAATATTTAAGGACCATGGAAAAGATACAGAAGTTCTCCTACATAGAATAACAGTGGATGAGAAATCTCGTAACAGACTCCTGGAAGATTCTCTGCCACCCTATTGACTCACCTGTGTTGGAACTGCCAGTGCCAACAGTTGTGCCAGGGGCTACCCCAGTGGTGGCTGAAACACAAAGGGTCTGAGGTCATCACAGTGACTCATGTTTGTCTCCTGAAGGACCTGCCTCTAGAAGGAATCTGGATGTATCTTTGTTGTATCAAAGGGCCCTTTCACTGCTTCCTGGTGAGGTGAGAATCATATGCCTTTCCTATGACCCATGTCATTAACAAAGCAATTAAAATAGTAATGTTTCCAAGTCGAACTTTTCCTAATTTCCCCTGAAATTCCGCCAACTCCAAGACAGGGAAGCAAAGTGGCTTTACCCCAGGTTTACCTGTCACACTCCCAGTTGCTTGGCCTCCTGGTGCTGCAGTGGTCCCTACTGTGGAATAAAAATCAGAAAAATAATT
>CM052440.1:58656753-58685726 GCA_028533085.1 Varecia variegata
GGTGATTTTAGGTAGCCCATCCCAACTGGCTTGGAACTCCACAAATTGATGCTGACACCAAGTGAAACCATGGGGTAGTTACTGAAGTAAATAGAGTGACACTCTACATAAGAACATCGCTGTCACTCATCTTAGATTTTGAAGCATTTCCTCTGTGCTTGACGTTCTTCTGTCAGTGAGAAGAACAAAGTTTTCTGCCTGGTGAAATTTGCATTTGTGGGAGAGGGAACACCAGATAAACAAGATGTAGTATAAATATGTTAGATGTTAAGAGGTGGTAGAACTTTGGAGAATCATGACGAGCAGAGCTGAGAGAATCAGGGATTCTCAGGAGGCTTCTGCAGGATTGTGGGCCTCAAACAGGTTTCCAGAGAACTGAGACTGTCAACAGGATATGGGGAATTGCCTGATGTAGACAACCAGGTCTGAAATTCTTTAGCATAATGACCCAGGTTGGGCAGGCACACATGTTATCTTCTAGACTGGAACTAATCTCTTTCCTTGGCCCTAGTTCTCATTTATTTGCTTATTACAGCATTAAAAAAAAAGAAAAAACCTAGGAAAGGAAGTGAATCCCAGGACCTCAAGCTGACAAAGCTCACCTCCTTTTGATTCAATGGTCCTGCCCCCTCCTGTGGAACTTGTGGCCTCTGAAAGAAAAGAAAGACAGGATTAGTCTGGAATATGGGGAAGTAAAGGGTTATGTTATCTTAGGGATCTGTCACCTGAGGAGCCCTGTGTGTTTAGAACTTACCTGTGTTGTCATTCCCAGGTTCTAGAGTCTTTCCAGAGACTGACCCAGAGGTAGCTATTAAGAAAGGGAGGGATAATGGTCAATACATGGCCATAATGAAGTAGGAAAAGGGTAACAAGAAAATAAATGGAAAAAAATGTATATTCATTCTTATTTCAGTAAACTGGGCTTTTAATGACAAAAGGTAATCTGTATACCCCTCCCATAATATCCTTGCAATAGTAAATCTACCAAACATAAACTTTTATTTCTTAGACCTCCTTTTCTCTAGAGTTCAGGAACAGGGAGACAGCAGCTATCTGTCTAGACATCTATATAACTGCCAAACAGCTGCACGGTTGCTTTTGTGGTGGGGAGGAAAGTCTGCTCAAAGCACAGGAAATAAAAATGAAATTTGAGTTTCTGAATGTTTGTTCAAGGAACGATGGTAAAATTTTCTCTAATATGGGAGAAAACAGTGGCATGCATACATTTCAATGCACCACCTTTATTGGGTATTTTTAGAAAGTGAATGCAATGACCAAGCAAATGCTCACCTGTGGCTATTCCACCTCTTGTGGTTCCATGTCCTATGAGAGCAGTTGTAGCCCCTGGGAGAGAAAATTAGGAAAAATATATTTGAAAGATATTTAAGGGCTATGAACAAAATCTGATATTATTTATAGAGTAAGACCACAGGAGACATCTAATTCTCACAGGACCCCTGAAGTCTTCCCAGACCACCTTTGGACTCACCTATTTTGGAACTGCCAGGGGCAACACTTGTGCCAGGAGCCTCCCCAGTGGTGGCTGAAACACAAAGAGGACTGAGACCACCACAGTGTTCCATTTTTCCCTTTCCTAAAGACCTGCCTCTAGAAAGAATCTGAGCCTATTCTCACTATATCTAAATAGTTTTCCCTGGCTATTTGCTAATGATGGGACCTGTGTATATTCTTATTAACCATTTTGTTTTCAAAGCAAAGAGAGGGACATTAGTCCATCTAGGCAATATTCCCGGTATTCCCTCAGAGGGAGACAGGACTGTTTTTTCTGCCAGAGACACAAGACAAAAAATTAAGCTTACTGGCATTTTTAGGTATCAAGAAAATACTAAACATTTGTATTGCTTTGGGGACGTGAAAACCTCTATCAAGGTAAGTTTCCAAGCTCATATAGATTGTCTATACTTCCCTGGATCAAAATTATTTTTAAGTCCTATAAATACCCTGGAAATTTTTATATATAACCTTCCAGGAGAAATTTCTCAGAACAAATAAAAAGAAATCCCATTTAACAACAGTCTATTGGTACACTTTTTAGGAAAAAAGGAAAATATATATGGGCTTACATGCACTGTCCCTAAATAAATGCACATTATTCTCGAGGACAACAAACAAAGCCTTCTAAAGATAGACGTTATTTACAGCAACAACCAAATCATGGGCTGCTCATCCTCACCTGTACTGGACTGACTGCCTGTACTGCCCCTGCCTTTGGTGGAACTTGTGGCCTCTGAGAAAAAGGAAAGCAAGGATGAGTCTGGAATGTGGGGAAATACAGGATTATGTTACCTTAGGGATCTGTCACCTGAAGAGCCTTCAGTGCCATTCCCGGTGTGCTTCAAACTTACCTGTATTGTCATTCCCAGGTTCCAGTGTCTTTCCAGAGACTAGCCCAGAGCTACCTATTAAGAAAGGACAGGGTAGTCATGAGTCACTACTACATCTCAAAAGAAACTTCATTGGGTATCATTAGCAAGTGAATGCAATGACCCAGCAGTGCTCACCTGTGACTGTTCCACTTCCTCTGAGGGAAGTTGTGGCCTCTGAGGAAGGAAAAAGAGCCAAGTCATGTTTGGAAAATATTCAAAGGCCAGGAAAAGAATATGACACTACTCCTGGAAAGAAGAGTAACAGAAAAGGCATCTAATTATTCAAGGACCCCTAAAAGGTTCCCTGGCAACCTGAAGACTCACCTGTATAGGAACTGCCAGGGGCAACTGTTGTGCCAGGAGCTGCCCCACTGGTGGCTGAAAGACAAAGAGGACGGTGGTTAATATGGTGCTCACATTTCTTCCCTGAAGACCTGCTCTAGAAAGAACCCAAACCTATCCTCATACTATCTAAATAGCTCTTTCCCTGGCTCCTCCATGATGATGTGCTCTATCCATTTTCTTATTACCTGTTAGTTACAAAAGTAATCAGAGGGCCCAATCTTTAACTTGATGCAATAGTCCTGGCATCCCATGAGGGGGACATAAGTGGTTTTCTCCCATACATATCTATTGTGCTGCCAGGGGTGGAAGACAAAAAATTAAGTTTACTGAGATATATAGTCCCAAAGAAAATACTGAATGTTAGTATTGCTTCGGGTTCATGAAAACTTCTATGGAGGTGTGTTTCCAAGGTCACATGGATCACCTATACTTCCCAGGGTCAAAATTGTTTTTAGGTCCTACTACTACCCTGGACATTTTTCTCTGTAAACTTCTAGGAGAAATTTCTCAGAACATACACAAGAGATATCCCATGTCACAAGAGGCTATTGATCAAGCTTTAGGAAAATATTAGATCTAAAAGAAAATATATTTGGTCTTAGATGCACTATCCCCTCCTGCCAAAAAAGTACATTATTCTACAGGAAACCCCACTTTGAAGGAAGGCCATGTAATGCAAGATGCTATTCATGGCAACAGCCAAATCAGAGGCTGCTCATCCTTATCTGTTCTGGCTTCACTTCCAGTACTGTCCCTGCCTTCTGTGAAATCAGTGCCCTCTGAGAGAAGAAGGAATCATGAGCTCAGTCTGGGGAATCTGAGATACTGGTAAAAAGCAGTCAGGTGCTTTTTCACCATTGCAGCTCTACAAAGTTATTGTGCATTCAGGATGAGGAGCTCTGTCTTGTTTAACTACCTGTGTTGGAAACTCCAGATATAATGGTTGTTCCAGAGAATTCACCAGGAGTACCTAAAATGAGAAGAGCAAAGGAGTTAATAGGATGAGCAATACTGGAAACAGTAATATCATCCTGAACCATGGAAACTCCTTTTCTGAGAACTTCTGTTTCCAGATAAAATGAACCATGAAATTTTTTTTCTTTTGGCCAACTTACTAAGATTTTGCTACTATCTATTGCTTCAACTGTAGCCTATTATGAAAGAAAAGGAAACTTAAATTCACTTTACCTATTTTTCATGTCCAATGAGTTGGTTCCCTAGTGTTCCAGGACAGAAGAAAATGTCTAGATCTTTTTAACCGATCTCATTTGCGTAACTAGCCATGGTGCCATAATCAAGTGTTCACAATACACACGCATCTGATATCAATAGCTTCCATTGGTGATTTTAGGCAGCCCATCCTAACTGGCTTGGGACCCCACAAATTGATGCTGACACCAAGTGAAACCATGGTGGTAGTTACTGAAGTAAATAGAGTGACACTCTACATAAGAACATCGCTGTCACTCGTCTTAGATTTTGAAGCATTTCCTCTGTGCCTGACATTCTTCTGTCAGTGAGAAGAACAAAGTTTTCTGCCTGGTGAAATTTGCATTTGTGGGAGAGGGAACACAAAATAAACAAGAACTAGCATAAATATGTTAGATAGTTAAGAGGTGATAGAACTTTGGAGAATCATGATGAGCAGAGCTGAGAGAATCAGGGATTCTCAGGAGGCTGTGGCAGGGTTTTGGGCCTCAAACAGGTGTCCAGAGAACTGACACTGTCACACAGGACATGAAGAAATGCCTGATGTCGACAACCAGTTCTGAAATTCCTTAGCATAATGATCCAGGTTGGTTAGGCACACATGTTGTCTTTCTAGACTGGAACTAAATCTTTCCTTAGCCCTAATTCTCATTTATATGTTTATTACATCTTTAAAAAACAAACAAACAAACAGAAAACTGAGAAAGGAAGACAGTCCCAGAGCTTCAAGATGACAAAGCTCACCTCCTGGAGCTTTTGATCCAGTGGTCCTGCCCCCTCCTGTGGAACTTGTGGCCTCTGAGAGAAAAGAAAGCCAGGATTAGTCTGGAATATGGGGAAGTACAAGGTTATGTTAATCTTAGGGATCTGTCACCTGAGGAGCCTTGTGTGACATTCCCTGGGTGCTTTGAACTTACGTGTGTTGTCATTCTCAGGCTTCAGAGTCTTTCCAGAGACTGGTCCAGAGGTAGCTATTGAGAAAGGGAGGGTAGTCATGGGTCAATACATGGTCATCATGAAGTGGGAAAAGGGTAACAAGAAAATAAATGAAAAAAATACATATTTATTCTTATTTCAGTAAACTGGGCTTTTAATCCCAAAGGTATTCTGTATACCGCTCCCAAAATATCCCTCCAACAGTAAAAATGCCAAAGATATATTTTTACTTCCTAGGCCTCTTTTTTTCTGGAGTTCAGGAAAAGGGAGACAGGAGCTACCTGTCTAGACTATCTATATAACTGCCAAACAGCTGCATGATTGCTTTGGGGGGTGGGAGTGTTGTGTGTTCAGAGTACAGGGGGGAAAAATGAAATTTGCATTTCTGAAAGTTCATCAATGAATAATAGTAAAATTTTCCTCTAATATGGAAGAAAACAGTGGCATTCATACACTTCAAGCCACCACCTTTACTGAATATTATTAGAAAGTGAATTTGATGACCCAGCAACACTCACCTGAGGCTATTCCACCTCTTGTTGTTCCCCTTCCTCCTAGGGACGTTGTAGCCTCTGAGAGAGAAAATTAGGAAAGGCATGTTTGGAAGATATTCAAGGGCTATGAGCAAAATACGATATTACTCATTTATAGAGTAAGACCACAGGAGACATCTAATTATCACAAGACCCCTGAAGTCTTCCCAGACCACCTGTGGACTCACCTGTTTTGGAACTGCCAGGGGCAACACTTGTGCCAAGAGCCTCTCCAGTGGTGGCTGAAACACAAAGAGGACTGAGACCACCACAGTGTTCCATTTTTCCCTTTCCTAAAGACCTCTGGAAAGAATCTGAGCCTATTCTCACTATATCTAAATAGTTTTCCCTGGCTATTTCCTAATGATGGGACCTGTATTTATTCTTATTAACCATTTTGTTTTCAGAGCAAAGACAGAAACATTAGTCCATCTAGGCAATATTCCTCGTTTTCCCTCAGAGGAAGACACACCTGTTTTTCCTGCCAGAGACAAAGGACAAAAAATTAAGTTTGATGGCATTTTTAGACATCAAGAAAATACTAAACATTTATATTGCTTTGGGGACTTGAAACCTTTATGAAAGCATGTTTCCAAGGTCATATAGATTGTCTATACTTCCTTGGATCAAAACAGTTTTTAGCTCCTAATAGTACCCTGGACATGTTTGTACGTAACCTTCCTGGAGAAATTTCTCAAACACAAAAGACATCCCATTTCACAAGAGGCTACTGATAAGATTTTAGGAAAAAAGGAAAATATATATGCCTTAGATGCACTGTCCCTAAATAAATGCACATTATTCTCGAGGGCAACTCACTCACAAACAAGGCCTTGTAATGAGAGTCATGATTCACGGCAACAACCAAATCATGGGCTGCTCATCCTCACCTGTTTGGGATTCACTCCCGGTACTGGCCCTGCCTTCTGTGGAACCTGTGGCCGCTGAGGAAGAGAGGAATCATGAGGTCTGGGGATGCTGAGATGCCAGTAATAAATACTGAGGTGCTATTTTATCACTGACGCTCCATAAAATTATCATACATTCAAGATAAGGAGTTCCCTCTTATTCAAATACCTGCTTTAGAAACTCCAGATACAGTGGTTGTCCCAGAGAATGTACCAGAAGTACCTAAATGAGAAAAGTAAAGGAGCTAATAGAGCAAACAATACTGAAAACAGTGATGTGGTCCTGAATTACTGGAGACCACTGCTGAGAACTTAGTTTCAGAAGAAAATCAACCATGAACTATTTTTTCCAACTTCTTGACAAAGGTTATGCTACTGACTATTCCTTCTACTGCAGCCAATTAAAAAAGGAAGGAAGCTTAATTTCACTTTACCTATTTCATATCCAGGAAGTTCGCTTCCTAGTATTCCAAGATAGGAGAACAAGTCCTGATCATTTTAAATGTTCCCATTTGTGTCAATGGTAATATTATCAACAACTGTTTACAACGCACGCATGTCACATCTATAAGCCTCCTCTGCTGATTTTACGTAGCCCATCTTAACTGGCTTGAGACTCTTGAACTATTACTGAAACCAAGTAAAAACTTGGTGATAACTGTTGAAATAAACAGAGTGACACTCTACATAAGAATATACCTGTCACTCATCTTATGGTTTGTAAGCACCCCCTCTGTGCCTGACATTCTTCTCTCAGAAAGAAGAATAAACAAAGTTCTCTGCCTCGTGCATTTTTGGGAGAGGGAACACAGAAAATTAAAAAAAAATAGTATTATAAATATTTTAGATAGTTGTTGGGAGGTGATGGTACTTTGGAGAATTGTGTTGAACACAGCTGAGAGCATTGGGCAGGGGGTCCTGCGTGGATGCTGCGGGGCATTGGGCCTAAGACAGATGTCCAGAGAACTGACACTGCCACACAGGATGTGGACAAAAGCCAGACATAGATAACCAGTGCCTGAAATTCTTGGGCAGAACTACTCAGGTTGGGCCGGCATATACGTTTGTCCTTCCTGGCTAGAAATAAACCCATTTCCTTGGCCCTCATTCTCATTTACTTATTCACTTCGGCACAGCAACACTAGGAAAGGATGAGAACTCTGCAGCCTCAAGCTGACAAAGCTCACCTCCTGGAGCTTCTTCTGCTGGAGTGGTCCTGTCACCTCCTGTGGAAGTTGTGGCCTCTGAGAGAAAAGCAAGCCAGGATGAGTCTGGAATGTGGGGAAGTACAGGGTCATGTTACCTTAGGGGTCTGTCACCTGAGGAGCCTTGAGTGGAATTCCCTGTGTGCTTTGAACTCACCTGTCTTGTCATTCCCAGGTTCCAGAGTCTTTCCAGCGACTGGCCCAGAGGTAGCTATTAAGAAAGGGATGAATAATCATGGGTCAGTACGTGGTCATCATAAAGTAGGAAAAGGGTAACAAGAAAATAAATGGAAAAAGTGTATATTTATTCAATATTTCAGTAAACTGAGCTTTTAATCCCAAAAGGTAATTTGTATACTCCTCCTATAATATTCTTCTAACAGGAAATTCACCAAAGGTATTTCTATTTTTTTATTGGGCCTCCTTTTCTCTAGAGTTTAGGAACAGGGAGACCGGAGCTCTCTCTCTAGATGTCTATGTAACTGTCGGTCAAATGGCTATATGATTGTCTTGTGGGCTGGGGGGACATTCTGCTCAAAGCACAGAAAATATGAAATTTTGAGTTTCTGAACAGCAGTGAACATAGGATTATAATACACTACCTACCAATGTTTAATATGGGAGACAATAGTGGAATGGATACTACATTTCGAAACAACCTTTATTGGGTATTATGAGCAAGTGAATGCAATGACCCAGTAGCACCCACCTGTGACTGTTCCACTTCCTCTGAGGGAAGTTGTGGCCTCTGAGAAAGGAAAAACAGGCAAGTCATATTTGGAAAATATTTAAAGGCCATGAAAAGAAGATGACACTACTCCTGGAAAGAATAGCAAGAGAGAAGACATCTAATTATTCAAGGACCCCTAAAAGGTTCCTTGCCAACTTGAAGACTCACCTGTATAGGAACTGCCAGGGGCAACTGTTGTGCCAGGAGCTGCCCCACTGGTGACTGAAAGACAAAGAGGACGGTGGTTAATATGGTGCTCACCTTTCTTTCTTGAAGTTCTGCTTCTAGAAAGAACCCAAGCCTATCTTCATTCTATCTAAATAGCTCTTTCCCTGGCTCTTCCATGATGATGTACTCTATGTATTTTTTTCATGATCCATTAATTACAAAAGCAATGAAAGGGCCCAATTCTTTAACTTGGTGCAATACTCCTGGCATTCCGTGAGAGGGAGGTAGGTGGTTTTCTCACATACTTACCTATTGTACTGCCAGGGAGTAGAAGACAAAAAATTAAGTTTGCAGACATATTTAGACATTAAGAAAGTATTAAACATTTGTATTCCTTGGGACATGAAATCTCTATGCAGGCGTTTCCAAGGTCACATAGATTGTCTACACTTCCCTGGATCAAAATTGTTTTGATATGTTTCTATGTAACTTTCTAGGAGAAACTTCTCAGAACAAATACAAGAGACATCCTATTTCACAAGAGGCTATTGATCAATTTTTAGGAAAATATTAGGTCTAAAGGAAAATACATTTGGTCTTAGATGAACTTAGATTAAACAAATACATTATTCTGCAGGAAACCCCACTTACAAACAAGGCCTTATAATGAGTCATTATTCATGGCAACAACCAAATCATGGCTGCTCATCCTCACCTGTTCTGGATTCACTTCCAGTACTGGCCCTGCCTTCTGTGGCACCTGTGGCCTCTGAGGGAAGAGAGGAATCATGAGGTCTGGGGAATCTGAGATACTGGTAAAAAGCAGTCAGGTGCTTTTTCACCATTGCAGCTCTACAAAGTTATTGTGCACCCAGGATGGGGAGCTCTGCCTTGTTTAACTACCTGTGTTGGAAACTCCAGATATAATAGTTGTTCCAGAGAATTCACCAGGAGTACCTAAAATGAGAAAAGTGAAGGAGTTAATAGGACAAACAATGCTGGAACAGTAGTGTGATCCTGAACCATGGGAACACCTTTCCTGGGAACTTCTGTTTCCAGATAAAATGAACCATGAATTTTTTTTTTTTTTTTTTTTTGCCAACTTACTAAAGCTTTGCTACTGACTTTCTTCTACTGTACCTAATTAAAAAAGGAAAGAAGCTTAATTTCATTTTACATGTTTCATGTCCAGTGAGTTCATTTCCTGGTATGCCAGAACATGAGAAAAAGGCTTGAGAATTTTAACTAATCTCATTTGTATAACTGGTGATATTGCCATCAAGTGTTTACAATATACACATGTCATATCTATAGCCTCCCTGCTGATTTTAAGTAGCCCATCCTACCTGGATTGAGACTCTGAACTGCGACTGAGACCAAGTGAAACCTTGGTGGTAACTGCTGAAATAAACAGAGTGACACTCTACATAAGAATATACCTGTCACTCATCTTATGGTTTATAAGCACCCCCTCTGTGCCTGACATTCTTCTGTCATTAAGATAATGGACTAATAGCCTTCTTTCAGCGCATGAAAAAAAAAAAAAAGATAATGGACAAAGTTCTCTGCCCCATGTATTTGTGGGAGAGGGAACAAACACAGAAAATAAAAAGTATTGTAAATATTTTAGATAGTTGTTGGGAGGTGATGGTACTTTGGAGAATCTGTTGAGAGCATCAGGGGTCCTGGGTGGATGCTGCAGGGCTTGGGCCTAAGACAGGTGTCCAGAGACCTGACATTGTCACACACGATGTGGACAAAAGCCTCACATAGATAAGCAGTGTCTGAAATTGTTGGGCAGAACTACACAAGTTGGGCAGACATATATGTTGTCCTTGCAGACTAGAAGTAATCCCCTTTTCTTGTCCTTCATACTCATTTATTTGTTCACTTCAGCACAGCAAAACTGGGAAGGGATGAGAACTCTGAAGCCTCAAGCTGACCAAACTCACCTCCTGGGGCTTCTGATAGGGTGGTCCTGTCGCCTCCTGTGGAACTTGTGGCCTCTGAGAGAAAAGAGAGCAAGAATGAGTCTGGAATGTGGGGAAGTACAGGGTCATGTTACCTTAGGGAACTGTCACCCGAGGAGTGGTTGTGTGGAATTCCCTGTGTGCTTTGATCTTACCTGTGCTGTACGTCCCAGGTTCCTGAGTCTTTCCAGAGCCTGACCCAGAGGTAGCTAGTAAGAAAGTGAGGGGTAGCCATGGTCAGTACCTCATCATCATGAAGTGGGCAAAGAGTAATAAGCAAATAAATGGACAAAAATCTACATATTTATCCAAGATCAAATAAACTGGGCTTTTAATCCCAAAAGGTGATCTGTATACTCCTCCCATAGAATCCCTCCAATGGTATATTTCCCAAAATTATTTTTACTTATTGGGGCTCCTTTTCTCTAGAGTTCAGGCACAAGGAGACAGGAGCTTTCTCTATAGATCATCTATATGAGTGTCAGACAAATGGTGTATGATTGCCTTGTGGGGTGGGAGGAGAGTCTGCTCAAAGCACAGAGAATAAGAATGAAATTGAGTTACCCAACTTTAGTCAATGAATGATACTACTTTACTTAATGATGTGTAAAACAGGAGACAAGAGTGACATAAATACATATCAAGTCACCACCTTTATCAGGTATTAGAAAGTGAATATGATGACCCAGCAGTGCTCACCTGAGGCTACTCCACTTCTTGTTGTTCCCCTTCCTCCTAAGGAAGTTGTGGCCTCTGAGAGAGAAAAACAGGGAAGACAGTTTAGGAAAATATCCAAGGGCCATGAGAAGAATATGATATTACTCATAGACATAGAATAAGACCAGAAAAGACATCTAATTATCGAAACAGCCCTGAAGTCTTCCCCAGCCAACCTGTGGGCTCACCTGTTTTGGAACTGCCAGGGGCAACACTGGTGCCAGAAGCTGCCCCAGTAGTGGCTGAAACACGAAGAGGACTTAGCTCACCATGGTGTCCCATTTTTCCCTTTCCTGAAGACCTGCCTCTAGAAAGAATCTAAGCCTATTTTCACCGTATCTAAATAGCTTTTCCCTTGCCCTTCCCTAATAATGGGACCTGCTTGTTTTCTTATTAGCCGTTTTGTTAACAAAGCAAAGAGTGTGACCAATTCCTCCGCATAGGCAATCTTCCTGGCGTTCCCTCAGAGGGAGACAGGTGGTTTGCACCCCTACTCACCTGTTTTTTCCTGCCAGAGATACAAGATGAAAAATTAAGCTTGCTGGGATATGTAGCCATCAAGAAAATATTAAGTATTTGTATTGCTTTGAGGACATGAAAAACTCTATGTGGGTATGTGTCTGAGGCTCATTTGCATTATCTACACTTCTCAGTTTCAAAATTGTCTTTAATTCCTACTTATACCCTGGATATATTTGTATATAACCTTCCAGGAGAAATTTCTCAGGACACAAGAGACATCCCATTTCACAACAGGCTAATGGTAAATTTGTAGTATTAGATCTAAAGAAAAATACATTTGGCCTTAGATGTATCGTCTCTAAAAAAAATATTCTGCAGGGAAATCCACTTACAATCAAGGCCTCACAATGAGAGTCATTATTCATGGCAACAACCAAATCGTGGGCTTCTCATCCTCACCTGTTCTGGATTCACTTCCGGTACTGCCCCTGCCTTCCGTGGAACCTGTGGCCTCTGAGGGAAGAGAGGAATCATGAGGTCTGGGGATGTTGAGACACCAGCACACAATACTGAGGTGCTATTTTATCATTACAGCACCATGAAGTTATCATGCATTCAAGATAAAGAGTCTCTTCTTGCTCAACTACCTGTGTTGGAAACTCCAGATGTGGTGGTTGTCCCGGAGAATGTTCCAGAAGTACCTAAATGAGAAAAGTAAAGGAGCTAATAAAGAAAACAACACTGGAAGCAGCGATGTGGTCCTGAACCACTGGAGACCATTGCTGAGAACTTAGGTTTCAGAAGAAAATGAACCATGATTTTTTTTTTTTTTTTTTTGCCAACTTACTGACTAGGGTTTTGCTACTTTATGCTCCTTCCACTGTAGTCTTTTTAAAAAGGGAAGGAATTTTAATTTCACTTTACCTATTTCATGTCCAGTGACTTGGCTCCCTGGTGTCCCAGGACAATAAAAATCATCTTGATCTTTTTACATATTCTCACTTTTTTAACGGATGACAGTGTCATAATCAAGTATTTATGATACACACATGTCGAATATTTATTGCTCCCCCTGCTGATTTTAAGTTGCCCATCCTACCTGCCTTGGGACCCTGTAAACTTTTGCTGAGTCCCAGTGAAACCGTGGTGGTCGCTGTTGATGTAAACAGAGTGGAAATCGACATAAGACCACTGCTGTCACTCATTTTGTATTTTGTAAACATTTCCTCTGTGCCTGACAGTCTTCTGTCAGTGAGAAGACACTCACTGTGTCTTCTCAGCAAATTTCTAAACACATTAGGTGGTTGTTAGGAGGGGACAGTACTTTGGAGAGTCGTGATGAGCAGAGCTGAGTGAACTGGGTGTCCTGGGAAGGATACTGCAGGGCTGTGGTCCTCAGACAGGTGTCAAGACAGCTGACACTGTCACGCAGGACATAGAGGAAAGCCTCACATAGATAACCAGTGTCTGAAATGTTTAGGCAGAACTACCCAGGTTGGGCAGACACACATGTTGCCCTTCTAGACTGGAAGTGACCCTCTTTCCTTGGCCCTCATTCTCATTTATTTGTTCACTACAGCACAAGACAAACAAAAAGAAAAAAACAGGGAAAGGATTAGAATCCCAAAGCCTGAAGCTGACAAAGCTCAGCTCCTGGTGCTTCTGATGGGGTGGTCCCACCTACTCTTGTGGAACTGGTGGCTTCTGAGAAAAAAGAAAGCAAGGACGAGTCTGGAATGTGGGGAGTCCAGGTTAGCTTAGGGACTTATCTCCTATGCAGCCACTGTGCAGCGTTCCCTGTGTGCTTTTGGACTTACCTGTCTTGTCATTCCCAGGTCCCAGAGTCTTTCCAGAGAGTTCCCCAGTGGTGTCTATTAAAAAAGGGATGAGTAGTCCTGGGTCAATGCCTCATCATCATGAAGTAGGCAAAGGATAACAAGCAGATAAATGGACATAATCTATTTCATTTTTTAGTAAACTGGGCTTTCCTTTTTTTTCCTGCAACAGACGCCTTAGAATAAACTGGGCTTTTAATCCCCAAAGGTAATCTGTATATTCTTGCTATAGTATCCTACCAACAGTACATTTACCAAGGGTATTTTTACTTATTGGGCCTTCTTTTCTCTACAGTTTAGGAACAGACAGACAGGAGCTCGCTCCCTAGATGTCTATATAACTGTCAGTCTGACGGCTGCAAGATTGCCTTGCAGGGTGGGAGGACAGTCTGTTCAAAGCACAGGAAATAAGAAAGAAATTTGAGTTTCTGAACTTTAGTCAATGAACAATGGTAAAATTTTCTCTAATATGGGAGACAAGAGCGTCATGGATACATTTCAAGGCACAGTTTTTATTGGGTATTAGTAGCGGGTGAATGCACTCATCCAGCAATGCTCACCTGTGGCTATTCCACTTCTTGTTTCACTTCCTGCAATGGAAGTTGTAGCCTCTGAGAGAGAGAAAATGAGGAAAGAGATATTTGGAAAATATTTAAGAGCTATGAAAAAATAGGATATTACTCTTGTAAAGAATAACACCAGAGGAAACATCTGATTGTGGGAGGAGCCTTGAAGTCTTCCCAGCCAACCTGAGGACTCACCTGCACTAGACCTGCCAGCAGCAACAGTTGTGCCAGGAGCTGCCCCCGTGGTGGCTGAAACACAAATAGGACTGGGATCATGGTGGTGTTCAATCTCTCTTCCCCAAAGACCTATCTCCAGATAGACTTTAAGCCCATCTTATATCTCACTGGTTCTTCCCTGGTTCCTCCCTGATAACAAGCCCTCTGTAGTTTCTCATTAACCATTTTATTGCCAAGGCAATTAGAGTGACAATGTTCTCAACCTGAGACAATCTTCCCGGCTATCTCTGCCAGGGAGGTGGGGTGGTTTTCTCCCATGCCCACCTGTTTTCCTCCCTGTGACTTGGTTCTCTGATGTCAGAGTGGTGCCTGCTGTGGATTGGTCACAGAGAAACATATGAATGTGCTGAGAATTCTAGACAATGTGAAAATATTTAGCCCTTCATTTGCAATAAGAAAACATTTATGTGGGCAAGTATGTTTCCTGGGTTCTCACAGCTTCTATTTCTCAGGAAGTTTTATCACCCCTCTCCTTTCAAAAGCCTGTGATGTTTGTAATTTCACAGCAGAAATTACTTGAAACAATTACTATAAGTTTTCTATCTTCAGCGGTTATAGGTATGATTCTGCACTCAGTAATTAGCAGCTTTTCAGGAAAAATTGCTAAACTGAAAAAGAATTAGATGACCAAAAATGCATTATTAGTAAATACAAACTACTCTCCACAAACTTCCTCTCTATAGCCTCTTCTATGAGAACCATAATTAGTGATAACAACAAAGATGTGAGTTGCTCATTCTCACCTATTCTAAATCCAACTCTAGTGGTGCCAACACCTTCTGTGGGAGTTGTGGCCTCTGAGGGAAGAGACAATTAACCTTAAGTTCTGAACTGTTGGGATACTGGGAAAGTGTATTTTGTGTTATTTTATCGGAATGCCCTTACAAAAAAAATTATCATTTCCTCTTAGAGATGGTTTTCTTTCAACTCTATCTGTGTAGGAAATTTCTGTTTGAATGGATGTCTCAGAGCCTACTCCAGTGATACCTAAAACAGGAAGAAGTAAACTTGGTAACGTTTTAGTTCTTCATGGAAGCCAATAGTGAATGGCCTTACACCTATGTACAACCTTTCCTGAGGACTTAATGTTCCAAATGATAAATCATGAGTGTCCTCTCACATTATCTCCTTGGCCCATTGATTCATGGGTGCCTTGCAAATGAACACCCAACATTGCAGAGGGATGGGAGCTCCTTTCATGCCTGTTTCATTTCTTGTTATATGTCTCCCTGATGTGCCAGGAATGACTACAGAGGGAGGAAAATGGAAGACAAAGGTCTTTCTAAATACCCCTGGGATATTTTTGTGGGTTTTTTTTAATGAAATCCTTAAAGTATACATGTTCACATATACACAACATGCACAAAACACTCATATGGAAGTAAGAGCCAGCTTACATTTTATTTATGTCATATTACCTGTCTTGGACACTCCTGAACTGCTGCTGACTTCAGGAGAGATACTGGCAGTGCCTGTGAAAAGAAATTTTGTGAACTTCAAAAGCAGTGACACTCTCATCCCTGTCTTCAGAGAACTATCTCTGGGAGCCAGGACTCAGGAACACTTGGCTGAGGGGCCTGAATACAGATAATTCCAGAGGGATTAATGATTTGGCTTGGCCTTTTGTGTTGTGTCTCCAGAGGAAATGTGTCCTCACCCTTCATATTCTTCTGTTCTTTGCTGTAATCCCAAATATTGAACCAAAGGAACCCAAAGTCTTGGGATGAACAACACTCACCTCCTGACAGTCCTGCTCTGGTGGTCCCTGTAGCAGTTGTGGCCTCTGAGAGGGAAAAGAATGAAAGCAGTGAAGTAAGAACATGCTGGAGCTACGGATTACCTACATGGCCCCCTTTAGGATTTCCTGGAGTGTAGCAATTTCCCTGTGATTTTGCCTGAGACACCACCAAAAGTTCCTGAAATAAGAAAGAAGTGGTGGTCAACATGCCATGACTTGGGACTTGCCTGTTAAAAACTCTGTATCTCTTAGCTCACCAAGAGGGAGCTTCCTAATGTCAAGAATTAATCTGCATGTTTCCTATGTAGCATTTCTTTCCCACAGCAAATTTCCTGACACAATTCTAGACCCTTTAGTATCTTTCTTTGAGGTTCAATGCCAGGAAACATACATATCTCACTGGGCAGTGACTTGACTCCCTGGAGCACTGAATGGAGGTAGAAGTAAGTTTCAGACTACTAAATCTTGTCATTTGTTATCTACAATAGTAGCTGATTTTCATTTTAAAAAATGTTTAACATGGGGGAATAAAACAGTGGGGCTACGTTTCAGGGAACACTGTCTATTGGAAGATGTTCAAAAAGTGCTATGGCTTCGCAGGTTCAGCTGGGGCTGTCCCACCTGCAGTGACTTCACTTCCTCCGAGGGAAACTGTGGCCTCCGAGACAGAGGAAAAGAAGAAAGGCGTGATTGGAAAAACATCAAGGATTATGGATTATTATAGTGATAATCTTGCCTAGAAATAAAACCTGAGGAAATAGCTCCTTAAAAGAAGTCCCCATGGGAAAATTCCATGTCTTGTTCTTACAAGACAAGTGTTGGAACCTGTAGGGGTAGGAATTGTGCCGGTGGCAGCCCTAGTGGTACCTGAAACACAGAGAGGCCAGGTCACCACAGTGACTCATTCTGTGTGGAAAGGCCTGCATCTAGATGCCTGTGGATGTTCCTTGGCTATAACAAGTAGCCTTTTCTGGGACCTGGCAGATCCATAGTTCTGTGAGTTTCTCCCCTTGGATTAATCCATTCTCAAAGCAAAGAGTGGCAATGTTCTCCACTCGAGACATCCTATGCTGGCATTCCCTAAGATGAAAGGTAATTTTCTCTCATATTTACCCAGTTTACTCTCAATGTGCCTTAGCTCTCTGGGACAAAAGATGGTTTACACATGCTGAGTACCTGGGACAGTGGGACACTATTGGGGATTACTTCTGGTTAGTGGGATCAAGAAAGGCTTCCTGGAAGAGACAGATCTGGGTCTTTATCATTGGTAGGACTTGTCTGTTTGAAATCCAGGAAGGGGCATGGCAGGCAGAAGACACAGGGAGAGCCAAGGTTTAGAGAAACACAGCAACATATGTTGCATAAACATACATTGAGTGAAAAAATAACTATAAATTTAGCTTGAATTAAGTGAGAAAATAACTTCCTAGTGACTAGTTTGTAAGACTTTGTAAAGGAACTTTATAACAGTGCCGACAGGTAATTTGGTGAGGCCAAACATTGGTATGTGAGAAGCGGTAATGAGAAGTAAGTTTGGAAAGTAGATTGGAACGCCAAAGGAGTCAGATATTAGATGAAAGAATTTAGAAATTATTTGAATGGCAGGCAATGGATAGCTGCTAAAGTGTACTGAAGACAGAAATAACATGAACAGAGATAAGTCAACAGAGGACCACTGACCACTACTTTGTATAGAATGCATCTGAGAATAGAGAAAACAGGAAGGGAGGACACTTGCCTACAATAGTTCAGACTAAAGTTTAGTGTGGGTGTGAATGTGTTAACTCATTCAGCCTAGGAAATGTAACAGAGTCTGTCTGGAATTAAACAGATTTGTCTGTTCTAAACAGGCTAACATTTCTGAACCTTGGATTCCTCATCTGCAAGTTAGGGGAAAATAATGCCTACATTATTCAAATGAGATATTGGATGAAACCCAAACATGATTCAAATGTATTGAGTGTTTGTCATATGCAAAGCTCCCTGAATGATACATTAATGCTGCATAAAGCATAGTCCCTTGCAACAAAGGCAGAATCTAGGGGGTCAAGGGATTAGTAATGCAATCAAACACCTCATCAGATAAGGGCCATAAAGAGGTTTTATATCAGTGAAAAATAAGACAAAAATGCCTGTTTTTAGGGAGCTTATATTCTAATGTAAATGCTAAAAGAATCAGAAGGGGAAATAAGAAAAAGTGAGATGTTCTAAAGAATTACCTTCTTTTGCTTATCTTGAAAAACTGTTCTTAAGTTTAAAAAGAGATACCATGATGCAATAAAAGCTAAATAACTTTCATAGAAATAGTGAGTGACAAGTAAGACCAATATGCTAAGAAATAATGGTACTATTTCTTTTTTAATAAGGGGGATATTTGGGGAGTTATTTTTGTTTGAGTTTGTATACTTGTATACAACCAGTGAAGAATTTAACTATTACATAAAGGATTTAATACACATTTATTACAACTTAAGAAGGCATAAGAAAAGAGAAAGCAAAATCCCTATGCTACCAAAATCTAATTTGAAGTTCATGTTTTATTAATCTGATAAATTAAGACTTCTGCTGCCATGTTTTCTATTCCAGTTAATATAACATATTTTTTTTCTTTTTCTTTTTTGGGGGGCTGTGCTTTCTCTTAATTTTTTGTTTTTTATTTTTAAAAATTTTTTTTTTACTTTTTTTGAAATGCACATTTATAATCACATCTTCTCACCTGCTGCTTTAATCTGTTTCCATGGCACCAAAATTTAAAAACACAAATGTTTATAAATATAAATTTCTTATTTATTTCCATTTATAAAGATTATTTTATATATTAGATTATCATTTGAGCAGAATGGCATAGTCCCTTAATATTTTTCAGTGTAACAAATGGAAAAGACAAATTCTATTTCAAACCACATTGTGCAGAAACATATTTTCATGTCATTTTAATTTCAGTTTACCTTCAAAGAGTTGTGATGGAGTTCTCTTAAGTGAACATAATAAAGAAAATACTAAGTGCTTTGATTAAATAGTATACTTGAATTTTATTTTTAAAATTTGCTTCAGTGTTTCAAATGCATGATATATAAGATTTTTGTTGAAGAATAGCAGTGTATTACTCCCACAGAAGCTTATCTTAGAAATTCAAATCAAAATGAGATAACTCTTCGGAGAAATATTGTAAAGTGCTCTTCTAAGTAATCAACTATGAGTTACAAATTCTCAAACTGAAAGCAAATCATTGCCTTTTTCCAAGTAAAATATGTATACACAGGTATTTCTTGTTTGGTTCCATTTAATTAAAGATTAAGTCTTGAACTTAGAGAATGCCAAAAATGATAAAATACATACTATGCCCCAATAGTCACTTTGTGTAGCCCTGTTGTTAATTTATAATATAATTATGGTGTTCAGTATATAAGATGAATCATGCCAATTCATTTGCTTTATATAATATTAATGTAGTGAATAAAGAATAATTAATTTAGCTTGAATTAAATTATTGAATTAATTATTTTCTAGTGACCGGTTTGTAAAATAAATTTACATAAAGAAACTTTATAACAGTAGTTAGAATAAATGTAGCATGAGTATTTACCAGAAAAATAAGAGTGTAAGTAATCAATTCCTTAAACTAATAGTGAAAAATTTAGTCACTAAAGCCTAGGTTCTGTTAGATACCTGAAGATGGAGAAATGATGTCTTTCTCAAGTACTATGATACCAAGTATATTACTAGCCCAGAAGCTTAAATAATAATGCACTACAGCCTTAAACATAATTTAGTCCGTTTATTTAGTATTAGGAAAAAGACAGTGCCCTATAAATATCTGTGAATTTTGTCAGTCAGGAATAACCATAAAAAGAAAAATAGTTATATAATTTTGACTTATAAAACAATGGTATTATAGTCTTATCAAATAAAATGCTCCAAATCTTATTGTTTCAGAATAATGTATGCCACAGTTTGTCATTATATAAAAATTTAAACTTCTTCTTATTACCTGCTGCTGTAGTTCTTGTAATTAGAAATAGAGAATATTTAATCTTTGTTATTGTAAAAACAAGCTTTCTAGATGGGCCATTAAAGATCATCGCATATTTTGCTTTGGAGGAAGAAGACATCACACCGAAAAGCACAGTCTTTGGAGTCAGTAGACAATGGATAAAAGTATTGTTTCCACTATTTGACTTGCTATAGGACCTAGACCAGTTAGGCAATGTCTTTGCCTAAGTTCCTCATGAGCAAAATGAGATAACAATACTTATTTAAATAATTAAGTGAGATAATGTATGTAAGCACATTGCAATTATTTAACTGGCATTATTATTATTTTCCTATTTTTATTTAGCCAGTGAGCATGAAAACAAGTCAAAAATACATCTGGCATCCCCCTGCTTACTTACCTGTAGTGGTACTTTCTGGTGCAATTGTTGAGCCAGGTATGGCTCCCGTGGAACCTAAAATTAAAAAGTGGAAAGTCAGGAGCGGTGTTCTTATTTTACTGGAACACTATCCAGATATTAATCAACATAACTGCTTTGAGTCCAGTTGCTATAGTCCCAGTACCTGATGGGAAAGCTGTGCTTTCACCTCTGGCTCCTGTGGAAATTGCAGAAGGTACTCCAGTTGTAGCTGAATTTAAAACAAATGAAAAAGAATCGTAATAACATAATGGGTCATTTTCATTTAGACTTCTCCCTGACATCTCAAATTCAACCTATTCATGCCTGAACCTGTAATGTCCTACCACACACTGCTGCTTTTAACATTCCCTATTTCACTAAGTGGTAGTACCATCATCCAAAAAACTGAACTTGTCAGCTTGAAAATGACCTGTCACCAAATCCTCATCCAAACTATCGCCAAATCCCCTTGATGGTTCCCCCCAAAATGTGTTTTGAATCTTTCCATTTCTTTCCATCGGCCACCATAGTTTATTCTAAACCACTGCCTCTTAACCTGACTCAGCAACAGCTTCCTAACAAAACTCTCTGCCTCTGATCGCAGGTATACAACCCTTCTAAACGCTGAAGTCTTACTGGTCTTTTAAAAATGTGAAATGGATCATGTCACTCTTCCGTCTCACACCTTTTGGTAGCCTCACTTAGCTCTTAAGAACAGATCTAAAATCCTTCACTTGCGTTTCAAGGCTCTGGGTGATCAGGTTCCTTCCTACTTCTCTAGGCTTGTTTTCTACCACTCTTCAGCCTCCCAACTGGGCACTGGGAACCCTGGCCTCCTTCGACCTTAAACTCTCCAGATCCTGTCACTTCCCCCTAGAGCTCTCTTCCCATCTCCCTCCCTGCCTTACTCTCTCTCTGACTAGTGCCTCTTTGGGACACCAGGTGGAATGTCACTTTCCTGACACCCTCATCTTATTCTTAGCACTTAACATAACTGGAATTATATCACTGAGATATTTTTTCTTTTGACTGGCTAAATCCCCCCACTAGACAGGATGTTCTGAGAGCAGGGACCTTGTCAGACTTGTTCACCTCTCAACCCACACACCTGTTACAGTGCCTGGCACACAGATGGCAAATAAGAAAAATAATTAAATAACCGAAATTTAATAAACTGATAAAGTTTAATTTAATTTAATAAAATTGGGACACTGCTGTTATTATAGAAAATTTCAAACTGTGTGCTACCGTATAGTTCTGGTATGGTAGCCTTTACATTCATCTGATTTTCTTTGAGTGGTTGAATTTGGTGTATCTGACGCTTCGTTGGGATTTCCCTTCCAGGGAATATATTTACTTGCTGCCCTAGTTTCCAACCACTGCCAAAGGAGAAAAGACAACGTAGTAGGTAAGGAATAGGATCTGGGGGCAGATTTCCTAAGTCCTCATGTGCACCTACCTGCTAACTAAACTTCTCCCTGACTTCCTCATTTGAAAATGTGGGCAAAAGTAGTACTTATCTCACTGGTTGCTGTGAAAATTAATTACAGGTCACATAATGTAGAGCAGTGCCTGACTACCCAACAAGTGCTCAATTTTTTTTCTTATTTTGTTTTCAACTTCTTCATTTAAAATTTATCTCTTGATAGAATTAGCATTGTAAAGACAATTTGCTATTCTTCCATTCTAGTGCCAAAACACTGAACAAAATATAAGGTCCTAAAAACTAGATGCTGTGGATCTGATTCTCTGATTTTCTTACTTACAATACTCATTACTATTACTAGATTTATGACAAAACCTTAATTTGAGCTACAATCTGGGCCAAATACTTCCCTTCCCACGTACCTGATTTTCCAGGTGTGGTTAATCTGGTTGTGCTTTCACCTCCTCCAGTGGTGGTTCCATATGGTTCTTCAGTTGTGTGTGGTTAAAGAAATAATTGATCATTATCTTTACATGGTTCATTTTAATAAAAATAATGAACTCACTGCCATTTATGTGAATTTCAAATTTAGATGTTAATAAATCTAGATCCTCTCTTGATCATTTCTCCCAAAATGTATGTCCTTGGTTAAATTACCTACTCTTATGTACATAATTTGGGTCTCAGTCATGCTTATAGGCCACCAGCAGAGCACCCATGTGAGCCTTCCCTGCTTGCTTCACAGCAGTGATGGCCCAGAGCCAGGTGCTCCAGCTGTGTGACCCCTGCCTGTGCCTAGGGTAGTCCCCACTGAACCTCTGGTTGTATTAATTGATGAAAACATAAATTTCTCAAGAAATCTGAGGAATCCATTTCAAAAAATAATGTTCTGAAAAGGTCCCATCATTATCCACCAGTTTGAGTTCTTAATACCATACTTAATTGTGATAAATTTATACAGACTCCAGTGTGGGAGTCTGAACTAACATTAGATTGTCCACATTAAATGGTCTATCTTTAGGTAATTAGACTTGCCTTCATGTGCTGTAAATTCACTTCCTGGTTGTTCGGTAGTTCTTCCTGCCGCAGTGGTTGTGCCAGTTGACAGTCGAGTTGTCCCTGATTCCCCAGAAGATGGCCCCGTTATCTCTGTCACTCCAGCTGATTGTCTCATTGTCTCTATCACTCCAGCTGAGAGTTCAGTTGTCCTTGTCACTCCAGCTGATGATTCAGTTGAACCTGTCACGCCAGCCAGTGGTCCAATTGTCTCTGGTCTTCCCGAAAATGGCCCAGTTATCTCTGTCATTCCAGCTGGGAGTCCAGTAGAACCTGTCACTCCAGCAGATGCTCCACTGGTCCTGCCCACTTTAACTGACTGTCTAGCTATCCCTGTTACTCCAGCTGGGAGCCCAGTTGTCCCTGTCACTCCAGCTGATGGTCCAACTGAATCTGTCACTCCAGGTGAGAGTCCAGTTGAACCTATCACTCCAGTGGATGGTCCAGTTGTCCCTGATTGTCCAGATGATGGTCCAGTTATCTCTGTCACTCCAGCTGGTTGTACAGTTGAACCTGTCACTCCAGCAGATGGTGTACTGCTTCCTGCCACTTTCACTGATTGTCCACTTGTTCCTGTTACTCCACCTGAGAGCCCAGTTGTCCCTGTCACTCCACCTGATGGTCCAACTGAACCTTTCACTCCAGCTGATGGTCTAACTGAACCTGTCACTGCAGTGGATGGTAGAGGCGTCGCTGATGTTCCAGACGATGGTCCAGTTATCCCTGTCACTCCAGATGATTGTACAGTTGTCTCTGTCACTACAGCTGAGAGTCCAGTTGTCCGTGTTACTCCAGCTGATGATTCAGTTGAACCCAACACTCCAGCAGATAGTCCTGCTGTCTCTGATCCCCCAGATGATGGCCTGGTTATCCCTGTCACTCCAGCTGAGAGCCTAGTTGAACTTCTCACTCCAGCAGATGGTCCAGTTGTTCCTGATCTTCCAGAAGATGGCCCAGATATCTCTGTCACCCCAGATGGTAGTCTAGTTGTTCCTGATACTCCAACAGATGGTCCTGTTGCCTCTGATGCTCCAGATGCCGGCCCAGTTATCTCTGTCACTCGAAACGATGGTACAGTTCTCCCTGTCACTCCAGCTGTGAGTCCAGTTGAACCCGTAACTCCAGCTGAGACTCCAGTTGAACCTCTGACTTCAGCAGATGGTCCACTGGTCCTGCCCACATTAACTGACTGTCCAGCTATCCCTGTTACTCCAGATGAGACCACAGTTTCTCCTGTCACTCCAGCTGATGTACCAGTTATCTCTGTCATTCCAGCTGCTTGTCCACTTGAACCTGTCACTTCAGTTGAGGGTCCAGTAGAACCTGGCACTCCAGCTGAGAGACGAGTTGAACCTGTGACTCCAGCAGATGGTCCAATGGTCCCTGCCACTTTAACTGATTGTCTAGTTGTCCCTGTTACTCCAGTTGAGAAGAGAGTTTTTCCTGTAACTCCAGGTGATGGACCAGTTGTCTCTGTCACTCCAGTGGATAGTCCATTTGAACGTGTCACTCCAGCTGATGGTGCACTTGAACCTGTCAAGGCACCTGATGGTCCACTTGAACCTGTCACTCCAGAAGATTGTCCATTTGAACCTGTCACAGCAGCTGAGAGTCCAGTTGCACGTGTAACTCCAGCAGATTGTCCACTGGTCCCTGCTACTTTCACTGACCCACCAGCTGTCCCTGTTACTCCAGTTGAGAGTACAGTTTTTCCTGTCACTCCGGCTGATAGACCAGTTGTCTCTGTCACTCCAGCTGATGGTCCACTTGAACCTGTCACTCCAGCTGACACTCCACTTGAACCTGTAAATCCGGCAGATGGTCCACTGGTCCCTGTCACTTTCACTGACCCAGCAGTTGTCCCAGTTATGGCACCAAAGCGTCCAGTTTTTCCTGTCACTCCAACTGATAGACCAGTTGTCTCAGTCACTCCAGCTAATCGTCCACTTGAAACTGTCAGTCCAGCTGATGGTCCACTTGAACCTGAAACTCCACCTGACAGTCCACTTGAACCTGTCACTCCACCAGATTGCCCACTTGAACCTGTCACTCCCGCTGAGAGTCCAGTTGAACCTGTAACTCCAGCAGATTGTCCACTGGTCCCTGCTACTTTCACTGACCCACCAGCTGTCCCCGTTACTGAAGCCAAGTGTCCAGTTTTTCCTGTCACTCCAGCTGATAGACCAGTTGTCTCTGTCACTCCAGCTGATGGTCCACTTGAACCTGTCACTCCAGCTGACTGTCCACTTGAATCCGTAACTCCAGCAGATGGTCCACTGGTCCCTGTCACTTTAACTGATTGTCCAGTTGTCCCTGTTACTTCAGTTGAGAGCCCAGTCTTTCTTGTCACTCCAGCTGATAGACCAGTTATCTCTGTCACTCCACCTGACGGTCCACTTGAACCTCTCACTCCACCTGACACACCACTTGAACCCGTAACTCCAGCAGGTGGTCCAGTGGTCCCTGTCACTTTAACTGATTGTCCAGTTGTCCCTGTTACTCCACTTGAGAGTAAAGTTTTTCCTGACAATGCATCTGATGGACCAGTTGTCTCTGTCGCTCCAGATGAATGTCCCCTTGAATCTGTCACGCCCGCTGAGAGTACAGTTGAACCTGTAACCCCAGCAGATGGTCCACTGGTCCCTGCTACTTTAACTGACCCACCAGTTGTCCCCTGTACTGCAGACGAGTGTCCAGTTTTTCCTGTCACTCCAGCTGATTGATCAGTTGTCTCTGTCACGCCAGCTGATTGGCCCCTTGAACCTGAAACTCCACCTGACAGTCCACTTGAACCTGTCATTCCAGCAGATTGTCCACTTGAACCTGTCACTCCTGCTGAGAGTCCAGTAGAACGTGTAACTCCAGCAGATTGTCCACTGGTCCCTGTTACTTTCACTGACCCACCAGTTGTCCCCGTTACTGCAGTCGAGTGTCCAGTTATTCCTGTCACTCCAGCTGATAGAGCAGTTGTCCCTGTCACTCTAGCTGATGGTCCACTTGAACCTGTCACTCCAGCTGACTGTCCACTTGAACCCGTAACTCCAGCAGATGGTCCACTGGTCCCTGTCACTTTAACTGATTGTCCAGTTGTCCCTGTTACTTCAGTTGAGAGACCAGTCTTTCCTGTCACTCCAGCTGATAGACCAGTTGTCTCTGTCACTCCACCTGATGGTCCACTTGAACCTCTCACTCCACGTGACACACCACTTGAATCCGTAACTCCAGCAGATGGTCCACTGGTCCCTGTCACTTTAACTGATTGTCCAGTTGTCCCTGTTACACCAGTTAAGAGTCCAGTTTTTCCTGTCACTCCATCTGATGGAACAGTTGTCTCTGTCACTCCAGCTGATTGTTCCCTTGACCCTGTCACTCCCGCTGAGAGTCCAGTTGAACCGGTAACTCCAGCAGATTGTCCACTGGTCCCTGCTACATTCACTGACCCAGCAGTGGTCCCGGTTATGACACCCAAGCGTCCAGTTTTTCCTGTCACTCCAGCTGACAGACCAGTTGTCTCAGTCACTCCAGCTAATTGTCCACTTGAAACAGTCAGTCCAGCTGATGCTCCACTTGAACCTGAAACTCCACCTGACAGTCCACTTGAACCTGTCACTCCACCAGATTGCCCACTTGAACCTGTCACTCCCGCTGAGAGTCCAGTTGAACCTGTAACTCCAGCAGATTCTCCACTGGTCCCTGCTACTTTCACTGACCCACCAGTTGTCCCTGTTACTGAAGCCGAGCGTCCAGTTTTTCTTGTCACTCCAGCTGACAGACCAGTTGCCTCTGTCACTCCAGCTGATGGTCCACTTGAACCTGTCACTCCAGCTGACTGTCCAGTTGAACCCGTAACTCCAGCAGATGGTCCACTGGTCCCTGCCACTTTAATTGATTGACCAGTTGTCCCTGTTATTCCAGTTGAGGGTACAGTTTTTCCTGTCTGTCCATCTGATGCACCAGTTGTCTCTGTCACACCAGCTGATTGGCCCCTTGAACCTGTCACTCCAGCTGATTGTCCAATTGAACCTGTCACTCCAACAGATGGTCCCTTTGAACCTGTCACTCCCGCTGAGAGTCTAGTTGAACCAGTAATTCCAGCAGATAGTCCACTGGTCCCTGCTACATTAACTGACCCAATAGTTGACCCCTGTACTGCAGATGAGTGTCCAGGTTTTACTGTCACCCCAGCTGATCGACCAGTTGACTCTGTCACTGCAGCTGATGGTCCACTTGAACCTGTCACTCCAGCTGACTGTCCACTTGAACCCGTAATTCCAGCAGAGGGTCCACTGGTCCCTGTCACTTTAACTGATTGTCCAGTTGTCCCTGTTACACCAGTTGACAGTCCAGTTTTTCCTATCACTCCATCTGATGGAACAGTTGTCTCTGTCAGTCCAGCTGATTGTCCCCTTGAACCTGTCACTCCCGCTGAGAGTCCAGTTGAACCGGTAATTCCAGCAGACTGTCCACTGGTCCCTGCTACTTTCACTGACCCAGCAGTTGTCCGGGTTACTGCACCCAAACGTCCAGTTTTTCCTGTCATTCCAGCTGATAGACCACGTGTCTCTGTCACTCCAGCTGATTGTCCACTTGAAGCTGTGACTCCAGCTGACAGTCCACTTGAACCTGTCACTCCACCAGATTGCCCACTTGAACCTGTCACTCCTGCTGAGAGTCCTGTTGAACCTGTAACTCCAGCAGATTGTGCACTGGTCCCTGCTACATTGACTGACCCACCAGTTGTCCCCGTTACTGAAGCCAAGTGTCCAGTTTTTCCTGTCACTCCAGCTGATAGACCACTTGTCTTTGTCAATCCTGCTGATGGTCCACTTGAACCTGTCATTCCAGCTGACTGTCCACTTGAACCTGTAACTCCAGCAGATGGTCCACTGGTCCCTGTCACTTTAACTGATTGTCCAGTTGTCCCTGTTACTTCAGTTGAGAGGCCAGTCTTTCTTGTCACTCCAGCTGATAGACCAGTTGTCTCTGTCACTCCACTTGATGGTCCACTTGAAGCTCTCACTACACCTGACACACCATTTGAACCCGTAACTCCAGCAGATTGTCCACTGGTCCCTGCTACTTTCACTGACCCACCAGTTCTCCCTGTTACTGCAGTCGAGCGTCCAGTTATTCTTGTCATTCCAGCTGATAGACCAGTAGTCTCTGTCACTCCAGCTGATGGTCCACTTGAACCTGTCACTCCAGCTGACACACCACTTGAACCCGTAACTCCAGCAGATGGTCCACTGGTCCCTGTCACTTTAACTGATTGTCCAGTTGTCCCTGTTACTGCACTTGAGAGTACAGTTTTTCCTGTCACTCCATCTGATGGAACAGTTGTCTCTGTCACTCCAGCTGATTGTCCCCTTGACCCTGTCACTCCCGCTGAGACTCCAGTTGAACCTGTAACTCCAGCAGATTGTCCACTGGTCCCTGCTACATTCACTGACCCAGCAGTTGTCCCAGTTACAGCACCCAAGCGTCCAGTTTTTCCTGTCAGTCCAGCTGATAGACCAGTTGTCTCAGTCACTCCAGCTAATCGTCCACTTGAAAGAGTCACTCCAGCTGATGCTCCACTTGAACCTGAAACTCCACCTGACAGTCCACTTGAACCTGTCACTCCCGCTGAGAGTCCAGTTGAACCTGTAACTCCAGCAGATTGTCCAATGGTCCCTGCTACTTTCACTGACCCACCAGTTGTCCCCATTACTGAAGCCGAGCGTCCAGTTTTTCCTGTCACTCCAGCTGATATACTAGTTGTTTCTGTCAATCCACCTGATTGTCCACTTGAACCTGTCACTCCAGCTGACTGTCCACTTGAATCCGTAATTCCAGCAGATGGTCCACTAGTCCCTGCCATTTTAACTGATTGTCCAGTTGTCCCTGATACTCCAGTTGAGAGTCCAGTTTTTCCTGTCACTCCATCTGATTGACCAGTTGTCTCTGTCACCACAGGTGATTGACCACTGGAAGCTGTCACTCCAGCTGATGGTCCACTGGAACCTGTCACTCCAGCGGACTGTCCACTTGAACCCGTAATTCCAGCAGATGGTCCTCTGCTCCCTGTCACTTTAACTGATTGTCCAGTTGTCCCTGTTACTGCACTTGAGAATACAGTTTTTCCTGACACTTCATGTGATGGAAGAGTTCT
>CM052440.1:58686226-58718712 GCA_028533085.1 Varecia variegata
AACACTGTGGAAGGAAATAGCAGAGAATGTAAACAAATAGAAAAACATACCATGCTCATTGGTTGGCAGAATCAACATTGTTAAAATGTCTATACTACCCAAACTGATCTACAGATTCAATGCAATTCCTATTAAAATATCAACATCATTTTTCACAGATCTAGAAAAAATAACTCTATGCTTCATATGGAACCAGAGAAGACCCCGTATAGCAAAAGCAACCTTAAGCAAAAAGAACAAATTGGGACGCATCAATTTACCAGACTCCCAGCTATACTACAAGGCTATAGTAACTAAAATAGCATGGTACTGGCACAAGAACAGAGACATAGAAATGGATCAGAACAGAGAACTCAGATATAAAACTATCCTCATATTGCCATCTGATTTTTGACAAAGCAGATAAAAACAAACACTGGGGGAAAAAATCCCTATTCAATAAATGGTGCTGGGAAAATTATAGCCACATGTAGAAGATGGAAACAAGATTTGCACCTCTCACCACTCACAAAAATCAACTCATGATGGATAACAGGCTTAAACCTAAGGCATGAAACTATAACAATTCTAGAAGAAAGTGTTGGAAAAAACTCTTACAGACATTGGCCTAAACAAAGAATTTATGAAGAAGACCCCAAAAGCAATCAGAGCAGCAACAAAAATTAACAAATGGGACTCGATTAAATTAGAAAAATTCTGCACTACCAAGGAAACAATCATTAGAGTGAATAGACAACCTACAGAATGGGAGAAAATATTTGCATGCTATGTATCTGATAAAGGGCTGATAACTAGAATCTATAAAGAACTCAAGCAAATCAGAAAGAAAAAAACAAACAACCCCATTAAAAATTGGGCAAAAGACATGAACAGAAACTTTTCAAGAGAAGATAGACTAACGGCCAACAAACATGAAAAAATGCTCAACATCTCTAATCATCAGGGAAATGCAAATCAAAACCACAATGAGGTATCATTTAACTCCAGCGAGAATGGCTTTTATCAAAAAGTCCCAAAACAAGAAATGATAGCATGGATGCGGAGAGATAGGAACACTCACTCATACACTGCTGGTGGGACTGCAAACTAGTAAAAGCTCTATGGAAAGTAGTATGGAGATACCTCAAAGAACTAAAAGTACAACTACCATTTGATCCAGCAATCTCACTACTATTTACCCAAATCAAAAAAAGACATTCTATAAAAAAGCCACCTACACTCAAATGCTTATAGCAGCACAATTCACAATTGCAAAGATGTGGAAACAACCCAAGTGCCCATCAATATATGAGTGGCTTAATAAAATGTGATATATGTATGCCATGGAGTACTACTTAGCCATAAAAAAGTGGTAAACTAATACCTCTTGTATTAACCTGGATGGAACTGGAGGCCATTCTTCTAAGTGAAGTATCACAAGAATGGAAAAACAAACACCACATGTATTCACCATTAAATTGGAACTAATCAATCAATACTTATGTGCATGTATGCAAATAACATTCATCAGAAATCAAGCAGGTGAGTGGGAGGAGGAGGGGAAGGGTAAATTCACACACCTAGTGGGTACAATGCACACTATCTGAGGGATGGCCACACTTACAACTTTGACTGAAATGATACAAAAACAATTTATGTATCCAAAACATTTGTACCCCTGTAATATTCTGAAATATAAAAACAGATTAGATTCATGTTCATAATTTTGGGCAGGAATACTTTCTACATAATGTATTGTAAAAAGAGATAGATAACATCAAGTTCCCACTATCAGTGAAGCCATGTTTGATCACTAGGTTTAGGTGGTGACAGCCAGATCTCTCCAGTGTAAACCATTTTTCCCCTTTGCAAATAGCAAGTAATCTGGTGGCTGATACTTTGGTATCAGGCAAACACCCGGGTACTAGTCGACCTTTCACCTAATGTTTTCAGCATTTATTTATGCTCATTGCCTATTTCACTCAGAGTTGTGAAACAGCGATTTTTCTAATTGTGTCTTTTTTCAACATGTATTAGTTGGCATTTTTCTTTTAAAAGAGAGACTTTTCTTATCAACAGGAACTATCTGGATACCTTGATCCATAGTTTCTAATAAAAATGCTTGGTAATTATTTAATTTTTCCCCTTAATTACCAATTTTCAGAATATGGACTTGGCATAATAGTCACCTCCATCAGTATCAAACCCACTTGCTTTTGCTGTTCTCTTCATTAATTATCATTGAGTCATGTATATTTTAATATTATCTATGTGTTTCAATCACAGTACTTATTTTTTTAGTGCTTAACATTCCCCACATTTGGTCAATGGGAGCTGCTGAAGTTTGGCAGCCTTGTCATTTCGGCAGAGCTCTCTTAGTCTTTGAATGCTTCCTCATTTTCTGACTCAGGAAGTCCCAAGCTCACTTAGTACTTTTCCTGCCCCAGACCTGGTATTAGTCATTTCTCCAACCAACCGTGATCACAGAAATTTAGGAGTCCAAACTGGGTGATAGGTGGTGCACACTACTATTAAGGTACCATTGCTTTTAGGCCATTTCAGTGGTCCGAGTTAGAAGGTATGTATATATGTGTGTGTATGTATATATGTATATATGCATAGACATTTTTATATATGTTAGAAATATATACGTATAAAAATGTAATTATATGTTTATATAAATCACATATATGTCATGACTTCATATTGATATTTCCAACTCAAATGCAACATGACAGGGATTTACTTAGTTATTTGATTTAATTCTTGTTTCTTTTTTCTCTTACATTTAAAATCTTGGTTTCCAATAACATTCATATTGCTTTATCATATAATATGTAAAAATCATTCAAAGTAGGAACACTAATATAACTAGTAAGGATGAAATTAATAAAGTTTAAGATTTCACAGCAATCCTGTTGTCCTCAAAATATATGACACTAAGCATGTACAGTCTGATTATGTGAAATAATTATTTTCTCCATGTGAATATGATTTGATATTTAAATATGTTTACTTGTTGGATTGGTTTTCAATTTTAGTGTTTGATTTTTTATTTCATAAAGCTACAAATTACATGTACAATTCTCCTGCTGTCTTTTTTCCTTAAATACATTCTGGAAATAACTCTAGATCATTACACAGGGATCTTTCTCACCCTTTTATTAGGATGGCCTAGTGCTAATTTATACCATATTTTATTCAATGTGTCTTCTCTGATTGGAAATGTGAGTGGTTTCCAATCTTTTTCTCTTAAAAACGATGCCAGTATCAAAGCTTATACATATGTTATTTTGTACTTTGATTGTATAACTTCAGGGTAGAGCACTAAGTGGGATTTCTGGGTCAAAGGGTAAATGAATCTGTAATTCTGTTAGGTTTTGCCAAGTTGCCCTCCATGGAGCTGTAACGTTTTGGGCTCCCACCAGCAACGTACAGAGCACCACCTGTTTCTTTCCAGACCTGTCAACAGGGCTGTTGTCAAACTTTTGGATTTCTGCCAATCTAAAAAGTGAGAAATGATATCTCAGTGTAGTTTTAATTTGCCTTCTTCTTGTGTAAAGTTGATAATCTTTTTATATGATTAAAAACCATTTACACTTTTCTTTCTGTGAACTTCAATTCACATCTTCTTTTATTCTAGTTTTCTTCAGACTTTGCTCTATGTACTTCTTCCCTTTGCGGATTTTTCTTTGTATCCTTTTGCTATAATAAATCATAGCCATGGGTATGACTATATACTGAGGCTGGTGAGTCCTAGCAAATGACAAAACCTGAGGGGGTTTGGGGACCCTGACACAATATGCTTTTCCATTTGGTCAAAGACACTTTTGTGCCTTTAAGGAGAGTTTTAAAGTTTTCCTCATGTAAGTTTTGCTATCTTTTTTGGATTATTCCCAGGTATTTTTTGTTGTCATTATAAATTGGAGTTTTATCTTCTAATATATATTTTAACTTGTTATTGTTTGTATTCATGAAGACAATTAATTTTGACAGATTAATCTTATATCTTGGTACCTTATTAAAAGCTCCTACTGTTTGTAGTTTTTCCATTGATTCTCTAGTGTTTACAGGCGTACTACTATATCATCCAAAGATAGGAACAATTTAATATATTCTATTTCAAATTTTATACTCCTAATTACTATCTAATCCTAGTTTATTAATAACTCCAAAACATGTTAAACAGTAGTACGATAGTATGTATCCTTACCTTGTTGTTGCCACTAGGGGAATACGTCTGGTAATTCCTCATTAAGATGCCACATGTGTGGCTGAGGTATAGGTATATGCATTTTATCATTTTAAGTATTAATTTATTTGTATTATTTTGAGTGGTTATTTCCCATCATATTGTTTGTTGGAGGTTTATCAAATACCTTTTAGCCTCTGTGGGAATGACCAGTTGTTTTTATTTTGCTTAGATCTATTAAATCACATAAATCACATAAATGGTTTTCTTAATCAGAAAAACCTTCAGTAAAAATTATTAAAAGACATTATTAAACAACTTTTTCCTTAATGCTAATTTTTTTTTTCCTTTTTAATAAACTTAAGGTTCTTTTGGTTCATAAGTTTTAAATAATTCATTTGACTTACTGTTAACTATGAGCAAACCAAGTCTCACAGTTTTTAAAAATAAGTTGCAGAATTGATTGTTCAGGATTAATTCTTTCAGGTATATGGTGGGTCTTTCTCCTTCCCTTTCTTCTGGGATGCTCTTACCCAAATCCCTGCTCCCCTCAGAGCCCCTCAGCCCCCATCTTTCCTTGTCTTTGGAGACTTGGTCTTCTCTGTCCCCTCTAAACACTCCAGGTGAGGGCTCTGTGTGGATTGTTATGGTTTATAGAACAAGGTACCTGCAGATTCTAATTCATGCAGCCAACCATCATTTTCCTGCCTCCTTTCTATTTTTTTAAATAGTTCCCTGAGCTTAAATACTACTCATTTCTATAAGCATCAGCACAAATTAAGGATCAAGTTGATACAATGGTTAACTAAATTACATTCTGCTTGTGATAAAAGCATTTTTGGTGTATTTGAATATTTAACCAGGTCATTAAATAGTCACAACAGAGATACAACATTTAAGAGACTAGATAAGAAACGTTCCCCACAGATTCAGCTGTGAACACTTCACTCACCTGCTTAATTTCCAGAGATGAATTTAGGATGAACTATGTGTAATAAATGGTACTGTCAAGTCCTCTTACTTGAGGACGATTATATTTGTATCAAGAACATGTATATATTGGGTTGTATCAACTTGGATATATAAAAGAGCAAGATTTCTCTCTGATTTTGCACCCTCTTATAAGACTGTGAAGCACATCACATTCTGGTTTAATGCTTCTTCAATAATAATCCCATTCTTTATTCTCTACTACCTTTGTGGAGACAGTTTCTGGGTTCAGAGAATATTTTGTTTTCAATTCTACTTTCCAACACCTGAAAGATGATGGCTCTTTATTCCCCTGAGATTGAATAGATTCCTAATATTTCACTTAGCTCACTTGTATTTTGAATTTTTGTTCAAGTTAAAGCACAAAGATATAGCTCATTGTACACTAATTATAATACATACACTCTTTTTAAAATAAAATAGTATGTTGTTTTTAACCCCAACTAACCAGTCACCTTACTAGAATTGCCTCCCCAGCTCCTACTCCAAAACCTGTCATTGAATAATTTCTGGACTTTATCTTCTGCCTTGCATGTTGTTTGCATTTGTGTGTATTATAAATATTAATTTATTTTGCTCAGAAATGAAGTTCTATGAGAACCATTTCCTTAATCTAACTGCTCTTTTATGTTGTCTGTAACTGCAGTCCCCAACCCCTGGGCAGCGGACTGGCACCAGTCCACGGCCCACCAGGAAGTGGGTGCACAGCAGGAGGCGAGCGGCAGGTGAACGAGAGAAGCCCCACCTGCGCCCACAGCTGCTTCCCATCGCTTGCATCACCACCCCACACCATCAGATCAGCAGTGGCATCAGACCCTCATAGGAGCATGAACCCCATTGCGAACTGCACATACGAGGGATCCAGGTTGCTCACTCCCCATGAGAATCCAACACCTGATGATCTGAGGTGGAGCCGAGGTAGCAGTGACACCACCCTCCCCGACCCCCTTGTCCATGAAGAAACTGTCTTCCACGATACCAGTCCCTGGTGTCAAAAAGGTTAGGGACTGCTGGTCTATAGTACCCAGTATGATATTGCACACACAACAAATACCTCTTGATTTATTTCTTATCTGTGGCTTTGACATTACACAAATAATAACAACTAAACTCTCCAGGAAACCTTGTTTGTGACAAAATTTTAAGTAACCAAATTACATTTCTACCGGCTGCATTTGTTCTGATTATGCATCTTTCCATACCTGATGCTCCAGAAGTGTTTTCACCAGCAGCTCCGGTGGTGGCTGCATTCCCTACTCCAGTTGTTCCTAATTGAAAAGAACAACAGCGCTCAGTCTGCACTGGGGGTTCCAGAATTAACAAATAAAACTACAGGACACTCAGTTAAATCTCAATCCCAGATAAACAGCAAATACCATGTTCTAATTATTGCATGGGACATACTTATACTAAAGAAATTATTCCTTATTTATGTGAAATTCAAATTTAATTGGCATCCTGTGTTTTTTTCTGGCAATCTAGTCCACATAGATGGTTATGATGAAAGTACTCTTGGAAAACATTTCAGAGGTCTTTTTGGAGGGGGAATGAGGAGGCACTAGGACTTAAACTATCCATGATCCTTTGCCCTAAAATTATAGCCATGGCTAAATTCACTTACACTGTAAAAATTTGAGTTCCCAGCTAAGCTTATGATGTGACACCACTAAAGTGACTAGGTGAGCCGGGGCCTGGCCTTCTGAGTTCTCAGGTGGGCTGAAACAAGTGAAAGATGTTCTAGCTGTGTTGCACTGGCAGATCCAGTGGTAGTTCCAACAGACTGTCCTGTTCTAACCAATGAACACAGTCCTGGGAGAACACATATATCATTGTGATAACTCAGTACTGTAGTTCTTTTCAAGTGGAGATTTGGAGAAACCATAAAATAAAAAGTTTCTTGAAAATATTAATTATTTATACACCATTCTACATCTTTTCCTGGATAGCGTTTAATTAATACCAAGTGAAATTAGCAGGGTTTTGGTGAAAGACTGTCCTTTTCGACAAAAGTCACAGCCTCAGAATGACATCCTCCACTCACCGGCTGTGCCTTCAGATGGTGACACTTCACTGCTTGGAGCTCCAGTTGTTTCACCAACTGATGGTCCAGCAGTTCCTTTCAAATAAACAATAAATATAGATTATGATCTTTGATTAAGCAGAGCAGAATGTGCTAATCTCTGCTTTGAAAATACCTTCTGTTTATACTTTTCCATTTTCAAAAATGGCTCACTCTTTCTAAAAAATGATCATAAAAATCTTGTATGATAGTTAACATCCCTAAGCATGTTCATTTATTTGTTGCTTGTAGATAAGCCTGTTTATTACTTACTCATTTAATATTCAGATATTTGAGCCTAATAATTCTCAACCCGGGCCGCACGTTGGAACCATGAGACTTTTAAAAAATATTGATGCCCAGTCTCTTCTTCCAGAGATCCAGATTCAATTAGTCAGTGAAGGACTCTTCAGTATATATTTTCAAAAATTTCTGTAATTGATTGTAATTCATAGCCAGGATTGCAAACCATGACCCCAGCCCTACTCCAGACTCACAGTCTCAGAAGTTCTGGGGCAGGAGTCTTGGAATCTCTATGGCCCATAAGCACACCTCAGGGATTCTAGAGATTGTACAAGATTAAAGCAATACCATCTAATCCAGACCTCCAATTATTACCTCAAATACTGTTGGCGATTAACTGGGCCCTAACTCCAGTCTCGTAGAAATTCCTTTCCATTTTCACAGCGCTGCCAAATAAAGGGAATGGGGACAGATCCACACACTCCATTTTACCCCTGTGCCATCACTGATTTCTCCCTTTTACTTACCTGATTTGCTGCTTTCAGAGGTTGTGGCTGGGAGAGCTGAGGCTCTAGGGCTGGCAGTGATGGAGGCTACATAAACTCCTGTGGTCCCTGAAACCAAGAACAAGAGGTGTGGAGATGCATGTTACTCCTGCCATTACTGTGAGTACTTGGGAGTTCCCAGAAAAAGAAAGTAAAAGATGCTATCCCTCCAACTTTCCTCAGCCCAGCCTTCTAATAGCAGTTACAGCCTGAATTTACAGACCATCACGTGCTGTGGGAGAACACGGCTGGGAGTTGCTGAGACATCATGCCCAACCTGGTTGATCTTACAGGAACCTGTGGCTCCAATACCTGCTTCTCCAGGGGTACTGTCACCTCCACTTCTGGGGGTTGTTCCAGATGATACACCAGGTTTGCCTGATTTTTTAACATGGAAAAATATGTCAGGTTAAGAAAACATAAAGTTAAATCTTCTTATAAAAGTGAACTGAATTATTCTTGCTTGTTTCCTTTAAAAAATGGATCTATCCCATAAATTTCACTGGGTGTTATGTTCTTGTTCAAGGTAAATCAGATAAATCAGGTAACCCTGATAACACTGATTTGATAACACTGTACTGATTACACTACAGTACTCTTTCTTAATAAAATATAGTAATCATGTAGATAATTCAACACTCAACATAGAATAGTTCGACATTGAATTATCTTGTCTTTTCTTACTAGATAGCCTTGTGCCCAGCAAGCACCTTGTCCCCATTGGATTAACTCCTGTCTTGCTTAGTCTTTGTCATCTACATCTGTATGAATATTAATTCCTCCTTCTCCAAAGTGAAGTTGAGTGAGAACAGGTATATGATCTTATTCTTTTCCTATATTCCACAGAGCATCTAACACAATATTAGGCACACAGTGAATACCTAATATTTGTATAGTTCTGATCCCCTATACACTTGGCATTACCTAAATAACAATGTTTGGATTCCTCAGGAAACCTTATTCGGACTAAATTTTGATCAGAAAGCCCACATGTCTGCTGGCTGGATTTCATGCTGGTTATGCCACTTTAGTACCTGTTCTTCCAGATGTATTTTCACCAGGAGCTCCAGTGGTGGTTGCATCTGCTCTTCCAGTTGTTCCTAATTGGAAAAACAATGGTGCTTGACATATATGGAAAGTTACGAAGAAAACACTCTTATAGGACATTTCATAGCGTCAAGTCATTCATTGCTAAAATGTCCTTGGTTGTCTTTACTTCATCTCATTATCATATTCCAGGGTCTCAGTGAATCAGCGTGTGTTGGAACCCCCACCGCAGTCCCCAAAGGGGGCTTCATCTTGCCTGCTGGGTGTCCGGTGCTGGTGGCCCCAGTGCCTGATGCTCCAGATGTGCTGTTGCTGCCCGCTCCTGTGCTCACTCCCATGGATGCTCCAGTTGTGCCTGATAAACACAGTAGCATGGTTTCAGTGTATGCTTTCTTAGAAGGAAAAGATTGGGAGATTCGAGTCAAAGTTTTAATCTTATTGAAAATTTTCATCATTTATCCAACAGCCTACATGTTTTGATACTTATACCCATTTAACAGGCACTAAAGGGTGTGTCCTGGCTTGCCTGATTTTCCTGGGCTTGTAGCTCCATTGCTTGGTTCCCCAGGTGTGCTGCTTTCCTCTCTTCTGGTTGATGGTGCAATAGAGCCTCCTGTTCCTCCTGATAAAAAATAGCATTAAAAAAAATGCCTTAGACATAATCAACTCATTTAATCTTATAAAAATCCTCCAAACAAGTACTATTGCTATTCCTATTCATCAGATGTGGTTAAGTGACTTGCTCTAGGTCACCCAGCTGGTGGTAGACAGCAGATCCAGGAGCCAAACTCAAGCAGTCTAGCCCTAGAGTTTATACTCTACCTTGTGCTTCTTAAATGGTCTGTGATTATAAAATTTCCAATCTGTCCTAAATTGATGCTTTGAAAGATGCCATAGAAGTAAATAGAAGAATGAAATTTTTAAAAGTAGACCTATCCAAAACACAAGGCTTTATTCAACGACACAAGAGCATCATGTCAAATTGCTATCTTCTTAAATGCTTGTTCTCTCTTTCAGTTTTTGTCACATCAAAGACCATTAACAAACAGTCTGGATGGCACCTATCTGTGGACCAAACTCTGAGTAGTCCTGTTCAAAATCATTGTACATACTGCCTGATAATCAAAAGAGATAGGTGACTTGTCACTATTACTCAAGTAATTGATTCAGATTTTAGGAAATATAAACTAAATGGTCATCACCCTAAACTATTAATCAGTTTACTTATCTAATTGGAATTAACCCATTCTTAATTTGTGCTGCTATATGTAGACTATATTTTTAACCCATTATTTTTGTATAAACTCTATCTTATTCCAAAAAGCATTTAAGTCATAAATTTTAAATCAAGAAAATTGTTAAGGGACAATAAATGAAAGAAAAATAAAATCAGGCCATAGATTAGCTAATAAATGCATAAAGAGAAACAGTCCCATATATGTACTAAAGAAATGTCTTTTAATGGTATTTAAAGGAGTTTTAATTTATCTTAAAGGCAATCAGAATGATTGACGAATTTTAAATAGTGTAGTGACATGATGATAGCTGAGTGTCTGGAAGGTCATTCTGGCGTGGTATCGACTGGAGTGTAAATTGGAAGGGAAGTGGAGAAAGAATGGAAATGTTAGAGCAGTGGTTCTCCCCTGGGTGAGCATCCACTGTGTAAAGGGCTTGTTAAGACACTGTTTGCTGGGCTCCACTCCAACAGCCTCTGATTCTAGGCAGGTGGGCCCAGAAATTTGCATTTCTAACAGGTTCCCAGAACATGCTAATACTGCTGGTCTAGGAACCACACTGTGTGCACCACTCTGTTGGAGGAAGGTGAGCTAAATAGATGACACGGAGACTAGGTGGAAAATGTTTAACACAGAACAAAAGCAGAGGCAAATGTGATGCAGAAGAGAAAAAACTTAAGAGCTAATTAAAATTATTAGCTGATTGCATGATGGGCAGGGGTGAACTCAGGTTTGTTTTTAAGCAAAATTATATGTGCTTAAACAACGTGAGTAATATTTTATTCATGAAACCAAAAATAGTTAAGCTTTAGTCAAGATGCATAAGGACAAGTATATTCTCATTGGCTTTTGTTGGATATATGCTCTTAGGCACAGATCACAGAACTCTGGGGTAGCTATGAGTCTGTGATCTGATCCCGCCTCTGCCAGCTTGGAGACCTTTTATTAATTTCTCGCCTCATGGGAATGATGACAATATAGCAACTACCATAGTGTTAATGTTGATCAAATTATGTATTATATTTTTGCACATAATTCAAAATTTTTCACATTCCATAGAAATGTATCATTAATATTTTATTAATATGTAAATATTAATCATTGAATTGTCCCACAAAGTCATCCTGTTGACCCGGTTGACTTAGATAGCTCTGACACTTGGCCCCTGTTATCTAATGCTGTACTCAGGGTCAAGTTTTTGCTGAGTTGAAACAGAGCACTCCTTGTAGAAACAAGCTATGGAAGAGACAGCATTTGACTCCTTTCTTTGTTTCACCTGCTCTGAAGCCTGTGTTACCTGAAATTCCATTGTCACCTGCTGTGGTTACACCTGGTGACACTCCAGTTGTCCCTGACGAAGGTAAAGAAAAAACAAACACCTGCCTAAAAACAGTGCATGGCCACAACCAACTGTCAAACAATGGGTGCATATAGTTCTAACATGATACACTTTAAGAAAGCAACTTGTAAAAATGTAATATAAGCTATTACATTTCAATTACATATAAGGAATAATCACCTACGTCTAGTATTTTTATTTTGAAAAATATTGTCCTGAGCAGCATTGCCTGAAAACAGTTGCTCAGCTGAGGCTGGTGTACTTGGTTCTGAGCTTCATTTACCTGATACGCCCCCAGTACTGGGGGAGGTGGGGCTCACTACTCCTGTGGTGCCCGCACTTCCAGCGGCTGAGGTGATGGGAACTGAAGTTCTAGTAATGCCTGGGGAAAACATAAAATAAACTTCTCATTTAAAGTCTATTTGGACTTTATTATCAATTGCTACTGTAGAAAATGGAATAAATGAATCCAGTGACTGTCTGCCCAGAGCTCTCTGCTCTCTAAGATTCTGTTCTCATATTTTCTCAAAGATTCTGGTTAGTGCTTTTATTTATTTATTTATTTTTGCTTTTGTTTTACCAAAGACATCTTTCTGCATTTTGATTTGGATCACACTAAGTCTTCATACATTTGTCTAAGTAACTGTTTTAAAATAAGCAGAACCTTAGGCCCTAATCACTATGCTCTAGGGCTGATACTAACAATGATAAAACTCTATTATGAAATAGCTGATTGCTACTTTTACACTTAAAACACCTAAAGCGTAAAATATAGTAGATAATACATGTTTTTTCTCAACTTACATTTTTTTAAAAAAATTTTGAGATATTTACTGCTGTTGTAGATGCTATGTTAATAGTTAAGGAAGAAAATAAAACTGAAAACCATATTATAGCCAATCAATATATATTGATCAAAAACAAGTTAAATTATGTTTTTTAAATAAGTTTAAAACCAGTGGGAAAAGCCTAGTAAACTACTTGTTTGAAATATTTTCTCAAAAGCCAAATTCTCATATCAATTCTTTCTTAAAAACCCAAAGTTACTAACAATTTATACCATTAGATATTTTTTATGTCACATGTAAAACCAGGAATTAATATACTGACCTGTAGTAAAAGGTTCAGTGAAAGAAGTTGTTCCTGGTAAGAGAAACAGAAATACAATGAATTTTTCTGGCTTACTAGAAAAATTACTAGACTAATTGCTCTCCTGTTAAATAGTTTTCAACATACATAGTCATATATTTAGTGTTTAGGGTTAATAATAAATTTTGTTTCATTTTCTAAATAGTGACATGATGTACTTCCAGTAAATGTATGTGTCTGTATATATACACATACACATATGCTGAATTCCACTAAATGCAGAATGGAACAAATTTATATTTAATTATGACAAAATCACTTCTTTGTTATGCAGAGGCTGATTTTGCAAGTTTATGATTTCTTCAGTTTCCCTCTGCTTCTGGTTGTCTGCAGCTTGGAAAATTTTCTATTAAATAGCATTTAGTCTATAAGGGCTTGAGGGGGAAAGGAGAAATATTTTTTTGATTTATTTTTATGATTTGATATAGCAAGCTTGTGAATATAAATCTGAAGTTCCCAATAAGCAACTATTGTAGATTATCAGTAAACTTCTGAAAGAAGAGGCCAAGTTTTATCCTTGTATTTCCATTGCCTGAACATTGCCAGGGTTGTTGTGGGAGTTCATTAAATGTTTGGTGAGGGGTTGTGCACTTAACAATAAGCCTTCATTAATTTGAGGTTTTCATAAACAATGAAGAGTCAGGTATTTTCTCTATTTCAGTGTTAATTTCTATTAAGAAATCCATAGCAACAATGCCATTTACTATTTTATAGAAGACAAGGAGGAGGGAAAGGGGGAGGAGGAGGAGGGAGAGGGGGAGGAGGAGGAGGGAAAGAAGGAAGGAGGAAGGAAGAAGAAAGAACTTCTCACATAATCTGTTTGATTCTCATTCTTCATCCAACCACGCTGGCCTTCTTCCTAACTTTCATATCTGCTGTTTGTAGTTCTCTGTACCTGGAACATGGTTTTTTCTGCTCTTCTTCTAGTTAAACTCTTATCTTTTCTTCAGTCTTTCCTTAGCTCCTTGACTTGATGAAATCCTCTCTCCTTCATCCCATGCCCCATTTTAAACACTTCATAGCTCTTGTGTTGATGAAAGTTTCTATTTGTTTTTGTAATTACTTCATTGATATATCCATCTTTCTGCCCCAAGGGACGACTGAGCCAGGGCTCTCAGGAATGGCTGCTTCCCTCTGTTGGCATGCCCACCACACCAAGGCTTCCACAGAAAGTGGGGCTCATGCCTTTCCTCTTAAATACCTGCAGTGAACCAAGGGGTGCTTGGTCTGTGAGCTCCCTGCCTGCCAGACCTCCCTGGTGCTACTTGCCTGGCTGCTCCAACAGAGCAGGGCATACTCCGAAGTTGAGACCTTAAGCCTGCTTGAGCACTCCAGGGGGAATTCAGGACCAGCATGCTTCTCCCTACCACAGTCAGGGACTGAGCCCGGGTGATCAGAGGACAGCCCTGCATGCTGGATCCTGTACCCCCAGGACTCAGTCATGTCACTCAGGGACACAGAGAGGAGATTTGTGAACTAATCTTGGGAGGCAAGGGAGCCCAGAATGTAGTAAATCCTCAATAGAAGTTCTTAGCTATATCCTTCAATATAATACTAATATTAACATAATGTTCATTAAATTATTAATATTATATTTCTAGAGCATGAAATATCTACTGGAATTTCAGTGAAACATAATAAAACATTAGGATTCAGTATGGCAAAGCATAGAAAGTCATAAATAATATCTAATGAATTTGGTGAAAAATAACCTAGGTAATCTTTCCTATAATTCAACTCTACATTAGATTTATAATTCTTTAAATGTTATCATGAAGGTAATCAATAATATTCTTATAGTTTTTTACAGTTAATGAGACAAAATTTTACATCTAAAACCATCAATTGCTCACAAAAACTCTGCTAACCTACTGATGACCTTCTGATTCACATGAAACGTTTGCTTGCTATAATATGAAGTGCTGACAAATAAAATTGAATATTATGTTCAAAACTGAATGTTTGAGAAAGAAAAATCAATAAAAGAAAATATATGTATAAACTGGAAAAATTGAACCAGTTTTCTTAATTCAGGGTACCTACTGTGATATAAGAGGTAGTAATCATCATACTGGAAAAATACATGAAATAGTTATCCAAATTGCTTATCATGCATACTGATGAGATTCATCAAAAAGCAGTCAAGGAAAATTTTATTTCTTTAAACAGTCACAAGATCCAAAAGTTTTAATAATTGATGAATGATTTTAATGAAAGGAGAACTATATAACTGAACCAAATTAATCATCTTAGAAAGAGAACCAGGCTGAGAATTAGGAATTCAGTCCATTGCTTGCAGCTAAGGTAATATGTAGCTAGAAAATTATTCTGCAGTGTATATGAGACAATTCAGAAGAACTATTGGGATGAAATTGTTATTGGTCTTAGGAAATGAATTTATGATTACAGAATGGAGGAAAACATTTCTGAAATGTGTCCATCTTTCTAAGATTTACATCAAAAGAGCCTGGTTGTGTTAATGACATCCAACATAAGAGCAAGTTTGATAGGAAGTAAACATGTTGTTTTGGGTATTTTTAATAATAATGTACCCTATGATGGCTGATACTTTAAGAGATATATTTGCTCTTTGAATATAAAAATAGATTAATTCACATATAAATCAAATAATGCTAAGAATTACAAAATGGTCAAAATTATAGCCATAGTTCTACATTATTATATCAATTTTTCATCCAAAAATAGTCTTGATTTTAACTATATATTTTTATTCTACAGAAGGAAGAGTAGTTCCAATGAATGAAATGCATGAACTGTTGAACTGATCATTATAAGTAATATCTGACCAATAGTTTAACCTTCACCAGAAATTCTGTGCCAAAATTCTAAACCTGAGTTCTAAATTCTCAACAGGAAAAAAGAATAGTCATTCATTCTCCAAATATTTATTGAATACTAACTATATATACCTTGGACACTAGATGTAATTAGGAATGCAAAGATGGCAAACCATGATTTATGACTTCAATAAACTTAATCATTTAAGACTGGAAAAATAAATAACGGGAGAAAGAGAAATAGTGCTACATTGGGAGAAAAAAGACCCTAACTTTAGGAAAGTGACTACGTCAGAAATAGTATAGAATTGGGACGGTGAAGTCTATCAGTGATTTTCTCAAACATGTAGGCTCTAGGAAGAAATGACATATATTATGGATGTGAATCTTCAATCAAAATTGACATCTATTTTTATTGTAGAATTAATTATTATGATTTAAATGAAAGAAGGTAGCTATATCACAAATCAAAATAATGTAGAGTCACAGTGCTAAATTGTTGGCTAGCAATTTTTCTTGAGTTCTTTTTTACCACATATTTTCATTTATGTTAAAGATACTGAAACTTAATGAATTTTAAAGTTTAGGTAGAAAGACAGAATAGCAAGCTAAACTAGGAAAACTGAATGGTCAGAGGGAAAAATTCAGATCTTAATATTTCAAAAGTGTAATCAAACTGACGTTGATTCTAATATTGTAAGTTGTTCTAGGTTTATAGCTGAAAAAAATTCTACATATGTAAAAAACTTTATTCATCATTTATAGATTTTCTGATTTACCTACCTATTGTTTCACTGCTTAATGTTGTAATCCTTGGAATGGATGCTGCTGAATTTGAGAAAACAATGAAAAATAAGTTTTGTGTAGATAGGAAATTATGCTTCCAAAAACATCTATGGTCATACATAAAATGAATCAACTTGAAATTAATGTATTAGAAAAATTTTATCATATAGGGGATAGATGCCCAAATGTGATATTAAAGTTTTAAAATTTAATCATAAGTAAAAGGTTGAAAACTTATTAACATTTTTTCCCAAACACTTCGTCTAAGATATATATTTTTTAATTTATTATAGCTTATTATGGGAGTACAACCATTCTGGTTAAATATATTGCCCATGCCCCTCCCAACCCCCCAAAATTTATCTACTTCCTCTAAAAATGTCATTGCAAAAACATAATACTGAAAAGGAAGTTTTGTATGTTTTTGAAAATCCCCCCTTGATTAAGTTGTGAGTGGAGGTTATAGCTTACCTGTGCTTGAGTTACTGGTAACCAGTGTAATTGCTATGCAAAGGAGACAAATATTTGGAAATGTATGTTAAAATACTATTGAAAGACAGAGTTAAGATTTATTCATTTAGACATGCGTAGAGATCTCCAGAATGCCAATAGATGATTAAATGTAATAGTTAAGTTCATTTATAAAATGTTCGCACATTGCAATATAATTTTACACTCTGCTAGCCATTGGTTTAATTACAAACCATCCAGTTAAAGTTAAAATTCCTCAGTGTTGTTGAAACAAACAAAAAAAAATTCCTCAGTGTTAGTAAAAAAGAATTGTAAATTATTTTCCAAGTACTTCATAAAGAATTTTCTAGCATAGCCTCTTTCTCCAAATCAGTAGCATGCAGAATGTTCTTTCTAGGACAGATAACCTTTGAAAAGGGAAGCTGATCTTTATCAGTTTTACAACCGGATGTAGACCCTGCTACTTGGCATGGGCATTTAGGAAATGAATAAATGGAGATGACGAATTTACAGTTCAGGCCCAAACACCTGAACTGTAAATTCATTTTGTTGCTCACTTAGGAGCTAAAAAACTAATAGGCACTTTTTAAAAAAATTTACCTGCGCTGGTGCTTAATATGGACGTAGCTATTGTAGAGGAAACTGTTTAGGAAAGATAATATGAAAATAGATTAGTTGAATAATTTTTTGCTAGGAAATTTAGTTCAAGAAAACAGTTGCCATAAACTAAAATTAAAATTCCTAAAATATGTGCAGAGGTTAAGTGACAAAATAATTTTTCACTTAAGTCAATACAAATAACACTACATATTTGTTGAATGTCCACCAAAATAACTAATTACTTCTTGTAATTACCACTTAATGAAAATCCCACAGGAACTTTATAAGGTCTATTTATGGGCCCAGAAATATGATTCAGAACCTTTATGTGATGACTTAGCTTCAGGAAATAATAAAAATATTATTTTACAGAAGGTCACGTTACTATAAACATATTATTAAAACCTAAGGCTTCCAATTTACTGTACTATCTTCTAATTGATTCCACCTCCAAACATCAATCAACAGAAAATAAAATTCCTCTTTAAATCGCACAAGGCAGAAATATGTAAGTGTGCTGCAGCAACTCTAAGTGTACCTATGTTGGCAGTAAGTTAAATGTTCCAAAACTAAAGTTAAACCACATTTTCCCCAGCATTCTCTTGAAAAAACATAATGTAGTACCCCTATGGATTAATGCAAACACATGAGTTAAGAAAAATGAATTAACTTTTTATTTCAATGTTTTCAAATCATCCCTCAGTGTGATCATGATTTTAAAATATTTACTTCACAGAAGATCACATATACTTTAACCACTTATTCAATTATTATCTAAAAATGTCAAGGTTTGGATGATGATATTTAACTAATAAGCATAAAGTATCAACTAATAACATCAATATTTAACTGATAATACCTAATGTATGTTTTAATATTTCATTAATTCACAGGAATATAATGAAATAATACTTTGACATATTTTCTAGTAACTATTAAATTTAGTTTAAAATTTCTATATCAGCAGATTCACCAGACTGGCACAGACTCATGTGAAACTATAAAGGATTATCCACAAAAAGAAACCAGAATACACACTTCAAACCTAATAATGATGATTTTACCTGCAAATGTTGAATTTGTAGGAGGAGTTTCTGAAAGAATCGTAAATTACTATTATTGGCAGGAATTGAAAAATCTTTTAAAAATTCTACATCCCAAGTTATCTATAAGTCATCTGTCTCTTTTTTATTTTACTTATTGCAGTTCCTAATATAAAAAAAGGAGTAGGTCATGTATTCTTTTGAAACTTATGGAGATTTATTTTTAAGATATTTATTGCTCAAAAACAATCCTTTGATTACTTAATTCTTTCTATATTGATTCTCACCTTCTTTGTCGTCTCTTCATTAAACATTTTGACTGATGCTCACTCCCTTAATTCCCAAAACCTACAGATAGGCAGGAGCACACATGCAGTAGCAGAAGCCCTCATGCGTATCAGCCATTGCCCCATTTGACAGTTGTTCAAAATGTCTTGGCAGCACCAGTTTTGAAGAGTGACTCACCATGAACAAACACACAGAGGGAATTGTGCCAATCCCCGGAGGGGCAGTCTAGGGCATTAAGTACCTGCTCCTCTGGTGTTGATGGTCTTAAAAAAGATCCTAAACTCCTTATCTGATCTTTCCTAAATCGATTAGTGTAAAATGCAATGACTTACCACTGCACACCAACTCTCCTGCAATACAATAGCTGAAAGTTAAATTTAAAAAGAAAAAGAATCAGTTTGACATTTTGGCTCCTTATGGCATATTGCCTAACAGTGAAAATCAAACAGAATCAAATAAAAGTAAATAATTGCTTCCCTAGAAACATGCTATCAATTCAAATTGCTTGTTTTCATGTACTGTTATGCCCAGTCATTTCACTAAAGAGTTCTTGGCACCTAAAGAAATGGTTTACAGTCAAGCTGTAAAGTTCATTCTTACATTAGCGGTTTCAAACATGACGTTATTTGATGGCCATGCTATTCTAGTATGACTCCATCAATTTGCTTCCATGTAACTGTTTGGAAGCCTGTAAACATGATTTTACATTTGCAGAATTAAAACTTTCTTTTTTCCCTAAAACTACACCTGATATTTTCTGTCCTGTCTTCTGCATTACTAAGATTCAACAAATCATTTCTTGGTATGTGGGTTTTCTGGCAATACAAAATAACATAACTGATAATAAAACTGAACCTTAAAACTGGTCTTCTCATTTAGAAATGGCAGGATCAAAAATTATTAAAAATATATATAATATTCATTATTAAGATAATACATACATACTTTTTTTCCTAAATTAAAATGTAAAAATCAGAATTGCTTATTGGAAAGTTAGTAGAGAATATACCAGGTTCTTCCACAATTATCTTCGATCACTCCCCCTGCTGGTATGATATCATTGTAGAAGCAGCTGCACTCAGTTAAACTGACACATTTCATGGTGTTCTCATCCAGGTAGGGGGCACTCTCTGGGCACTTAGCATAACAACCTGTATGTAAAAACAACCTGCAGTTCATCTCTATTTTCTGAAACTCATTATACTGCATTATATATTTGTAAAGTTACTTAAATGATTCCATGAACTGCAATATATAATAGCAAAACAACACACTCATAACGAAAACATACGAATAGAACAAGACTCATATCCTTTTGTAGTAAAATAACCTAAGAACTTACAAATTTTGGTAACTTTAATTTTTTTTTATGTTTCCTAAAGTATTTTTAAATGATCTGCTGCTTTAATGACCAGCATGCTGTTGAACATAAAACATAAATACATATGGTAAATAACTTGAAATGGGAATGCCAATTCCAAATATCTGTTTTTGCAAGAGTAGGTCGATATTGAAGTCATAATAAAATGGGCTGAAAATATCCCAAAGCCTAGGGATTCAACACTGTGACTTTTGGAAATGTTTTGCATTATCCTGTTTTCTTACCCCTTCTTTCTTTCTCTCTAAAATTTATAATGCTAAAAATAAAATGCTGTTTAAGTGTGAGATAGTTAATTGGCCACATTTAAGCAAGATTATATTATCTATTGCATTCTGAAACTTCATTTTAACCAAACTACATTGTCTAATGAAAGGTATAAAGAGTGACAACAGGATCATAGCGCTGTTCCTTCTCTCTCTCTCTCTCTCTCTCTCACTCTCTCAGCTGTTAAACAGATAATTTATGTTTAGAGAAAATGTTTCTAATGTAGAAATATGTATGTCATAATATAGATAAATAAATATTCTTTAAATTATAGAATGTAAGACACTGAACTGGAGAAACCAATAGCATTTTCCAGTTTTAAAAGATCAATATCATTTCCACTATTTCCTGGATATTCTTAAAATATGTCTTACCCTCTAAAAGCGAAGAAAATTTCTGGCCAATGACCCGATCTTTGCATGTTTTTGCAGTCACTGTACCACAAGGTTCATAATGCCAACTGCATTCCCCAGGCGCATTGTAATAATCACAGTAGACAGCTATAATTGAATTATATCAAATTACTTTCATTCATTATATGACAATTTTCACCTTTCATTTTCCAAAGCATTTTTAAAAGGGATTTTGGACAATATTAATAAATAGACCGAAAGTATCATTTCATCTTACCAAGTTCCTTTGGTTTCATCTAAATTGTGATACAAGCCAAAATAGCTCACAAAAAAGGGGGGCATATAACCTCAAAGGAGCACTTCCTTTTGACATTTCACACTAAGGTTGCTTTGAGTTGGAAATGTAAACAGTAATTTTCCCATTTGGAGATATTTTAGATCATAGTCTAGATTCATGGTTTGAATGTTGAAGCTTAAATTGGAAAAATAAATCTCTGGGAAAATTAAACTTTTAAATGTGTAAAATAACAGTTCCTAAACAAGATTACTAAAGATGTCAATATAATTCGCTGCATAATAAACTGAATGAGTATTCTATTGCAATACTTATCATTTATCATATATTCCCTCATAATACCCTGCTTAGAAGAAAAAGAGTTGACTGATTTCTATAAAGCTTATCACATTCCATATATATCAAGATTCAGTTTACACTCAATTTATAGTTCATCTTCACTAGGGTTCTATAAAGTTTTCAAGGAAACATAACATGTGAGAACTTTAACCAAAAGTAATATATGATGTAAATGTTTAACGACATATGAATATGCCAAGGTAAGTGAACAGTTCATTGTTCATCTAAGTATGCATAAGAAATATTCTCCATCAGTATTCAATTCTTTTCCCTGCGAACACAAGAATTCTTGAAACTAAAAGTGAACTAGAAATGCAGTGCCAGGTGCTATATTTTTTAAATTAGGTGTTTTTCACATCATAAACAAAAATATTAACGTGTTTTTAAAACTTTCTGGGTACAAAAGCATGTGTTTTATAGAAAATATAAGAGGAAGATTGATGGTCTAACATAACAATCCTATGTAATTACGTTTTTAAAGAACAACACCATATGGGCTTCACTTACGACACAGATTTGGTTTTCTCCAGGAGACACAGACCCCGACTGCACTGCACGCCTCTGCGTACATAGCCACGGCGGTGCAGAATCCGAGGTACTTCCCCTCCAAGTCGCAGGCGCAGGCTTCCTCAATGCACGCGTCATAGTAAGCACTTGGGTCAACCTAGGGAGAGCACAGCACATGAGTCTCTCGGAGGAAACCCTGCGCCAGTGGGTGCTTTCAGAGCAGTGCTACCTTGTTGTGGCAGTCTCTGAAGGTGCTGTCTCTGATGACCTCACATTTCCGCACAGCCCAGGCTTTGCAATAGGGGTTTGAGTCACATGGGAAACTTTGAGTCACTGTGTCTGAACATTCTTGACTGGTTTTCCAACTGTTTCCAAATTCCAGCGCTCCAGCAGCTACTGATGAGTATCTTGTTGTGAAATCATCCTTGAGATCACCATTGTTGTTTCCGCAAAGACCACACACTTTGCCCTATATTGATCGAGAGGGAAATTTGAAAATGAGTTGTACTAGAAATACTGTGATTGACAGATAGATAGACAAACATATCACAATTATGTATATTATATGATGAATGTGTGTTAAATTCAAAATTTTAAAAGGAAACCAGAATTTGTGGATAAGCCTCTGCTCCCGTTTAAGGTATCCCATATTGCAAAACAATCTAGTATCAAGTAGAATAAATGCCTTAAGAACCAAAAATAATTATATTTGCTACCTTCAAATTATACATGAGTGTTCTTAGAAGATCTGCTCCAAGGAACACGTTTAATTCTAAGTATACCAACTACGTCAAAATCACATCATGTGATAATCTCAAGTAACAAAATATGGTTAAATTAGATATCTCACCTTTATTGCATTTTCCTTTTTATCATATTTTATCATCTTTGATTACATTTCATATCTCATGACAAAATTCAAGAGGTGGAAGGAAGGCTTGTTACTATAACAGAGACCTTACCATTCTCCCACTCTACATCTATTGGAGAATACTTGTCTCTAATTTTTAGTAACAGAAATGACTTTGCTTCCCCATTATTCACTTATGAGTGATATACATACATTCCAGCTTGGATCCAGTATAACAGACAGTCTTGTATTTTTGTCCCATATAATGATGATTCCATTTAGAAATTTCAGAATCAAGTACAGGCCAACAGTATGTATGGAGTATGCATTTGTCTTAAGTTCACATTCTTTACTTTCTGTAGTTTTCACTGCAGTTACTTTACCATCTTGCAAGACAACATTCTGATCCTATAAATTAAAAGACAGATTTACAACAACAGTTTTATTAGGCGGCTCATATTTTGAGAGAAAAAGTAAATAAAGAGAAGTAGTACCATACCTGGAAAGCAACTATGATTTTTCTTGAACATGTGAGCCCGTCTTCACAGCATGGGACACTCTCAGTCAAAATACGAAATGTGCCATTTTCACCACCACAGTAATCCTTTAAAATTAAATTATGGTAATAAGTTTATGAATATCAGAGAAACAGAATGCATGTGTCAGACAAATATTCTTACAGAGAATATTTGTCTTAAACTCAATAAATCACCATATGCTGTGTTATGGAACTTCCAAAAGACAAAAGTTTAACTGCATTTATGGGTAGGTAGCCTTGGCCAAGTCCAATCTAGTTAATTTTCTTTGACTCAGCCCTTTTTCCATTACTTCTACACAAGTTTAGAATTATACAATAGGTATATAAATAAATTATATATGTTTGTAATCATAGATTTATTTCTAGCCTCTGTGAATAGCTAGATAAAGGCAGTTTATTTTCCTCAGAGACTTATATGAAACTTGATATTTAATCAAGACTTGCATAAATACAAAACAATCCAAACATCACCCCTTAAATGTTATTTAGGAAGCAGCTTAGTTGTATGTAACAAGCATGAACTCTGGAATCATACAGGTCTAGGTTTGAATATAACATTTTCTATTTAGTAGCTGAAGTTGCTTAACCTCAATTTCATCATCTGCATTGTAGGAATAATAATACCAGTCTTAAAGTATTACAATTATTAAATGCAATCAAAGATATAAGTTTGCTTGGTAAAGAAGTACTCGTAAAATGGTAGCTTAGTGTTGTTGTTAGAATAATAGTATCTAACAATCATTAAACCCTTCGTATGTACTCTAGTATGTGCTCTAGTTGGGTTCCAAGTAGGGGTTATTTTCACGCCTGTTTTACAGATAAAGAAATTGAGACCCTGAGAGGTTAAGGAACATACCCAAAGTCACACATCTGATAAATGGTGGAGCCAGCACTGAAATCTAGTCCTAGCCACCAGAGTCAACATTACATGGTATAACATTTTACTGCCTTCTAGAAACATACAAGGGCCCTTTTTAATATAGTTGCTATTTTGAAAATTAAATTCTCCAGAACTCATCTATAAATGAATAATTAAGAAGTATGGAAATATGATAAAACACACTCATAATTACCTCAAGAAATGAATACTGACAGAGACCATCAAAGCTGTAACTTTTCCCATCAAAAGTTCTAACGTGACCTTCCCCATAGATGTGGCAGGTAGTTTGACATTCATTTTGTGTACAGCTCCAAGCCCCTTTTAAGCAAGTGCTAAAAGGAAAAGATGAGAGCGTGGTAATTATATTATGCCAGGATTCATATACTCACATTGCTTTTGTAAGGAAGCACAAAGTAATGTTTCATATTGATTTAAATTTTGCAGTTGTCTTCATTATAAGGTATGATAGTCATTATATATATAAAGCTATATAAAGTTTCTATTTGTATTTTGTAATTTTTTAAATTTCAATAGATTTAGGCAGTACAAAAGATTTTTTGTTATATGGATGAATCGTATAATGCTGAAGTCAGGGCTTTTAGTGTACACATCACCAGGGTAGTGTACATTGCACCTGATAAGTCATATTGATTTAAATTTTGTAGTTGTGTTCATTATAATATATGATATTCATTACATATGATGCTATATAAAGTTTCTATTTTTTTAAAAATAGCATCTTTTTCTAACTACCTCTCACCATTATTTTTTTTTCAAATATCCCAAATTATGACTTCTTTCCCATGAAAATAAGAGCAGACTGTATATTTTCTAATATCCAAAACAAATAAAATCATAATCCTTTGTTAAGCACCATTGATTGCAGCCAACTGAAGTGACACTTCCTTGGTCATATTCTTGTCCACCAAAAGAGCATGGGCAGTCATCAGGAAAGACACATTTTCCTTTAGAATTTCGAACCATTCCTTCTGGACAGTAGCACCCACGTTTGCAAGGCAAGTCCTCCTACAAGAATAAATACGAAACATGCACCATGAAGCACTATTCTAGTCATGTCACATTATCAGCATTAATTTAAATGCATAAATATGCCAAGTATACATTTGGAGTCAACATTTGACAAGTGAAAATTATACACAAAAATAACATGACCTTCAAATTGTTTTTCACTGAAATTTTAGTTTCCTTATGCCCTGAAATAATTAAAAGTTTTCAAAGCCTAAACCCCAATGTCATGTCACTTACACCAAAAGTAGGTATGTTCCGAGTGCTACATGTTCTGTCACTTCTTCTCTGTGCCTTTGGATCACTGCAGTCTACATACTCAGCCCCTCCAGAACAATTTTCTGCAGAGTAAAGGAAATTATTGTTAGTCGAGGGCCTATTGATCTGCTTATTTTAACCAATGTAGATATTTTAAGCTTGCACCATGATTTCAACACTTACGTAGGGTTAAATCAATGGGAATCTGGCACAGAAGAATTCCATCCCGACAGACACTGGAAATAAAGCAAAATTATACATGTAAACATCAAATTATTTCAAGGACAATTAGCTAGATGGATGAGACACAGTTCCCAGAAGATGCATAAGATGTACCAAAGCATAAGATACAGCCTTGTAAGCATTATAGGCATGTACAAACAAGGTTCTATGGACATCAGAAAAAACTTCATGGAGAGGATGGCTGGATCTTGATGGGTAAGAAAGATTCAATAGATAGTGCTGATAAGATGTAAAACTGTGAGACAAGAAAGAACAAGATGTGCTCCAATGACTTCAATGAGTCATGCTTGGATAGAAGGCAGAATGCACGATAGGGAGATGTGGTATAAGTAGGTTGGGGTCAGATTTTGGATGGACTTCAATGACTTGCAACTTTGTTTATATTCTTCAGGCAACTTTCAGCCACAAAAGTTCCTGAGCATGGAGGTGGCACCATCAGAATAATGCTCCATGTTAGACATTCTTCCTGCAGTGCAGGAAACTTGAGACAGAGACAGAGAGAGATGGGACAATGGACAACCAAGTTAGCTATCACAGCAGTGCCAGCAAGAACTGACAGGGGTTTGAAATAGGGTAGTGACGAAGAGAACCATAATGTAGAAGTGCTACCCTAAGATTCATTAAAAAGTTAATATATTGATTCCCCAACTACTGAAGAGGGAAAGAAAGTAACATATCCAGCCAAATGTTTACAGGCTTTGACAGAAAGGGGTTAATGATCCAGTATCATAACCAGCCAAATGTTTACAGGCTTTGACAGAAAGGGGTTACCTATGCTTTCCTTTTGAATGGCCAAAAAGAATCATTTATTGCCTAATGATAGTATCATGAAACTAAAGAAAAGAGAGAAGGCACATCCAAAGTATTTGGGGATGGTTATTTCATTTTTGCAGTTATGTTGTCAAGAATTCTGTCTGTGGAATTAGAAATGTGGTTAAATTACTTTGCTCCAAACTGCAGAAATCATAGAATTCTCGTTACAAAATAGTCAAAATTATTCAATTCTTCAGGAACTAAATCTAAATTCTTGGGTATGGCCTGGCCACTGTTCATGTTTCTAGCCCAATCTTATACAATAGAAACCCACTTGTGTAAATCTTTTTCAAACATTTTCTACATTAGTTCATTTTGCTTATGCTACAGGAAATCATCCTCCACATTTCAATTTTGTTGGGAAAATGATTCATAACAAATGCCAGTCTCCTCTTGGAAGTTTTCCTTAATTTCCTCAGGTAGTGACTGGCCCCCTCTGGTACCATATAATAGCATACAAACCTACTTTTAACAGTCACCCTGCTTACTCTGTGAGTCCAAGACAATGTTTGTTCATCTTTGTAAATCCAGCACTTACTACAAGGCATGGCACACAGTAGGTACTTAATAAGCATTTGTTGAGTGATGACTGCTGAGAGATAGCTAGAAAGCATTGTCTGAATATGAAATCATTTTGCACTGTCTGTACATAGGAGCTGTTGGAATATTTTTTACATGTTTCAAACCAAACCAGAGTAGGATAAATCATTTATAGCAATTAGGATGGGGTGAACCCCCTCCAGAAGAAAAGAGACAATAACTAACCTGAATAGCAAATAAAAAATATAACATATGCGAAGTCTAAGAAGGCTTAATACTAGTAAAAGACCACTTCTCTGCAAAGGACTCAGTACCTTGGTTTCAAAGTCATAACAAGATATAAGGAATCTCCGTACCATTTATTATCACCAATATGGATGAGTTTGCCCGGTTGCATGACCTCGTCATTTATGTAGCAGTCACACTGAGATTTCGAAACACAGTTCCCTTCATTATTCTGGTACATTCCATCAGGGCAGGTGCATCCATCAACTGGAACATCTTCTACATCACAGCTCCTATCTCTCTCTGACAGTGATCGGCAAGAACTATTGCAGGCTTTTACGTTGTACTTGAAAACTAGGCCACTTGGACAAGAGTGTTCTGTCGGTACAGAGACAAAAATAATAAGTATGTATATGTCCAGGAAAATAAACAGTTTTACTTCAACTTGATGTTTATGGATATTATAGAGAATTATCCATAATTGAGATAATGAATTAAGAAAAAAGGTTCTTGTTCATTGTTTTTCTTTTTTCAGTCAATAATGAGTTCCCACTGTATGTTTAAACACTCTGCTGGGGAGAAGGCCCACATCAGGATTGGCAGGACACTGATATTATGTGGTTTATACTCCTGGGGGAAGACAATTGTGGTATGTGCCAGGAAGAAGCAAGATGGGAAGCACTAAGTGTATACAGCTGAGGACCTCCACTTGGTGAAGAGGGTGGGTAGATGGGGAGCGGAAAGGCAGCCCAAAGAGAGGCAGTTCTATGTCTGGGGAATAGCCTAAGTCAGAAGGGAGGATGATGCTTTCAAAGAGCACATAGAAGAATAAAAGCTATAAAGCCAGAGACAGAATCAGAAGTTAGAACTTATAGGGCCCCCTTAAGGAGTCTGGTCTTTTAGTCTTGGAGTAATGAGAAGCCATTAACTTGTTTGAGACATTAGGAGTGTCACATGATAAGGTTAGTTTGATTTGGTTTTGCTTTATAGATTACCCTGGTTTCTCTGTGGAAAATGGATTAAAGGGAGCCAACAGTGGATACTGAAGGGAGCTATTGCAATCTCTCAAGAGAAACAAATGGTGGCTTACTGAACTAGGTTGGTGGTAACAGAGATGGAGAGAGATGGAAATGGATTTGAGAGAGACTTTGGAGGTGAACTTGGCAGGTCTTATTGATTAATGGGATATGGGCTATAGGGTGTTAAGTATGATCTACAAGAGATGTGTTTCTACAAAGTTTGTTGTTTTTTTTTTCTTTTGGTAAGTCAAATACTTTTATGACATCATATTCAAATAGTGCAATAAACAGTTTAAAACAAAGCAAGGTTTTATAAATATGATAGTTGAGTCCCTAATTTACGGATGTATTTTTATTTGGTTTTTCTCAAAATAAATTATTAATATTAGAATATCATTTACGAATGCATTAGCAGTCAGAATAGTATTTAAATTTCAGCATACAGTAATTGAACAGAAAGATATATTTATATATGAATACCTACATATTCTTTTCTTATTTATATGTGAATATATTAAATCAAGACAAAAGAAATGAAGCAAGAAGTAAAAAAAAAATGCAAGGATTGCTCAGGATTAAAAAAAAATGCAAGGATTGCTCAAGGATTAAAAAAAAATACAAAACAGAAAAATAATCTTTGAAAGAACCAGGTACAAATTTATAAATGCATGTGCCTAAACTATGCGCACGCGCGTGCGCACACACTCACACACACACACACACACAAGACCACAGTGAAACTGAGAAGGAAGTAGTTATCGGAAGCCTCCATCCTACTTACCACAACGTCCCATTCTCCATCCTGCTATGTAGGTTTCCTTCTCAGCACATGCTTTCACATAGTTTCCTAAAATCGTACACAAGCAATCTTGACTGTTTTCACAAGAGCAAGTGTATTTTTTGCATTCCTTTAAAATAAGAAACAAATTTATATTGCATTATAAAATTATTCAGAACAGGTAAACTGAATATAATAATTCAGTTCATAACCACTCCTCTACTCTGAAAAATGTTTTAACTCTGAAACCTTTGGAAATAGTTTTTAAATATTCAAAATAGCAAATGAATTAACTCATTTGTTGAAAAACTTAGAAAAGACAAGAAGAGAAAAATTCATGATTTGCCTCATTTGGGCTTATTTTCCAGTGCTACTATTTTTTTTCTAAGTTGGTATATCTAACACTTGAATAAATTAATGGAATCTAATGATAAATTTAAGAATAAACCTTAGTCTATTGACAATGGCTGTTTGAAATGTTTAATATCTACATGCTTTTGTCAATATCATCAAAGTATTTCTCAAAAACAGCTGTTAATGTTAGACCTTCACTCACCTCATGATAGGATTTAGGGTTCACAATTGGATGGCAGGAAGCAAAAGGCCCACTCGAATGAAGAAGAATCCCACATTGCTTTTCAGCAAACTTTTCTGTAAGGAAGTTAACATGCCCAACTTTAGTATCAATAACATCACAAAATTTTCAATTGAAAAAAAAAAGATGTAAATTTTTTACGGAATTTTGTCTTTGTTAAAATGATCTTAAAGTGTTTTGCTATGATAAATCTAATTTGTTGTCACTATATATAGTATGTTGTCACTATAGTATGATATAATTATAAACATCTTACACAAAGAGGTAGTCTTTAGTAACTTTGGATTTTTGTATCAAATAGATTAACCTTTCTCTGAAATGCAGTTTTTATATAAAAATGAGAATAAGGGGACCTGATTATATCTTTAGGTGACCTTTAACTTTAAAATATATATTTATGGCAACATTGTGACAAGTTGGTAAATAAACCAGCCACAACCCGCTCCCCCTCCCTCATCAGCCTGGAAGGTCATATCAGTTTTTCTGAAGGTCAGGTATTAGAACCAGTATCACTAATTGAAATATACTAATTTTATTTTTTTGAAAAGTGTTTAATTGGTATTTGCTTTATAAATAACTAGGCTAATATTGAATTTACAAAACAATAAAATTCATAAAAATATAATAGTATCTGAGTAGCAACTCCTTTGTTTAATGATTTTTGGCAATAAAGGAAACTTATTCTATTAAAAAAACAGACCAATTATTTCCAAAACTTTGACAAATTGGTAACCAGATATCACCACTTTCTATGTAAATATTACTAAAAACTTACTACAGTACAGTGCAATTTTCTGCATTTAAAATTAAATTTAACTAATTTATATATCTCTCCAAAGTGGTGACGTATAGTCTGCTCAGCATAAACTGGGTTGGTTTCTTATGAAATATACATTCTTTTTGCCTATTCTCATGATAATTGTTTTCATTGCAACAGTCCCAAGACAAAATAACATGACAGTCAAAACCCTGAAATATGTATTACCATGTTTATGTTAATGCTTCTACCCACTCATTTTTAAAATCAAACTTAGTAGAGGAAATTTCAAAAGGAATTGCTGTAGTAATTTTAAAATATTATCATAAACTGATCAGACTGTTTGTTTCAAATATGTGGATGAATTGAGAAACAACTAATTAGCATGTCAATATAATGTATTTTAATCTAGCTTCATCGCATTTCTTATTTATGAAAGAAACAATATAAAATAAAGCACTCATTAATATCAACAATACTAGAGGAATAATCAAAGCACGGCTTGGATTCAACATACTTGGACTGAAACTTTATCTGTCATCCTTATTTACACTTCTCTGGGCTCCATTATCAGCATCTGTATTAATAGGATAATAACTCCACCCATGTCCTTTATTAGTTTTAGTGAAAATAAACTGAACAATGAAAGTCTTTTGGTAAACTGAAACATAAGCTGGATCATAGCAGTGTAAATTTTAATTAATAGGATCTATATTTGGGGCTTTGTATTACTTATATATATGAAAGCAGTGGTCAGGAAACCTAGACACAGCTACAGCTTTGTTATCAAGTGGCTGCAACACTTTGGGTGAGTCTTGCTATTTATATGTAAAAATAACATTTACATACAACTAAATTAAAGGAGGGAAAATTAAGAAACTAAATGATCTCCAAAGTTTTGTCTATCTAACCCTATTATTCTATAATTATGGAGAAAAGTATGTAAGAAGGGAAAGAGCAGGCATAGAAAAAGACAACCAAAATGAGCCCCCAGTGAAAGATGTGTTTTCTAGGGTCTGCTCAGTCAGCCAGGCTGCTTCTCTGCTGTTTCCTCTAAAATTGGGACAGTACAACAAACACTAGCTAAAATCAGGATTATCTAATATGCTCATATTATCACCAGAATGAGCACACAATTCTTAGCACCAAATATGTAATTACAGAGTTTGATATTCAATTAATATTACCTTTTTCTATACTGATACATGAAGCGGAGTTTCCTTTAGGACAGGACGTCATTTCCCAAGAGCTAGCAAATGCCTGAGATGTCTTCTCCAATATATTCTGACTTGACATGAAATCATCCTCCGCTTTGTTGTTGTAGGAACCACAGAGTCCTGTATAATAGCACAGAACAGAGTTTAACAGCTCCTCGCCTACTCAACTTTTTGGATTCATATCCTAACTTCAGTTCTTTGCTCAAATCAGAACCGGTAAAACCTGTAAAAGCTACATGAGAATATGTCTTGGGTCCTTCTTATCCTTGAGTTACATTTTTTCCCCATGTGTAAGTATATTACCTTCTCAAGTGAAGGTGTATTGCAAAAGTTTATGCTGTTTATAAATTAGTAGCTCTTTGTGGGACTTGCTGTAATTGTTTTGTTTATTTTGTTCAACATCTATGGCTGTATGTAAGAACTGATTTCTGTGACAGAAAACAGCAGTGAAAGACATGACCATGTAATCTATCAGAAAAACAAGTAATAGTGCAGCTGTATTTGAAATAGGATTTTCAAAAGATTTATATTTGTAATATTTTCATTTATTCAACTATAGGTCAAGGTCTAAGTAATTTATATGAACAAAGTGATATATTGCCTTTTTATCAAATCTCATTTAAACAAAAGCCTTAATTTAAAAATTTTTAAGTGCTTAAATTGTTAAAAATCCTTTTGGGAATAGATTTTGCAATAAATAAAGTATCTTTCAAAGTTGTCTATTCCAACTATGAAAAGCAAGTTGGAATTATTTTACTACAATGTGGAAGGGAAGATTAGGTCAAAATGCTTTATTGTTTAGTGTTACTATTTGAGGAACAAAGGAAATTATAATAAATCATGG
>CM052440.1:58719212-58734693 GCA_028533085.1 Varecia variegata
TCAACAGTTCACAAAGTCTATTTAAATCCAATGTGAGAGGTATTTGCCTTGTAAAAAGATAATATAAGTCATGTCAAACACTAGCTTCCGGTTCTCATTTCAAAGTCTAGAAATATCCAATCTACAAGAAGCAAATGTTCCATATGCTTTGGCATTTTTCCCTCTCACTTTCCCCAACCCCTATTCTGATGGATTAAGAGAGCAGCATAGAAAGCAGGAAACATAAACCGTGTTGGTAGGCAATGAGGAAGCTTTATTTTAGCATACTGACTTTTAGTGGCAGCAACTACATTTTGCAGCTTACTGGACTTTAACCCACATCTCTCACTTCGAGATTCACAAATCCTGCTCATCTGCATTTCTCACCAGGAAGATTAAATGCAATGGCTAATTCTCATGTTGACTAAAGCCACAAGCTACAAAATGGAACCAACCTTTCATTGAAATTCAGATTAATTAAAATTTTAGTACTGATAAGAATTTAAATATAAGGATAGCCTCTATTATACTGGCACTATTGTATTATAAATACTAAAAATAAATTTAAGAGAATGATGAAAGAGATGTTTCATAGAATGTAAAATACTATATTTGAAGCAGTGGTGAACAGATGCAAAGAGAAGTATAATGAAATAATTTTCCAGTGTATTTAGGTGATTGTTAGTAAATGAAGAGAGTTTTATTTGTTAAGGTGTTTTTTTGCAAGGAATTTCCAAGGAGTACAGTAATACTGATTTAGTATTGACAGGTAATACTATCAATGCCAATATGTGACAGAAAACAGATATTGAAATATATAACCATTAATTGGAGGGCTGTTTGGTTTTCATTTCTTTAAATAGTAATTCAAGGTGAAGATTGTGTTTTAATTGGTTGAGAAATAGCTTGGTGTCTATATTAGTTTTTTCGAGTATTGTAGGCGATTACATACGTGAATGGCCAAGAAGTAACAGTTTCCAGGATGGTTGTATTTAATACCATCAAAGGTGGTAAATGAACTTCCTTCCACCTTACATCTTCCAGGACATAATGCTTCAGTACAAGACCACTTTGCTTCTTGGCATGTACTGTTAAAATTCAATAGTTATGTTAAAGGTCATCAATTGTGTTTCTCTATGGTGAAAATAAATATCACAACACTAAAAAATAATGTTTGGTTAAGCTTTATTAGATCATCATCATCATTCCCCACTCAACATCTCAGCTCTGATAAAGCTGCTCATTGATGGCAGTATCCTGGTACTTTAAAAGACTTTAATTCTAGGTCAGGCATGGTGGCTCATGCCTATAATCTCAACACTTTGGGAGGCTGAGGTGGGAGGATCACTTGAGGCCAGGAGTTTGAGACCAGCCTGGGTAATATAGCGAGACCCTGTATCTAAAAAAAATTTATTTTTAATTAGCTGGACGTGGTGGTACATGCCTATAGTACCAGCTATTTGGGAGGCAAAGAGGGGAGGGAGGATTGCTTGAGCCCAGGAGTTTGAGGCTGCAGTGAGCTATGATCAGGCCATTACACTCCAGCCTGAGAAACAGATTTGAATTCTATTGACTAAAATGATAACTTCCACATGGATTAAACATATAAACACCATAAGCTGGATTTTAGGAGTTTCCTTAAATGGAATACATTTCATTAATAGTATTAAAACACCCACTACAAGCCACATTGTAGGCTTGCCTGTCCGGTATAATACAGAGACATATAGCTATTAAGCTTTTGAAATGTAGCTAGTCCAAATTGAGATCTGCTGTAAATCTAAAATACACACAGATTTTTGAAGACAGTGTGAAAGAATTATAAAATCTCTCATTAACTTTATTTTATATTAATTTTATCTTGAAATAATATTTTAAAGATATTGGATTATATAAAATACATAATTAATTCCACCTGATTGCTTCTTTTTACTTCTTTAAAATATGTCAACTAAAAAATGTTTAATTATATATGTGGATCACATTTGTGGCCCACATTATATTTCTCTTGGACAGTATTGTTACAGATATTCAATAAATCATAGCTATTGTTATTCCTAGTTATTAATACACTATTACTACAATAACTAAGTATTTTTTATTTATAGAGAAAATAGATTTTTTCACTGGGCCAGATTATTTCTCCACAAGGACATAATACATTTCTAGAAAAGTCCTTTGTACTCTTGCAGAAATTTGGAGTTTCATAGAAAAAACATAATGAAGAATGGAGAAATCTCACTGGTCAGTAGATTGTTGTTGAACTCCAAAGGAAGATTCACGTTGACTATTCAATTAATAGAGAAATAATCTACACTAACTTTTGGCACATTAAAATTTACTCCAGATATTACCTATCTTCACCAATCTAGCTGCATAGGGAAATTATTTGAAAAATAATTTTCAAATAATGCTTCTGACTATACATTTTACTAAACATTCTTGGCAGAATTAGCATCGCTATTTTTTCGGTATTTTAACCAAACTCTTGTATTACACTTTGCTCTATATTTGCAACTACCAAGTGGTTTACTATTCAAAACACTATTTCAGTTAGTGAATAACATTATTTTTTAAAGATACACAGAAAGCTCACATTTTTAATAAAAACACGGTAAGCCTTCCTCAAAAAAAAAAAAAAAAAGATAACAGCAACACAGAATATGCAATGAGATTGCTTTTTATTTCTGAAAAATTTATTTTAAGGGTTAGCTTAGGAATTTCTTTCAAATCAGATTTAAAAATTGGTATTATTCCACCATCAATAAAACGTGAACAAAAAGCACACACATACCACTGGGAACCACAGGGACCTTCTCGGACTTCTCCTGGCTGATACACTTTTCCATTGGATTCACAGGGACATTCAGCCTTCAGTACACATTTTCCTTTTGCTCCAATATCATCCAATAGATAACCTAGAACACATTATATAAGGTTAATCTCAAAACTATATAACCATCAGTAAATTGGACAGCAGTGCATTGTAAAATCACTTGAAATAGTTCTTCAAGTATAAACATGCACTGAAAATGGTAATTTCTTGTTAAATTACTCATCATTTGAGAACTGGCAAGAGGATAGATAACAATTTTCTGAGCCTTAGTTACTGCTCCACAGAGTACAGTCCTATTGAGCTTAACGTAGGACTAGAGAATATTCCATGAACACCAGAGTCCTCAGGTACTATAGAGACAGAAATACACATTAGCTTTAAAATTCATTCTAACCTTCTTCGGCAGTTTGCTAGGAGGATGGATTAGGAGCAGCTCAATTGTTGAAATATTTTGTTACAAATAAGTCACCACTCTGGCAAGACTTGAGTCCCACTTTGTTTTCAGCCGTTTTAGAGTAAATACCCTCACAGGTGTATTACCTTCTGGGCAGGTGCAGCCACTCACACATTCACTGTCTTGAAAAGGGGCCACATTAGAACAAGTTGCAGGATTGGAGGGTCCACATTCTTTGTAGATATGTTGTTCTGGGCAGCTAGGTTGTTCTGGAAAAATATAGAAATGTATACATGAAAATTAGAGGGAAAAGAATGCGATAATTACATAATATTCTAATGAGGAGCTTTTCAAATGGGATTCTTTGAGTCTGATTTTCAAGATATGTCAGTCTTTAAAGACCCTCAATATAAGCAAATTATGCCACTTTCCCATGTATTATTTTATGATACAATATGTAATTTGGAGGAGATGTATATTGTGTATAATTTAATTTCATCTTAAGTTAAAATCAATACTCTATTTATGAGGATTGACCTAAGTATAAGTAGAAGTATATTTATATTTGCATATTTATGTTTTACTAACCTTTTTGAAAAAAATCATAGTACTAATCAGTTATTTTTTACAGAACTTATTCATTGTTCCCCATGACTTTTATGGATTGTAATGACTATAAAATTTCTAATTAAGATCATAACACAAAGCACTGCATCTTGAGGCAAGTCACATGACCAAAACAAGCCTCAGTTTCCTCATAAGTGCATGTGAGAGACAAGACATGATCTCTAGGATCCCTTCTAGAGCTTAGAATCATTTGAGATTATATTGAAATGTAGCTTAACCTTAAAGAGCTATAGAAATGTAGCAAATGATTGCAATCTACAGTAAAGCTAAAAACCTACCGCAAACCACATCGAAATCATTTCGCCAAGATTCAAAGGTGCCAGGACCATCCGAGGCACAGAGGCGGGACAATTCTGAATATGTGTCACATGTAGATTCTTTGTCTCTAGTTTGGCAGTACTCATCAATGCAGATCATTTTATAGTCATTGGATAAAGTGGCAACCTTTCCACATTTCTCAAAGTAGGTTTCAATAATTTTGTTACAATACTACAAAATAAAGCATGATGTTTTATTAAAATCGGCAATAAAAAATAAGAAAAATGGGCAACAAGATGAATTTTTTAAAGAGACAAGCGTAGAAATTTGTTCTGTTTCATTTCTGCGTCATATTCTATAGCTTTGACAAGAACTGTTGGACACTGGTTGAAATGGAAGTTTAGGATCTTTTACAGCTGGCAAAGTGACTCCTGAAAGAATACTTTTAGAAACTTGACATTGTGGATTGCTACATAGTGACTTCAAAAATTGTTGTACCTAAACTTATCCAAAATGTCTCTAGAGGTGACATGAATTTTAGAACTCGAAAAATGGAAGGGGTGAGAGGAGGAAAGGAGAGATTAATCAATGCTAAAGACTGGGATGGTAACTGATGGAATACCACAATAAATAGAAACATTGTCCCTTGAACTGTTAATCTGCTTATATTTGATGAGCAAACAGATGACCATAAAATAGAGTGACTCTGCCTTTTCTTTGAGGGAGCCATGTGTGTTTGCTCTGGAAACAACCTACTTGTTATACGTTGGTAAAGGAAGGAAAGATATATATTATGGAACCTAAAAAGTTAAAATTTCAACATAGTGCAACTACCATGTAGATGTTTTCTATTTTAACAATTTGGTTTCAGAAACATAAAAGCTACTGTCAAACAAATGCATAATTTGTACCAATTAGGCTCAAGGAAGGCTGATAACATTCTCCAAGTAAGGTATAAAATTAAGTGAAATAAAATCTTCAAAGATTATTTTTATCCATTATATTTTGTACATATTTCTTACCAGATTATAGGTTCCTTTAGGGCAAGAAATATAACTTGGTATGCTATGAACTTACACTACCTTTTACATATACTGGTCCTTTGTAAATATGTATTGGTTTTAACATAAATTTATATATTCATTCAAGTAACATTTTTGAGTAGCCAGGAATAAGTTCTCAAATACTATGCAACTACCACAACAGATAAAACATAATCTCTGTTATCACATAAATCATAATTTTACAGGGAACATATGATAAAAGCATGGGCAATTTTTATAGATGATATATTATTGTAAGTGCCAATGGGTTTCATAGAGTAAATAAGTGCAAATGAGTGGCATATGGCAACAGAGGAAACAGAAGGCAATTCCAACTACAAGGATCAAGGAGGGTTTCACAAGGAAGATGGCAGACGTTCTTATATAATGCCATGGCTTAATTTGCTTTGCCAGAAGATGACAAGAGAGCTATAAGTACAACATCCAGTGTCAATGAAACAGAAGTCTCTTCTATCAATACTATCCATATATCTCTCAATCTTGAGAATTTTGCTCTAGATTGAAATAGGGATGTGTGAACATTCATTTAGTCATCAAATGAATGCAGTCTATCAAATTCAGCATAACAGAATTACTTAAGTGCAGAAAATTCAGAGTAAACGATGACTATTTTCAAGTGTTGAAGTCAAAAATGTTATCTGTAACTTTTTCAAAAAGAATGTAAAGGATATGGGGGGGGTGACAATTCAGACTGGATATCTGGGGCCAAAGTAAGGAAGTAGGACACAGTACATGGGTTTCCAAACTGTGAGAGAAGAGTCAAATCAGTACCCATTAAGAGATTCTAGTAATGGAGAGGTGAAGCATGTCAGTTTACAGACAAACTAAAACACTAACACTGTGCAAAGGAAATTAGAACTGTTACACAAATATATAGTAAATATCATAATGTTTTGGAAAAAACGTTATTTTAGCACTGCAGTCTCCAACCACTGTTGGAGCAGCAGTACCGGCTGCTGACCGGTACTGGTCTGTGGCCTGTTAGGAACCAGGCCGCACAGCAAGAGGTGAGTGGGGCAGTGAGCAAAGCTTCATCTGTATTTACAGCTGCTCCCCATTGCTCACATCATTACCTCAGCTCCGCCTCCTGTCAGATCAGTGGCAGCATTAGCTGCAGGAAAACAAGCTCAGGGCTCCCACTGATTCTGCATTATGGTGAGTTGTATAATTATTTCATTACTTATTACAATGTAATAATAATAGAAATAAAGTGCACAATAAATGTAAAGCACTTGAATCATCCTGAAACCATTCTCCCCCGCTCCCTGGTCCATGGAAAAATGTCTTCTATGACACCGGTCCCTCGTGCCAAAAAGGTTGGGGACTGCTGTTTTAGCATGCACAGCTAGACTAAAGCTGAAAACAGGCTTCAGGAACATCGGAGAGAAAGCACTTGCAGAATTCTAAGCATAAGTTATGAGTGCTTAGAAGAGGATGATGGCTATCTAAACTGAAACCAAGGGTTACAAAGCCACAGTAATAAAAATTGCAGGGTAATGGCATAAATACAGGCACACAGACCATTGGAACAGAAGAAATAGCCCAGAAATAAACCTAAATATATACTATCAACTAATTTTTGAGCACCAAGAGGACACAATGGGGAAAAGAGAGTTTCTTCAATAAAAGGTGCTGGGAAAACTGGATTTCAATATGCAAAAGAATAAAATCAGACCCTTATTCCATACACAAAAATCAAATCAAATGGATAAAAGACCCAAATTTAAGACCAGAAAATATAAAACTTCTAGAAGAAAACATAGGGGGAAAGGTCTTGGACATTGGCCTTGTCAGTGATGTTTTGGATATCAAACAAAAATCTCAGGCCACAAAAGCAAAAATAAAAAGGTGGAACCTACTTCAAACTAAACAGTTCTGCATCGCAAAATGAAATGGCAGCCGACAAATCAGGCAAAAAAGTATTTGCAAACCATATATCTAATAGGATCTTAATATCCAAAATTTATAAGGAACACATACAACTCAATAGTGTAAAAAAAAATAGCCTAATTTTTAAAAATGGGCAAAAGACCTGAATAGACAGTTCTCAAAAGAAGACATAAAAATCATTAACAAGTATGTGAAACATCATTAATCATCAGGGAAATGCAAGTCAAAACCACAATGAGCTATTACTTCACACCCATTAGGATAGCTATTATCAAAAAGTCAAAAGATAACAAATGTCAGTGAGGTTATGGAGAACAGGGAACTCACGTACACTGTTGGTGGGAATGTAAATTGGTGCAGCCATTATGGAAAACAATAGGGAGGTTTCTAAAGAAATTAAAAATAGAACTATCATCCACATGACTCAGCAATCCCTCTTGGAAATGAAATCACCACCCTGTAAAGATATCTATCTGCATGCCTATGCTCATTGCAGCATTATTCACAATAGCCAAAACATAGAAGCAACTTAAGTGTCCATCAGTGAGTGAATGGGTAAGAAACTGTGGTGTACATACATACAATGGAATATGACTTAGTCCTAAAAAAGAATGAGATCTTGCCATTTGCCATGGATGAGCCTAGAGGACATTATGCTAAGTGAAATAAACCAGACACAGAAGGAAAAATATTGCATGATTTCACTTAAATATGTAGAATCTAAAAAAAAAAATTCAAATATACAGAGATAGAGAACACAACAGTGATTACCAGAGAGGGTGGGGTGGGGAAAAGAAATTAGGAGATATAGTCCAGTGGATACAAAGTAGCATATATGTAGGATGAATGAATCCAGATATCTAATCTACAATATGAGGACTATAGGTAATAAAATTATACTGTATATGGTATTCATGCTAAATGAGTAGCTCTTAGCTGCTCTTATACAAAAACAAACAAATGGGTAATAATGAGATGCTGGATATGTTAACTTGCTTCCATATAATAACCTTTTTTACTATCTAGAGGTATCCCATAATATCATGTTGTAAACCTTAAACATACACAATAAAATTCATTTTAAAAAAGAAACCAAGAGAAATATTACTGAAATTACAAAATGAAATATAAATTACATACCTCTACTCCATCTTCACAAACTTCATAGCTTTTACTAATAGCACTGGGACAATCACCAGGAATCTTACTATTGGCAATGTGCTCATTAATATCTGACCCTTAAAAAGAAAGCATTGTTTAGTTCAAGTTATTCTTTATGTAAATTATTTTCAAGTTTCATATGGACTTGGCAACATAAATATATTTTTTCATTTTAAAAATTCTCATTCCTTAGACAAAAGAAAATTGTTAGTAGATTTATCCAAATATGAAAAATTATTTAAATTCCCAATTTTCTTTTGGGAAGCAATTTTCTTAGATATAACCCATTGAAATCTTACCTGGAGTGGTGTTGAAGTTACCACAAAGACCACAAGTTGGATATTGCTTGTGAAGAGTGAGCTTTAAAAAAAAAAATTATGTTTATAAAATATTGAAAATATCTCAAAACAAAATTTACCCAAAGTAAAAAATAGGGCCTCTTCAAATTCAATTCTGTTTAAGCTGGTTACTTAGAAGTATATTAAAGGACATTTTCTTAAGGACCTGCCTCTAGAATTTGTAATAGTTACTGATTCCACCACTTACTAACTATATGTCCCTGGAAAGATTATTTAATTTTCCTTAGTCTACATTTCCTGAGTTCCATCATCTGAAAAATAAGGTTAATAATAGTATGGACTTGAATGTATTTTTAATATTAAGTAATATATTATGCTTTGTATAGTAACTAATATACATAGAAATTTCTCAATAAACCTTAGCTCTTATTAATATTTGCCTTATATCATATTGTTTATATAACTTAAACTCAAGGACAAAAAGCACAAGATTATAAGAAAATCACAGATGGACTTACTGAGAGTTTGTTATCTTTGTCCCACATTAAAGAAAGGATTCCTCTACGGCTATTCAGGACATTGTATTCTCCGTATTTTTTAATGTGAATCAACTTATTGTTATATGGTATCTGTACACTGAAAAGTATAAAATACAAGTACATTTAAAAAATAAGAATATTACTATTAAAGCATGTTTTTCTGATAATTCATGTTTCCATATTTAGTATGTTATAAATATAAGATGGTTTATAAATATTAGTTTTTCTTATCATTTCAGAAAATGAGAAACAATGACTTTGTAATATTGGAAAATCTTCTAAGGAACAATTAACAGATCCTTGGGGCTTTGCAGAAATAAGCAAGGTAAAACATTGGTTCAGAGTCAGAAAAAATGATCAAATAATTTGAAATGTTCACAAGTAGAATAGCATGCCTCTTCTTCTTATCCTGGAAAGCATTCACATATGCATCCCTTCCAAATATGAATTGCTTCTTCTAAAAATAGTGGCCTAAGAGTTTCAATTTCTTCAATCACTAATTTTTAAAACCTCAAATTTATATTTAGTGTTAAAAATGCAAATGAAAATTGAAATATTCTGTGAACTGTTTTGTTGAATACGCATGTTTCCTGAAATCTAGATAACCAGAATAGTCAAACAACAGAAATACTCTATTTTTTCCACCTTGTTATAGGAATAAATACAATATCTTACAATTCCAAATATGGCCAAGTCTTAGATGTTTATCAACTCCTTTCCAATTTATTAAAAATATCAATACGAACATCAAAATGGGAAAAGAATAGCATCTTTTTCCTATTTAATTTTTCTTTTATTTTTTTGCTCAGTTTACGTCAAGTAATTCCATAGCATTTTCCAAAACACTAGTATTTACCTTTCTCCATTAACTAAAATAATATCACCAAAAATGGAGATGTCATTATTGTCAATTAGAACTGTTATTTTTTCAATCTCACTGTCATTGTTTCGTTTGATCTCAATATTGAAATCTCCTCCAGATTCAACGCAGTGACGGCAGAAAGTGTACACGCATGAAGATTCAAAGGAAAAGATGCGGCCATTGAAAGCTTTGTATGCTCCTTTGCCCCAAGTAACAGCTTCACCTACAAAATATTCAGAGGAAAGTATTCAGAATTATTTAGAACAAGTAACCTATCTTCTAAGTTCTGTTTTTCAAAGCTTTTGTGACACAATGGGAGAAAAATCACTGAAAGTTTCTATTTTCACAGCCACCACCTTAAATCAGTGTTTTCTTTCTCTCACTACTACAAAAAACACACTCGAGGTGGTACCTGAGTACTGCTTTGGTGTACCACAAATTGGCCATTCTGGTTGAAACAAAACAAGAATAAAAACATCTTCTTTCCCATAGGAAAACAGAAATTGTCCCTAATATGAGGAGGGATATATGGAGGGAAGTTGTGGTCTGTTTTGCTGTTTTGTAGAGGTAGTTTTTCTAATGTTGTCTGAGTGTGGTACCATTTATATTGAATGAATATGAAGAATTACATTTTTTCCATGTACATATAAATGTATGTATATATATCTATGTATGTATATATGTTTTTATCTAGGTGTTGTGTGGATATATATATTTAAACATATTGTTTGTAGAAAAAATAGTACAAATGTGATTTCATTCAAATATACAATGATTAAACACATAGAGGATGGGCAGATTTTTTAAAACTAGTTTCAAATTTTGGTTACTTTGTGACTTCATTAGGTACTGGTTTGGGCATAAAAATATGGGTGGCTGTCAGAACCATTTTTACTTACCAATAATTGCATTTGTTTCTGAGTATTTTGGAGTTGCTTCTGGAATATGGGATCCTTTTTCTATTCAACACAATGCATAGACAATTTAAATTATAAGATATATTGATTTTAGATATACAGAATATTAGGACTTCTACATGGAAATTTAGAAGTTGGTATTGGAGGCCATCAATGAATTTCTTTATCCTGCATACATAACTTGACTCTGTGAGATGTGGGATTTGCCAAAGCCACATACATGATTATCTCTGCAGTCCATATTGTTTCTGCGAACAATCAGCCATAGTCTGCTCAACATTCAGTAAGAGCTTATTCATTTGGGGTCATGTACAATTACTAATATATGTTACATCCCTTACAGAACTATTTTTTCAACTTCAAAAATAAAACATTGTATGCCCCTTTGATTCAAAAGCCATGACACAAATTTTATTCAATCGGTCTTTTATCTAATACTAATAATTCAATTATCTATATATGAGGAAAATTTAACTTTCCTGATCAAAGACAAAAATATGTATACCATGAAACTTTGTTTCCCACAATTGTTCATTTCTAATGACCCTTTTATGTAACCATGTAAATTTATATGAAATCTTAGGGCAAGGGCTAAATGTAAGCTGGACAGAACAGTAATAACAATAACAAAGGTAGATATTTTGGTAGAATTTTAAAATATTTTTCACAATGATATTGTCTATCTTGAAGCCACTTCTCTTTACTATAGGTTGTCTTTACTCAGATTGAGTGGAAATAAGTTGAATTGCTAATTTATTTATAAGGATATTTTTAAAATATGTCTAAAATAATAAAGGAGAACTCATACTATGTTTTATTCAAATTTCCTTAAAATGAATTTAATCTCTCTTATTCATGAAATTGTTTCAAACACCTAGTTGGTCACCTAAACTTTAGTACCCAAAAAGAAGCACTTGAAAGCCAATATGAGAAATACAATAATATCAAGTCCTAGCAAATCAATAATCAACAGAACATTTCAACATTGTATGTGTGTGTCTATCTTTTTAAAAACCAAAAGTCATAAATCAAATTACCTGGAATACTGAGTGGTCCAGATGTACTGTATTCAGATGAGCTTGTGACACCTATATTAACACAAAATGATTAGGCTACTCTTTGTGTATAATTTGACATAGTGAAATTATTTTTTTAAATCTGATGAATAAACCATGGATCCAAGTTCAGCAATGCTAATTCTAGCAGACTTAGATCATGTAAAGCTGTACAAGAAAAAAAATATTATCAACTCAACAACTTGCTGGAGTGACAAAATTAAATGCCTTGCCACTACATTAACATTAATTAACCAAGTTAATTTCTTCCATATCAATTGTCTTAAACACGTCCTGGGAAAAAGAAAAGGGTTGAATAGACAGAGTTTTAGGTTTCCTATGCCAGTTTCAACTAAACCTGCTCCCATTCTAGATTGTTTTACATTTGGCAAATCTAGGTATTATTTCTAGGTATTATTTCATTTTTCAATTGAACAAAGGATTCTGCCTTCACAGAAACTAGAAATATGAAAACTAATCTAGATGAACTGACATTTTAGCTAATGTCAAGAGATCCAGAATCTCCCACTGCAAAGCTACTAAATTTACTGCCACTAAATATACTACCAGAAAGAACACTGCTTAATAAAAGTCTGCCTGATGTGGAGAAATGAAAACAGTCAAAATCTGATGTCTAAATAGCAGAAAAAATCTCCAATTGGTAACCACTCCACAATAGAAAGATAAGAGGTAATCAATTCTGAATACATTTCTCGGTAACAAAACCTGAATTTGAATACCCGAGTAAATGGCAGCAAATCTGGAGTTCAGAAATTCAGTCTTTTAAACCATGTGTACCAATTGTGATTAAACAAAATCAGTGCCAATAAATAATAAATGTTTTCAAATTTCTTGGTTCCATGAAGTATTGACTTCAAAACTGATGTCCAAAGATTAAGAACAACCAAAAATACAACTATTATTTCTGTATGGCTAAGCCTTTTTTGAAGAGATTTATTGAGATTCATTTCTGAGTTAGGTCATCCATTACTGTACTAAACCATGTCTCTTGCTAATTAGATTTTACTTTTTTAAAAAAGGTATTAATTCTAAAATTGAATTCTAAAGATGAATGCTGATTATTTGTTAGAGCACCCATTTCATTAGAAGTGATCTACTGCCCACAGTGCTGTGGTCTTCTACTCTAGTGGCTCCCAAGACTTCCCAACACTGTTAACAGCACCAAAACAGTGCCCACATCAAGAACAAATATTATTTTTAAAATGTCTACTACAAATTCCAAGACTGTTCAATCTAATGTTTTCATTAAGTGGAAATATTAAATTTTATGAGATTTTCAAAAAGGATAGAACTCTTTCTTACTGTTCTCAGGAATAGACCTGCAAAGAAAACTTAAACCACCAAGTCCAGACCCAGGACACAAAGTTTGAGCCCAACAAATCATATGCTTCTTTAACCACCTCTTCAATTGATTCCAAATCAATTTAGCACAAAGACAACCAAAAGAATTCCACACTGATACATTCAGAGCCATAAAGCCAGTTCCACACCCTATGCCTTTTGCTTTGTCATATCTACACACATGTCAACATTTGAGGATTCGGGCTTGCTTTTTAAATTATTTATAATAATTTTTATAATTTTCATTAGTTTTTTAAGAGACAAGGTCTTTCTATCACCTAGACTGAGGTGCTACAGCATGGTCATAGCTCACTGCAGCCTTATATTCCTGGGCTCAAGCGATCCTCCCATCTCAGCCTCCTGAGTAGCTGGGACTACAGGTGCACACCAGTATACCTGGCTAATTTTTGTTTTTTAGAGACAGGGTCTCCCTATGTTGCCCAGGCTAGCCTTGAACTCCTGGCCTCAAGCGATCCTCCCTCCTCACCTCCCTAAGTACTGGGATTACAGACCTAAGCCACTACACCTGGCCTAATTTTCATTGTTATTTTAAAATATATTCTAGAATTCTGACTTTCTAATCATCAGAAATAAATCTCAATGCCTAAGCCATGGGAACCAGATCCAGTAACATCCTTTCTCATATCACAAGTACCTGCACCACTAAGGCCAGTTTCGTTGAATTCATTTAGTCCAGAATCACCAACACCATATTCAGCTGCCCCTTTCCTTTCTTCACCACTTCCAGAACCAGAAGACCAAGTGTTTCCTCCTAATGAAAAATCAAAATGTGATTAAAGGAATAATAAAGAAAGAAATTAATCGGGATTTCTTGGGCATAGGGTCCAGGTTAGGATACCTGAGTCACTGACATCAGATCCAGGACTCAAGTATCCAGCCTCAGCAGAGCTAGTGCTTCTCTTTCCGTTCCCAACAATTCCACTGAATTCAAATCCCTGTTGATCAGGTGACGCCAGATTGACTCCTGAATCTTCAGAGACACCATCAAAATATTCAACCCCATTTTTTGTACTTGAGGCACCTGCTGAATACAAAATGATGGTCATAAGAATTACTTTCAAGGGATACTATGATTCAGAATTGTTCTGTGCACACAAATTAACTATCAATACCTAGCGCACTGGAACTAGAACCTCCCAAACTACCTAATACATTTCCATCAAAGTCTTTACCACTATAGCCATTGTCATCAAGTTGATTTGAACTAGAACCTCCAAAACCAAATTCAGTCCCACTCTTACTTTCTCCAGGTCCAAAATCAAATAGCCAGAAGTTTCCTACTGGCAGAGAAATAAAATGTTAATAAAATAATGGATGAAAGTTTGAAATCAATTTATATTTCATCAGGGTGGAGTCCAAGATTAGACTACCTGAGCTGCTAATATCAGATCCACTGTTGCTCTTATCATTCTAACCAGATCTACTGCTTCCATATCTCTTTCAACCAAATTTCTCAGAACAAAAGTCCAAATTTTCTGATATATCACCAAAAAAAAATTCCCATTTTTTGCACCAGTACAATTTGTAGAATATAAAGTGATTGACATCATAATATAATTCAGTAAGTTTATGACTCAAACATTTTTATGCACAAAAATTAAATATCACCACCTAAACCACTGGGACTAGATTCTCTAGTAACTTTCATTCCATTTTCACTATGTTCATTGTCACCAAGGACTATGGATTTACCACCAACTTCCTGTTGCTACCAATGTCCACATCTTTTAAAGTAAATCACTGTAACTAAAACATATCTAAAGTTACTACACTTTATTGACCCTCACTTCCTTCACTGTCTCTAATTTCTGACCATAGAATGCTAATTATCCACACTTTCACAAATTTATTTTTTTCTGGCATTCTTTTTCAAAAAATCTAACCCAAATATGAGTAATAGAATTTTAAAAGTTAGCACTGTAAATATCAGACAGAAACATGAGCCCAGAGTTTTTCTGTTCCAAATGACAAAACTTGGGAACGAGAAGGTTAGTGTGAATGACTGGGAATAGTGACTAGGGCTCTTTCTCCCAGGTCTCAGGTCATTCAGTGAAAACCTGAAATCTATTTGCCTCTTCACTAAACTTTTTAAGTTGTTGATTTCTGTTGAACATAATACAGATCCTTTAAGAACAAAACATATAGTTTACAAATTTTTTTCATGAATTCCTCTAACACTAAATCTGCCCTGGTCAAAGACAACACCAATAATCCCTG
>CM052440.1:58735193-58759208 GCA_028533085.1 Varecia variegata
ATTTTTATATATTTTTATTTATATGTCTGATTGTAAAGTAAAAATGGCTATCATTAGATTATTACATATCCTTGTGAATAATAAAGCTGTTACTGTAACCATGGTACATTTATATGTCTGTCTATACGTATACCTTTGTGATGGTTATATATTTCTCTAAGAAAATACCTATTAACATATTGGTAAGTAAAGAATTCTTTGTTTTAAGGTAGGTTAATATTTAAAATATTTTGTTGTTAAGGGAGAAGCAGTTACAATATTTAATCATTGTATTTGAGTTTCTTGAGGTATTAAGACTTCTGCAATGATTGATAGGGTAAAGATAAATGTGTGTTCGCAAACATATTTTGTTTTTAATCCTGGGGCTTTTAGTTCCTGACTCTGTTGTTTGCACAGGGCGACAAGAAGGCATGTTCTGGGTTTGTCATAAACTGGACTTGGTCCAGTATAGAAGATGTCACAGATATAAGACACTAAACTGACTTGAAATGGATTTTATCTTAGGCATGCTATGACATTTACCTTTTTTCTGTCATCACCACGTTTACCACACCTAGCCTATGACGAGGGACACTGGATTGAGAAAGTATAAAAACCCAAGTTAGAGTGGCCCGTGCAGACCTCATTCTCCAGGATGACCGGCCTCTGTTTCTAGGACCCAAATCACAGCCATGAAATTGATCTTTTTGTATTCGGTTCTGGCGTTTTGCGTGTTCTTCAAAGGTAAGTAACTAATTTTGATGGACCTGTGGATATATTTGCTTGAATGTTTAGTGTTCTTTACTTCAAATATTTTTCTTCCTAGAAATCTTAAGAATAGGATAATATATACACTTTAGAGTAGGATAATATATAACAAAACTGGAGAATCTTATGGAGAATTAAGCTTTAACAATCTGTATTAAGGATGTGTATATAAGCATACCTCCCTCATACCTCATGTGTATATAAGCAGTTCAGTTCCAGACCATTGCAAAAAAAGTACATATCACAATAAAGCGAGTCGCTTGAATTTTTTGGTTTCCCAGTGCATATAAAAATTATTTTTACACTATACTATAGTTTATTAAGTGTGCAATAGCATTTCTAAAAAGCAATGTGCATACCTTAATTAAAAAATATTTTATTGCTAAGCATGCTAATGATCACTTGAGCCTTCAGCAAGTCATAATCTTTTTGCTGCTGGAGGAGAGTCTGTCTTGATGTTGATGGCTGCTGACTGACCAGGGTGGTGGTTACTGAAGGTTAGAGTGGCTGTGGCAATTGCTTAAAATAAGACAACAATGACGTTTTCCATAACAACTGACTCTTCCTTTCACAAAAGATTTCTCTGTAGCATTCAGTCCTGTTTGATAGCATTTTACCAACGGTAGAACTTCTTTCAAATTAGAGTAAATCTTCTCAAATCCTGCTGCAGCTTTGTCAACTAAATTTATGTACTATTCTAAGTCCTTTGTTATCATTTCCACAATGTTTACAGCATCTTCACCAGGAGTAAATTCTATCTCAAGAAACCACTTTCTTTGCTCATCCCTAAGAAGCAACTCCTCGTCTGCTCAGGTTTGATCATGAGCTTGCAGCAAGTCGGTCACATCTTCAGGCTCCACCTCTAATTCTAGTTCTCTTGCTATTTTCACTACATCTGAGTTACTTCCTCCACTAAAATCTTGAACCCCTCAAAGTCATCCAGGAGGGTGGGAAGCAACTTGTTCCCAGCTGCTGCTGATGTTGATCTTTTGGCCTTCCATGAATCACGAATGTTCTTAATGGCATCTAGAATGGTGAATCCTTTCCAGGAAATTTTCAATTTGCTTTGTCCAGATCCATCAGAGGAATCACTATCTATGGCAGCTGTAGCCTTATAAAATGTCTTTTTTCAATAATAAAACTTGGAAGTTGAAATTACTCTTTTATCCATGGGCTACAGAATGGATGTTACGCTAGCAGGCATTACTATAAACAACATTAATTTCCTTGTACATCTCTTATCAGAACTCTTGGGTGACCAGTGTCATCATCAGTGAGCAGTAATATTTGGAAAGGAATCCTTTTTTCCTACTGAGCAGTAGGTGTCAGTAGTGGGCTTAAAAAATTCAGTAATAACTGGGCATGGAGGCTCACACCTATAATCACAGCACTTTAGGGGGCTGAGGTGGGAGGATTGCTTGAGGTTAGGAGTTTGAGATCAGTCTGGGTAACACAGTGAACCCCCATCTCTGCAAAAAATAGAAAAAATTAGTCAGGCGTGGTGGTGTGTGCCTGTAGTTCCAGCTACTGGGGTGGCTGAGGTTGGAGGGTTGCTTGAGCCCAGGAGTTCAAGCCGGCCGTAAGCTATGATCATGCCACTGCACTCCAGCCTGGACAACACAGTGAGATTCTGTCTCTAAAAAAAAAAAAAAAAAATTCAGTAATCCATGCTGTAAACACCTCTGCTGTCATCTAGGCTTTGCTGTTCCACTGAATAGAGTACAGGCAGAGTAGATTTAGCATAATTCTTTTTTTTAAGTTAATTATTATTTTACTGTAGAGGAAAAATATCTTGAAATATTTGTTAAATAACAATAATTCCTGAAAAAAATCACTCTTCCAGGTTTGTAAGCCTCACCATCTGGTCAGATGCAGTGAGCTGTCCCTCATCCTTATAATAAGCTCCATTAATATTGCCACAAACCACAGGAAAACCCCCCAAATTTTTTAAGTGACTTCCAAACTTCTGCATAGATGCCCTTATCTAGTCCAGAGGTAAATAATAAACAGGTTGGCATAGAAATTACAAGGATAGCTGAAAGGAAAACAATGTTAACAATTGGCAAGTCTAGAATGAAGTATCTATGGGAGTTCATTATACCATTCTTTTGACTTAATTTTTGAGTTACAGTTGCTGTAGTGTCATCATGCTCTTTTCCGGCCTTGCCTAAAAAATATATTCGGTTATTTCTTTTCAAATCAGAAACAAAAAATCAGCTCTTTCTATTCTGTCTAAAAAAGCTTACAAAGCTTTCTGGAAAGCTTAGATTAAGGAGCTATAGTACACTGATATGGTTTTGTAGTTCTTGGAAGGTGTCTGGCTCAAGCTGTCATGGAAGGTCTGTGCTGTTCACTGCTCTGTCCACAACAGTCACGTGGCTGCAGCTACAGAAGAGAGGTGGATTCTTGCTGTGTGGGTGAAACCCTTTCTGGTAACAGGAAGATATCTCCCCGAGTCCACGGTCAGTTAGTTTAAAGAATCCAGTTTCCTGGAACTTGGGTGAGCAAACAGTGGCTATTGACTCTGGCAACATCATCTGGGAGTAGCAGTGAGCGTGTAGGTCAACACTGGAAAGAAAGGTGGTCTGTGTGGGATGAGTATGAATCCAGCTCAGTGTGATGAGACCCTGCTGATCCTGTATGAGGAAAAGAAAAACATAACATTATCCGCACATAAGGGGAAAAAGTCTGCAGTAGGAAGGAGATTTGTTCTTCATCTAAGCATGAACATCTATTTACTAAATTTGGGGGTAGGATACAAGGCATACATTTTACTTTTCTCTGAGAAGCTAGAATATAAAACCTACAATTATTTGTTAGGATTAAGAGAAAAATATATTTATCTTTAATCCGACTACCTGGGAAATTGGCTGATGAATCATCAGGAAAATGATCACATCAAGTAATGGTGACCTTCATAATTATATATAGTGCTTTGCTATATTCTTTGTTTCTACTTTGCATATATGTTTTTTTTATTTCAAAGTATTATGGGGGTACAAATCTTTTAGTTACATGGATCACTTTTATAATGCTTGAGTCATAGTTATAAGTGTGCCTCTCACCCAGATAGTGCTCATTGTACCCATTACGTAGGTTTTCTCCCATCCCCTACTTCCTCTTTCCCCCTACATGCTTTCCGTTGAGTTTTACTTCCCTCTGTGCACATGTGTGCTCATCAATTAGTTCTGGTTTAATAGTGAGTACACGTGGTGGTTGTTTTCCCATTCCTTAGATATTTCACTTGGGATAATGGTCTCCAGTTCCATCCAGGTTGTTGCAAAAGGCATTCAGTCACTCTTCTTCGTGGCAGAGTAGTATTCCATGGTATACATACACCACATTTTGTTAATCCACTCATGAATTGATGGGCATTTGAGTTGATTGCACATCTCTGCAATTGTGAATTGCACTGTAACAAACATTTGCATGCACTGAGTCATTTTAATAAAATGACTTATTTTCCTTTGGGTAAATACCCAGTAGTTGGATTGCTGGATCAAATGGTAGGTCAAGAACTTTTAGTTCTTTGAGGAATCTCCATACTGTTAGGTCCAATTGTTCTGGTGTCCCATTTAAGTCCAGAGTTTCTTTAGGTATTTTCTGCTTGGATGACCTTTGGAGTTCTGTCAGTGGGTGTTGAAGTCCCTGGCAATTATGATGTTGCTGTTTATCTTTCTGTTTAGATCTAGTAGTGTTTGCTTTAGGAATCTGGGTCCCCCTGTGTTATATGCATACATATTTAGAATTGTTTTGTCTTCTTGTTGAATTGCTCTCTTTTTCATTATATAATGACCATCTTTGTCTTTTTTTACTATTGTAGACTTAAAGTCAATTTTATGTGATACGAGAATGGCTACACCTGCTTTCTCTTGGTTTCCATTTGCATGGAATATTTTATTTCATCCCTAAACCTTGAGTCTGTATGAGTTCTTGTGGGTTAAATATGTTTCCTGGAGACATCAGATGCTTGGCTTGTATTTTTTTAATCCATTCAGCCAGCCTATGTCACTTGAGTGGGGAATTTAAGGCATTCACATTGATTGGTAGAATTGATATGTGGGATGTTGTTCTGTTCATCCTGTTGGGTAGTACATTACTACTATTTTTTTTTTTTTTTACCTCTTGTACTATTGTTTTATTTGAGCTCTGAGCTTTAGCTTTTGGGGGTATTATGCTTGTGGGGTGACCATTTTGCTGATCCAAGTATAATGCAGTTTGGAATATTTCCTCCACGGCAGGTCTTGTCTTGCCAAATTCCCTCAGTGTTTGCTTGCCTGGAAAAGTCTTTATTTCTCCTTCATTTATGAAACTTAGTTTTGAAGGCTACAAAATTGTAGGTTGACAGTTGTGTTTAAGACTGAATATGGGGCCCCAATCCTTTCTGTCTTGTGAGGTCTCAGTTGAGAAGTCTGCAGTTAGCCTGATGGGTTTTCCTTTGTAAGTTACTTGATGTTTTCACTTTATGGCTGGAGGAGTTATTCCTTTACGTTGACTTTAGCCAGTCTGATGACTATGTGTCTTGGTGATTTCCTCGTTGCAATGAATCTCCCAGTTGTTTGTTAAGTTTCTTGTACCTGGTTGTCAAAATCTCTAGCAAGATCAGGGAGTTCTCCCAAATTATTTCCTCAAATAGGTTTTCCAGCCCTTGTGCCTTTTCTTCCTTGCCCTTAGGTATGCCTATGATTCTTATATTTGGCTATTTTACATAATCCCATATTCTCATAGGCTTTGTTTGTTTCTCTTAATTTTCTGTTCATTATTTTTGACTGAGCGAATTAATTCGATAGAGTTGACTTCAAGCTCTGAGATTCTTTCTTCTGCCTGGTCTAGTCTTCAAACTTTCCACTGTGTTTTGTGTTTCCTTAAATGAATTTTTCATTTCTAGAAGTTATATTTGGTTTTTATTTTATAGGTCTGTCTCTTTAGTGAATTTTTCATTCATTTCCTGAATTGTTTTTTGGTTTCTTTGAGATGGTTTTCCATTTTCTCTTGGATTTCATTAAGCTTTCTTGTAATCCATATTTGGAATTTTTTATCTGTTATTTCAATATTTTCATTTTGCTTAGAATCCATTGCTAGAGAGCTGGTGTTCCCTTTGGGGGGTGTCCTTTCACTCTGATTTTTTATACTTCTGGAGTTCTTTTGTTGATTCCTTCTCATCTGGAGCAGCTGTTGCTTCTTAATTTTGGATTTTCTTTTATTTTGATGGGGCTTTACCCCACCCCCACTTGTAAAGGAGTGTCTGTAACATATGTTGGGCAAGAACTTTTGGCTTTGCTTGTGGGTGCTTTGATGGCAATCTAGGCTCTGGATGGTTGCCTCAGTTATAGATATCCTTGGTGTGGTGGTTTTCTCAGTTGCTAATTGTTTATGGGTTATAGCGGTGGTGAGCTCTGTGTGTGGGCAAATTCCCTATCTCTCTTTGATGAGAGAGGATGGAGGCCTTTGAAATCCTATCTTTCCTCAGCCCTGCGGTTTTCTTAGCAGTGTGAATTGTAACGGCCCTCTTAATTTAATGTCTGAGACAGTAGGTGGTACTTGTGGGTGAGAATTAACCTCACCCTATATGACTGAGTCAGTAAATGCTGTAAAGAGCTGTGCAAACTGACCTTCCTGTTAGTAGATGGCATTTGCCAGAAGGAACAAGCTGCAGTACTGATTTTGTGATGGGTTCTAGTCCTTCAGGAGGAGCACTCAAATGCCCCAGGTGGTGGGTGGGGCCCTGGAACTTCCAGGTGATTCCTTTTCTCTGTGATAGCAGAGGTGGGTGGAAGAGTGAGGCTGGGTGGGGCTGGGTTGGGTGAGCTTTCCCTCAGGCTCCACAGAGTCTGGTAAGGTAGCTGTTTTAGCCTCGTTCAAAGGTCTGCTTTCAGTCCCTGGGGAAAGCCACCAGGTAGGGGCTGAAGTGGCCCTAACCAGCAGAAAGTCTGCTTGTGGAGACAGGGCCATCTGAGATTCATAGTCTGGCTATCTAGCTCTCATACCTCTCCCTGTCCTGTTTGTCTGTCTGACCTACTAGCTCCCTAATTGGATACCCTGGATCCACTGCCAGTCCCCAATGGGAAATGCATGGGACCCACACTCTGTGGAAGCCTCAGCCTGAAGGATGTGGCCGCTGGGGAGGTGCAGCAGCTTTCCAAGTTCTTGGTCCCATCTGGTTTTCCAGTTGCAGTGGGTGGGGGAGGGGTGGGGAAGGAAGCATCTGAATGGAAGAAAGCCAGCTCTCCAGCTTCTTGTGATAGATACTCTCCTCGGAGGGATCCCCACACAGAGTGTCCAAGCTCCAGGGTCACACAAATTCTCCCCACTATACCATGTTTGCTGCCATGCTCGGGCTCGTGGGGGTGGAAAAGCCTCCAAGAAACTTGGTAGCCTGCAGGTCACCGAATGCTTGTGGAAAGGTGAGAGAGATCCCTCCTTACCCTTTCACTGGGCTCATAGCCTCTCTGGGTTTGGTCCTCGCAGATATCTTTTTTCCTTTATCTTCTTCCTTCTCTGGTTTGCAGTTTACCTCCATGAGATCCCTGACAGCCTCCAGCACCTGTCTCTGTGATCTACACCTGCTCTGCATGTCTTCTCCCCTTTCCTTTCTCTGAAATCCAATCTTCCCTCCAGGAAGATCCGGCTAGCAATGTCTCTAGTCAGTCATCTCTCCTTGACTCTCCTCCATACCTGTGTTTCTTATTTCTTAAATAACAGAACACAGAGCATGTAATTTTCAAAGTATTTATTAAGTGATATCATATCACAATAAAGTATAATGTAAAAGTTTTTATTAAAGTATATTAAGTTCACTGTCAAAGTGGCTCATGTTTCTAAAGTAAATTCCTATATCCATGGTAATTCTGGGAAATAATTATGTCAATCAGCTTTTCATGGATTGGTGATTTATCAATAAAATGCAAAGACTTTATGTATTTATTTATGAGGTCATTGTGGGAATTAAGAAACAAATCTGAAAAACTGCTCTTTGCAGAAATTATTGGTTCCTTAGTTGAAATGAGTTTTTGTTGCTCTTAATCAGTGAGGTTTATGTTTCAAACACAGATTCCCTTCAGTTTTAGTAGATTATAGGATGGTAAAATTGTGGGGCCTGGGGGTTGGTTAGGCAATTTTCATATAATCAATCAGAAGAAAAATTTATATTGTTTAACCAACCATAATCATACAGAAAGAAAGAAAATTTAAAAAACAATTTTCTGGTTAATTAGAAAAAAATGGTTATAAGAGATATAGATCTGGTACAAAATAGATATGTGTAATCAATTTTTATTTTTTCCCAGGCTATTCTATACTCTCATTAGAGCAAAATCCATACAATTGATTCTTTTCTTTTTTCCTTGTTTCTTTTCTGTCTAATTCATTGCTTATGAACACATTATCCAGGGGAAATAAAAGCCGATGAAATTTGATCAGAAAATACACTTCACATCAACATCTGTAATAGTGTGAAAAAGCTGTACAATACTGGCTAATATTAATATGTGAATTTAATTTAGTTGGCCATGCATATTTCCAAGACTGAGATGACATTAGAAACTTTGATATTAAGTATGTTGGTAGGTAAATGCATTAGATCATATAGATGAGTTTAATTAGATAGGAAAGCTCCAAAATAATACATTGATATTGAAATATCACAGTTATCAAATATAAAAAGTAGATTGCTTATATTGAATTTTAAGGAAAAATGGAAACCAGAGTGTTTTTCTCATTGTCTTAAAATACGCTATAGAGAGTTATAAAATAACCTGTTTTTTTTCCTTCCACTTTTAAATAGATGCAGAACCCCTATTTTACAGACAAGAATCAGGTCAGTATCTTTCAGCAATTAATCTTTACTTTGAGATATCGCAGTATATTGTGAGCCTGCTTTTGGAAACAGAAAATTAATGTGTTTCATACACACTTGATTTTGTGAATGAGCTACCATGACCAGGCATTTATCCCACATGATTCTAAACTCCTCAAAGGCAGGGTTTTGGTTGATGCTGTTCACCCCGTATTCATAATGCCAAGGACATTGGCTGCTATGGAGAAAGTACTCAGTATATATTTGTATTAAGTTAAGAAAATAGCTTGGGATTATAAATAAATAATTTATTTTGCATACAAGAATTTTCTACATGAGAGTAACCAAATGCTTTGCAAGGTATACTTTCTGAAATAAACCACAGATACCCTATCTTCTTACTCAAGAAGACAAGGGGGTTCTGAACATAATTTAACCCTTTTTGAGGACATCAAAATGAATGCATGTTATCCTATTATATACTACACAATGATACCCTTGGAATCAACTGATGTGTGCAAGACAGTTTGTCCCTGCTCTAGAGATGGTTTCTGAGTTTCCATGTCTACTTTCAATTTGCCTTTCTGTCTTCTCCCTTCTGTTTGACATCTATTATAGCTCTATATCCTGATAGTATCATTGTGTCTGCTTTTAGTTTATTGGGATGAGAACACCATTGATCCAAGCTCATTAGCCTTGTACCTGTGGTAAGAAAGTGCCCTCTGAGTGAGGCCTCAAGGGATTTTTCTTGATGGGTAAAGTGAGTAAGTTAAGAATTCACACATGGACTTGGTAATATCTCTATTTGCTGCAATTTTGGGACTTCTTGACAGCAACCTACATAGTCAGAATTTTCCAAGTATTCAGCCTACATGGAGAATATTACTGTGTAATTTTTCTTTAGAAACATTTACATTAAGTGTCTTCAAACCATAATCTGTAAACCATTTCTTCTTAGCCTTTGGCTTAATATGTTTGTGTGTAGTTGTTTGTGAAACTACGTACAATTTGGTTTTGACAACAATTTATCAGAACACCCGAGAAACCCTTTATCTTTTAACCTGTTCTATTTTCTCTTTGTCTTAATTTACCCCTATATCTCTGGGATAGGTTTGCTGACCATAAGTCCTGGATTTTCCTGAATTGGATTTTAATTTCAATTTCTAAAAGTTTATCTTAATATCAGACCATGTCCCTTGACTTTTTATTTGAATAATGTGGTCAGTTTGTAGAAAATCTGTGAAGATTATAGAGCATAGAGAAGGGTTAAAAACAAACAAACTGCAATGCTGTAAGTCCCCAAATAAAAATGTTACCTAAAATGTCTTTGCAGTTTCGTGCACATGTAACCAACATGCAACTTTATGCAAAATTCTATTGCTATTGTTAAGTTTTTCCCACATAATTATTGAGAAAAGTCTTTTGGAAACCAATGCCTTGATGTATTTGATAAAAATATTTGTATGTCTGTAAATCTAACTTAATAAGTGTACATGAATGTAAATTATGCCTTCTGTTGTAAAGTACTTGTTCTTATTGTGAGTTTTTGACTCAGCTATACTTACAGTAGCTTTACAAGTCTTCAAATTTGCATGTCATTTATTTAAATTTGGAGAAAATTTACTTTGATTCACAATAATAACATTTAAATAATTTGTAAGTTGTGTGTACCTGAATTTTGGTATCCAGCTGTATAATAGAAATTGTTGCCATTTGATTCAGAAGTGCATTTAGTTTGTTCAGTGTTTTTGTCACGTGACAATATCTTATAAATAAAATTTCAGCATTTCTTCAGTAGAATAATAATTAATGCTTTAAAGTATCTTTTCAGTCATCCAAGAATTATTGTATTTTGGTGCATTCTCATTTGTACATTTGGAGTGTACTCCAGATTGGCTGGAAGATTAATGCAGACTTTATCCTTTATGGGGGTGGTCTGGAGGGGTATAAAAACATCATGGTCAATGACTAATTACCATATTCATGCCTGAGAATTTAATTCAGAGAGCATATCTCTGTGGAAATACCTCCCAAGGACGATAAATAATTCCAATCAACATTCACTTTCTACTGGCAAATCTATCATTTAGAGATGGTACTAATGACAGCAATTCTCCTTTTCTTTCTTCAGATGGTAACATAGCGGGAAGCAGATCAGGTAAATTATTTTGTTCTATTTTATTGTACTGTTTATATTCAAAAGCAATAGGGTGGTAATGCTTTTCTTTGGAGAGAGGCCATATCTCCCCTGGCAAAATCCTTAAAAGATTTAAAATGTAATATCCTTTCTTATTACAATCAAACATACTTTAATGTGTTTTTGTAAAATCTGGGCCAGGAATTTTAATATTTAATCAGTATTTATAAAGGTGCTGAAATTTGAAATGGAAAATTGCTCTGGATATTTGCTTTTCTAAAATTTCTTAAACCTATAAGAGAAATGGGCATAAGGTTTGACTTTCCTATATTTTTGTAGGCAGAACATGTATTTGTTTATTATTTCAAGATTAATTCCTTAGTGATCTATTTTAACTAAAATCAGTCCTAGTCCCAACAATTTTACTAGATTCCTTCAGGAGATTGAACATCGCTGTTTCCCGTTTTTGTTTGTTTATTTGTTTGCTTGTTTCTTCACCCACCAAAATGAAAAATAAACCATAGCAAGTCATCAAGACTGCTTTTATGGATTTTTTTCTTAAATCCAACAATAAGATTTTTGCCAATATCAATATAAATTCAATCATTCTGGTCTAATAGATATAGCAATCAAAATAGCCCAAGATTACTTTCATTTGTTTTTCTCATTGGGCATTTTAGATCCCTACCTCATTCTAAGACCTAAATACAATAAAATGTAATTTAGAAATGTTTTCTTTGAGGTAGAACATAAACTGAGATTACACAGCAGCTCAGTTGTCTCATGACGACAGCAAAATTATCTTTTCATAACTGTGGACAGGACTTCTTATGTCCTATCACAATGACATAGCAAGAGTTTCTCTACTACTAAGTATACAAAATCTGGTTGTTACTTTGAATAAATGGGAGCAGATAGTCCTTAGCATTCTCTTAGAAGCCCCCATTCAAGAAATCAGAGTGAGGCAAGGGAACACTTGGAATTTTATAGTTCTCTGAAAGTCTTTTGAAATTCTGAGAAATTGAATTCATTCCTATGTTTCATAAGGAACCCTTCAGATCTGAGTATTATTTAGGAGGGACTTGAGAGTCTCTAAGACTAGAGCTGTATTGGATGAATAACAATGCCAAGCACTACAGCCCCAGCCAACCGACCACTCCACAAGCCAACATAAAATTGGACAAACTCCAGGGCGATGTTATCCTCCACACTCTTCATTAATGAGATTGAGATCCACATATTTGAGAAAAGGATACATAGGCTACTACAGGACTTCATGTTTTTGGTATTCATAGACTTTTTCTCATTTTAGACAACATAACTTACTTATTGCCATTACTTTAAAAATCTTTCCATCCACACAGCTCACTCATGTTCACGTCTCTGATCCAACAATTTCTCTCCACAAAGTAGGGGTAAAGAGGAAGGATTCTATTTATTTCTCTTGTCTGTTTCATTCTATGGCTTGAAGCACAAGCTAACCCTTCCAAAAATTTATGTAAAATGTATGCAAAATATAGTATGACCTTACTATGAAATACATGAACGTATTTTCTTTATCTTTAAGCTATAAAGTAGATAAACATATTTTATTTATCTTCACACATGTATTAATATAAGCAATCTGTCTTTAAGCAAGATGAAGGCAGTGTACATTTTATGTAAGAGAAAAGGGTTTCTTGGCAGATTTTACTAAATATGTGATCTTGGACAAATTATTCAATCTCTTCTAAATATCTGTTTCCTTATCTATGAGTGATGAAGAATAATAGAACCTATCATTGAACTGTGAAGATGAAAGAGATAAGGCATGTAAGGTACTATTATACATTGGAGATGTGGTACCTATGAAAAACATTCTGAACATCACTACTAGTAATTTCAACAGCAAATTTTTCAGATTTGTATAATAAAGACATTTATTTGTATAATAAATGTCATTTTTGTATAATAAAGACAAAAGGGATAAAACAGTGAATAAAACCAAACATGGTGCACTGAATAACTAAGATACCAGGGCTATTAATTTCAACAATAGAATGAATAAATTCAGAGGAAACATGAGTCTAATGAAATGAGGGATCTAATGAATCTGTGGGGTTGGATTCAGGAGAGGTTTGATGAGTATAGTGAACACTTCATTAATTAAATAAAATGAAATAAAATGTATCTACATGAATTTGATGTGACGTTTGATGAGGAAAACCAAATATCCTAAAAGATACTGTTTATACCAATTGAATATTTGCTGTGTGTAAGACATGCTAACTACTCTCACCTCATTTAATTCTCTCATTTAATTAATAACTTTATTATGAAGTAGGTATTATATCATCCTAATTAATTATATAACCCCATTTAATAAATAAAAAGAATTTGATTTAAAAGTGTTAAATTATTTATCTGAGGACAGGCCAAGGGCACAGCTAGGGACAAGAGTACAAAGGTAGATATATAAATAATGAAAAGATACAAATAAAAAGAACAAAATATTAAATAAAATGTGCTTTTTCTTTCACCTTGATAAAAATACATTCGTGACAACCTGGAAAACAAGGTGTCAATACAGAATTTTTAGGTTTGTTAGAATGCAACGCAAGAATAGAGTTGGCCATGCCTTAGCCAAGGTCCCTACATCCCTGCTTTTATTATCTCTGACGTTGTTCCACACTGAGAGGAATACCCTAGCTTACTTGTCTTAGTCTATCTAATTCTGCACACTGGCCACCCCCTGGCCAACCCTAGTCCTAGAAGAAGACACCCATGTAGGCCCAGTTGGAGACTTGGGGCTGCAGGCCCTGGAGACTTAGAATATGGTCCAGAATAGGGGAGGGAGAGTGTCACAGGCTCTGAGTAGGCGTGTCCCCTTGGCCTTTGGCCTATATTCTATGCTCTCTGAGAAGGGCCATGACTTAAGGAAAGCCAGAGTGAGATTTGCATAAATCAGAGGGTGAACCTCTCTTGCATGTGGTACTGTCCAAGGCCATTTTGATTGCACATGGGGGAGTCCAGATGGTTTTGACTTAGAAGTCCACACTTTTTTATGACTGAACATTGTTTTACTGCATTCTGCTTGCCACCAGACTAAGATATTTATATATAAAGGAGCAGTTCTAAAACTACGTGACAATGAAGACAGACAATGAGAGAGAGGGTAAAAGAGGAAGAGAGGAAGAGCTGGTAAAGAGGGTATGTGGAAGGGCAGAAGAGACAATTAGGGAAAATGCTCTGTAGGGAGAAGAGTAGTATGAGTAGTTTGAGTTACAATTTTATATTATTGTGTTGAAGAAATAACACAGTAGTATAAATTGGCTATACATGATTTAAGCACTTGTGTTCCTCTTAAACCAAAAACCTATATGCAAATATTAGAATATCATAATCTATTACATGTTGTGTGCCTCTACCTCATAATAGATTATTTTGACTATTCTCAAAATCACATAAATATTATATATCATATACTATTTGCTTTAAAAAATAGAAATATATTTGCTAGAAACATGGAAAATGGCCAAGAATTCCAAGAGTAATTGTTGGGGAAATGTAATTAAAAACAAAATCTCCTACCATTCCAGAAAATCTCTCCATGAAAATAGAGAACAGTTTTATTTGGATAAAGCCTTAAACCAGAATATGATGCACACCACAGGCATTCTGCCAAAGAGATTGCAAAAAACAGAAGGAAATCTCACTCTTTTATATAGCCAAGCAGAAACAACACATTACATACATCTTATCAAGATAAACAATAGCTAGTTCTCAAATAGAGAATTTGACAGCATTGTTTGTCACACCTAGGTTCATCTTAAATTTCCTTGGTAGATGGGGTAACCAGGTGTGTTTGCTGATTGCCTTTAAAATAAAAACATTAATTTATTGTATATTGATGAATGGAAGTAGGTTTGCAATTTGTAACTAGGCACCAGCTGAAATTAGCTCCTTCCTCCCAGGAACCCAGGTGTGGAGGAGCTCTCTTCGTCAATAATTACATGTCAAAGTGGTGGCCCTAGGTCCGGGAGGAAACATTTCTGGGGTGCTTATTGAGTCTTTGAAAAGGCTTATATACATTTCACAAGGGTAGAGAAAGGACTCACAAGTTTTCTAAAGCAAATTATCTAAGAAAAAGTGTGTGTAGGGAGAGAAGTCTGTTTCCTTATTTTTGATAGGAAAAATTAAGCCACTTACATTTATTTGTATTTACTCTTACATGTTCTTCAAGTTTTACTAATAGAAATACCAAAAAAAAAAAAAAATCAGGTATGTTATCTTGACTTTATCAGCTATAAGGTGTAGGAGCCAAGCACAATATGAATTCAACATGGCAGAGTATTTTGATGAGTGTCGTAGTCCATTTGTAAAGGAGTACCCGAGTCTGGATAATTTATAAAGAAAAGAGGCTTACTTTGCTTGGTGTTTTACAAACTGTACGAGAAGCATGGCCTAAGCCTTTACTTCTGATATAGGCCTCTGGCTGTTTCCATTATGTCAGAAGGCGCACAGGACAACCAGTGTGTGCAGGGATCCCATGGTGAGAGAGGGAGCAAGAGAGAGAAGGGGGAGATGCCAGGCTCATTTTAACAATTACCTTTGTAGAAAGTCCTAGAGTGAGAATTTACTCATTATCTGGAGGACAAAATCAAGACATTACTGAAGGAAACACCCCCATGACCCAAATATCCCCTATTCAGACCAAACTCTAACATTGGGATCTAATTTTAATATGAGATTTAGAGAGACTAATATACAAACTATAGCAAAATGGAGAAGCAGGCCATGAACTTGGGTCTTAGTAATGCAGTAGGAAGCAGACAGGGAAGTTTCTGCCCTGTCCATAAGAAGGGTTGCTAGTATACATCAATTATTAAACCTTCACAGACCTATTTTCCTCTCTTCCTTGAGGTCTTAGAAACAGGAAAAAAAAAAAAAAGATATGGATATAGTGATTAAGCCAAACAGTGGTGTACGGTGCTTCAAGTGCAGCCAGAATAATGGGACTTACCCAAAATCAAAGTGTCCTTTCATCGTGTCATAATCAGATCACCTTTATAGTCTGTGCCAGCAATGCTGTTTTCAAAGAAAATCTTGTGTTATTTGCTGTAGGTGGCTTTTTTTATGGTCGTTCATCCTCTGGTGACTCAGACACAAGAAACTCACACTTTGGCCTTAGATTTAGTGCTTCAGGAGAATCTGAATACAAATCAAGAAAACGTCAGAACACTGGCAGTTTAACGTTCGAAGACTCAACAGCAGGTACTGTTAGAGAAAAAATACCCAGGAAGCAAGTGCTTTTATTTTTTTCTATTTGGAATAATCTGCTAATCTTTGTTTCATTTGAAGACATAGGCTTAATGGTAATGGAGACTCTGCAGGCACCAAATCCAGTGCCAATGAGAGTGACGACTTTTGTCTTTAGAAGTTTTGGCAATGATATTTACATTACATTAATGGTTTTCCTGATAATTTTTATTTTCTCATGCTATGTTTATACTTGGTACTATTATTATAATTATCATTCATTTTTATGACATTTTCACTTTGTAAATTAATAATGTAAAAGGCTTCTTGGACTCATACATAGGATATGTTCTCTCCACTCACATTTCTGTATACAACCACTATTCATTTTGTACACCAGGATTCTCTCTGTATATGATACAATCAGTTTCTGAATAATATGATAAAGCACAGTTTCTAAATGGTTTGTGGCCTGCAATTTTATTTTTTGAGGGAAAAAATGTAGATTTCTTTAGGTATGTCCTCTCTGGTCCAACACATTTCTTGCTACTGGCCTATTCAATTTTTTACTGCACTTACCTGGTCCCTGAAATCTCCATCATTTGGACCTCTACAAAAATGGGAAAGAAGGAGGTCCAGTGAGGAAAATAACTTCAACATTTTATATTAAAATTTAATATTTGAGTCCATGTGATGAAAGGCAGACACAGCTTTGAGTATAGGGGTGTTATTGAAATGTCTTCAGGAAGGGCATTAAATTTTCTGTCTTCCCTTGAAGTTGCTATTGTTTTATCCTCATTTATTATGTAGTTCCTATTTGATAGATAAGGAAAATTTACTTAAGGAAAATTTGTTTTAGGAGTATTAAATTGCTTATTCAAGGACAGGCCAAGGGCACAGTCTAGGCAAGAATATAAATGCATGTATATAAAAATCTAAAGTTAAGAAAAAGGAAAAAATATTAAGTAAAATGGTTTTAATTTCAGTTTGACAAAAATACAGTCATGACAACCTGGAAGGCCTGGTTCCAGTGCAGACTATTTGGATCCATTGGCATTCAACGCAAGAATAGGGTTGGTGGTGCCCTAGCCTAGTTCTCTGCACCCCTATTCCTTCTATCTCTGGCCTTGTCTGATACTGAGAAGGATATCTCAGCTTACCTATCTTAATCCACCTGCTTTAGCAAACTGGCCACCCACTGGCCATCCCTAGGCCTAGGAGTTCAATCTTTGCAGTGTGGTCTGACTTGGGGAAGAAGGTGTTGAGAAAGATGTCCATGCAGGGCCAGGTGGTGGTCTTGGGGCTGCTGCCCTGGGGACTTAGAATATGATCCAGAATGGGAAAGAGAGAGTGGCACAGGCTCTGGGTAGGCTTGTCCCCTTGACCCTCAGCCTGTATTCTTTGCCCTGTAAAGAGGGCCATGACCCAAAGATGATCAGGGCCAGACTTGCATAGGTCAGAGCAGGAACCCTCTTGCCTGAGTCTAAGAGAGGTCTTGTCCGCGGTCATTCTGATTGCATGTGGGGAGCCCAGTTGGGTTCGACCCAGAATAAAATAAACTTCTTCCATGCCTAGACACTCTTTACTTCTGTCTGCTTTGCCATCAAAGTGAAATATTTATATATTAAGCAGTAGTTCTGAAACTATATGACAATGAAGAAAGACAGAGAGAGAGGGTAAAAGAGGAAAGGAGAAAGAGTATATAGTGGAGAAAGGTAGGTAGAGTGAAACAGGAGATAAAGTTGGGAAATGCTGTATATGGAGAAGAGTAGTATAAGTAATAGTCACTGGAGGGTTATTTAATAAAATAATACTGTATATCGGCTATACTTGATTTAAGCACCTGTATTTCCCCTAAACCAAGTACCTATATACAAATATGATAATTTCATAATGTCTTAAGTTTTGGGTGCCTTTCCATCAAAGTATATAATAGACTATATTTTGATTATTTTAAAGATTACATAAATATTTTATTTTTGTATAGTATTTATGTTAGAAAAATACAAATTTACTTCTTAGAAACATGGAAAATGGCTAAGAATTGAAAGAGTAGTTGTTGGAACACTGTAATTAAAAACAAAATCTCTTGCTACACCATAAAACGTCTCCATGAAATTAGAAGAGAAAGAAAACAGTTTATTACTAAATAAGCATTAAAATGGACTGTGATGCACATCACAGATGTTCCACTAAGGATGTTGTGAAGACAGAATGCTATCTGCCTTGTATGTGGCCAAGCAGATACAACCTGTTACATGTATGTCCTCAAGATAAACAACAGGTAGTTCTCAAGGAAGAGGACTTGATAGCACTCTTTGTCACACCTAGTTCATCCTAAATTTACATAGGCAAATCCTGTGTAAGGGTGAATACAAATAATAATATGTGGTTTAATTCTCCCTATTCAAAATGACGAAATAGACTTCTCCCCCTTACATATACTTTTTAAAATATCGTTAGCTTTAGAAAACTTGTGAGTTCTTTCTCTACCTGTCTGAAATGTATACACAATAGTATGATATATAGTTGTATATATATCACATGCATCTTATCATTTAAAGAACAAGTTTCTAGTCCAAATCTTCCATAAATAATATATGAATTCTAAAAAATTTATTTTGTTCTATGAATTCAGACCAGTGATTCTTAATGTTTTTTTTATATTTTACATTTTTAATTGACATATAATAATTGTCCATGTTTATGAAGTACAAAGAGATGTTTTGATACATATACAGATGAGGGTAATTAGCATATCCATTATCTCAAACATTTATCATATTTTTGTGTTAGAAACTGCCATCAATTTGCTCCTTCTAGCTATTTGAAACTATATATCATATTGTTGTGTATATATTTCAGAAACGTAGAGAAAGAATTCACAAGTTTTCCAAAGCAAATGATCTTAAAAAAATGTGTGGGGGGACAGAATTCTCTTCCCTAATTTTTTTTTTTTTTTTGAGACAGAGTCTCGCTCCTTCACCCTACGTAGCGTGCAGTGGCATCAGCGTAGCTCCCTGCAACCTCAAACTCCTAGGCTCCTCCTGCCTCAGCATCCCTAGTAGCTGGGACTACAGGTGCATACCATGACACCTGCCTAATTTTTCTATTTTCAGTAGACACAAAGTCTTGCTCAGGCTGGTCTCAAACTCCTGAGCTCAAGCAATTCTCCCACTTTGGCCTCCCAGAGTGCTAGGATTATAGGCTAGACCCACTGTGCCTGGCATCTTCCCTAATTTTTAATAGAATTAAACCACCTCTTCTAATTTGTATTTGCCCTTATATAATCTTCAAATTCAACTCACAAGCCATGTGCTTCATTCTCTTCTCTATGTGATGACAAAAACGTATATAGCTTCCACAACTTTACAAAAATATAGTTAAGATGTTATTAATTCTAAAGCATTTAAATTTTATTGTAGAGATTTTAAAAATACAAATAGCATGACATGAAGCATATATGCCTCATGTGACAAGGTATATATTACTTTAAGAAGTGGTCTGTTGGGGAGTGCATCTATTACATACATATTAATTGAGCGCCCTCTATGGTTCAGGCCCTGATCTAGACACCTGGGAGATCTCAGTGAATAAAACAGGCAAAGAAACCTTGAGTTTAGTAGGGAGCTTAAAATGTAGAAGGATAAAGTCATTAAAGAACAACAAAATTAGCAGTAAACATGGTATATTATAAGGTGATAAATTCTATGGGATAAAATAGAGTAATATAGTGGTAACTGGGAGTGTCAGGGTGGGAGTGAGTTACCATTTTAAATTGTCAAAATGTGCCTCATTGATGAAAGTTAAGCTGAGACTTGAAGGAGATTGAATGCTACAATTAATCTATGAGTAAATGGTTTCATCTTTTTTTTTCTTTGCAGAACTACCAAAAGGAGAATCAGGTATGCTGTCTTAATTTCATCAGCTCTAAGGTGCAGTGGCCAAAGACAATGTGGATTGAACGGGGCAGAATATTCTGATAGAGGAAAGTGGGGTTGGGAATTTTGGGCTTAGTAATGGAGAAGGGAGAAGGCAGGGAAGTTTCTGCCCCATCCAGGACAAGATGAGTTTCTAGTACACATCAATTATGAAATCTTTGCAGCTTTATCCTACTCTCTTTCTTGAGGGTTTAGACCATGAAAGGAAGCTGTAGACAATGCAATGAAGTCAATCGGTGGTGTATGCTGTTTCAAGTGCTGCTAGAATAATGGGACTTACACAAAATGAAATGTGGCTCTTCATACTTCACAATCAGGTCACCTTTATAGTCTGTGCCAGCAATGCTGTTTCCAAAGAAAATCTTTTGTTTTCACTGTAGGTGGCTTTTTTTATGTTCGTTCATCCTCTGGTGACTCAGACACAAGAAATCCAGTCTTTGGCCTTGGATTTGGTGCCTCAGGAGAGTCTGAATACAAGTCGAGAAAAGGTCAGAACGCTGGCAGTTTAATGTTGGAGGAGCCAACAGGAGGGACTGTTAGAGAAAAGAGACTCACCTAGGAAGCGAATTCTTTTTATTTTTTCACTTTGTACAATCTGATAATCTTTCCTGTATGTGAACACATAGCCTTAGTGGTAATAGTGGAGACTCCAAAGGCACTAATTACAGTTTTAATTAGAATGATAACTTCTGTCTTCAGAGAATTTTTGCAAGGATGTTTACATTAAAATAATTTTTTGATAATTTTAAAATATTCCAATGCTATCTTTATACTTGGTACTATTATAATAATAATTATTCATTTTATGGATATTTTTCACTGTACAAAATAATAATTTAAAATGCTTCCTAGACCCAAATGTCATATAGCATCACTCCACTCATTTTTTTTGTATCTATTATAACAACAAACCATTTTCTAAGTCACAATTCTCTGTGTAAGTTACATGTTCACTTTGCTGAGCAATATGATAAAATTGAGGTTCTAAATAGCTCATGGCCTGCAATTTTTTTTTTTTTTTTTAAGAAAAATGTAAGGTTTCTTAGGGGAAGCATGTCTTTTCTTATATAACACATTTCTCCTTACTGGCCTATTCAAGCTTTTATTGTACTTGCATGGTCCCTGAAATCTCTATCATTTGTGCCACTACAAAAATAGGAATGAAGGATGTCCAGTGAGGACAACTTCAACATTTTATGTTATAATTTAATATTAATATTTGCATCCATGTGATAAAAAGGCAGAAACAGCTTTAGGTATAGGGGTGTGATTGAATTATCTTTAGGAAGGGCACGTTTTTTTTCTTTCCATGAAGTTGATACTGTTTTGTATTCATTTATTATGTAGTCCCCATGTAATAGAAAAGGAAACTTTGTTTTAGAATAGTTGAATTCTTTATCCAAAGACAGGACAAAGGCAAAGTCAGGGGCTGTATTGCAAATGCTGTGTACAAGTAACTAAAAGTTACAAAGAAAAGGAGCAGAATATCACATAAAATGTATTTTCTTATCCACCTTGACCAAAAAAAAAAAATTGTAATATTTTGGAAGGTCAGGTTCCAATGCAGAGTTTTCCGATTCATTGGAATTCAATGCACGAGCAGGGTTGGCTGTGCCTTAGCCAAAGACCCTATCCCCCTGTTCCTTCTATCTCTGGCTTTTTCCCACAGTGAGGGATATCCCAGTTGACCTATCTCAATCCATCCACTTTAGCACACTAGCCTGGCCATCTTGCAGGACTATGAGTTCAATCTTTGCCATACCATCTGACCTTGAGAAGAAGGTCTTGGGAACACGTTGCCCCTGCAGGCCCAAGTAATGTCCCCCTGTTGCCCTGGGGACTTAGAATATGATCCAGAATGGGAGAGGGAGGGTGGCACGGGCTCTGGGTAGGCATGTCCCCTTGACTCTCAGCTGTATTCTTTGCCTTCTAAAGAGGGCCATGACCCGAGGAAAGCCAGGATGAGACTTGCGTAAATCAGAGCCAGAACTCCTCTTGTCCGGGTCTGACAGAGGTCCTGTCCAAGGCTGTTTTGCCTGCACATGGGAGAGCTCAGATGGATTTGATTCAGAAGTCCCTACTTTTTCCATGACTGGATACTACTTTATTTCCTTTCCTTTTACCATCAAAGAAAGATATTTATATACTAAGGAGCGGGTCTAAAATTACATTACAATGATGAAAGACAATGAGAAAGGGGATAAAAGGGGACGGAGGAAGAGTTTATAGTGAAGAAGTGTGGGTCAAGGGAAAGAGGAAACAGTAAAATTCTGTCTTTGGGGAAGAGTAGTGTAAGAAAGAATGGTTGAAGGGTTACGTCACAGCATAATAATACATTTATTGGCTATACCTGATTCAAACACTTCTATTCTTCCCAAACCAAACACCTATATGTAAGTATTATAATTTCGTAATCTTTCAAATGTTGGGTGCCTCTCCCTCAAACTACATAAAAGACGACTATTTTGACTATTTTCAAAGTCACATACAAATTTATTTTTGTATACTATTTGCTTTAGAAAAATAAAAAATATATTTGCTAGAAACATAGAAGGGGGCTATGAATATAAGAGTAGTTGTTGAGTAAATCTTATTAAAAACAAAATTTCCTGCCACCCTTGAAAACCTCTTCATAAAAGTAGAAAAAAACAGTTTTGTTATTGAACAAGCATTAAACTGCAATGTGATGCACATAGCACACATTCTGCCATAGAGATTGCAAAGATACTGGGAAATCTCACTCTTTCGTGTAGTCAGGCAGATCCAACCCATTACACATACATTCTCAAGATAAACAATAACAAGTTCTCAGCACTTGTCACACCTAGTTCATCTTAAATTTATTTGGTAGTTGGAGTAGCCACCTGTGTTTGCTGATTGCCTTTAAAAGGAAAACTATTTTTTTTTACGTATTTATTACTAGAGGTAGGTTTGTAATCTGTAGCCAGACACCAGCTGAAGTTAGGCTCCCTTGGTCCTCCCAGGACCGTTGGAGCTAAGGAAGTTATGATCGTCTATGATTTCATGTCAAAGTGATGGCCCTAGACCCTTGAGGAAACATTTCTGTGGCCTTTAAACCATTATTCTGAGGTCATTATGCAGTCTTTTAAAAGATTTATATACATTTCAGAGAGATATAGAAATTACTCAAAGTTTTCTTTCTTTTTTCACATGGATCTTCTTATTTAAAGCACAAGATGATAGCACAAATCCTCCATTAATTGTATAGTATATGAACCTTTTAAAAACTTATTTGTCTATGCTAACTTTAGAGAAATGATTCTGAAAAATTTTTACATTTTATTTCTTTAATAGATATATAATAATTGTACATATTTATGGGGTACGTAGTGATGTTTTAACACATATAATGCTTAGTGATCAGATCGGAGTATTTAGCATATGCATCATCTCAAACTTTTATCATATCTTTCTGTTGGGAACATTCAATGTCCTCCTTCTAGCTATTTGAAACTATATTATATTATTGTGTATACCTTTCATAGAGGAAAAGAAAGAACTAACAAGTTTTCTAAAGTAAATGATCCAAGAAAAAAGAGTGTGTGGAAAGAAGTCTCTTTGCTTATTTTTAATAGGGAGAATAAACCACCTATTTTTATTTGTATTTACCCTTACATTGTCTTCAAATTTTACTTACAGATCATGCACTTCATTTTCTTGTCTAGTTCGTGACCAAAATATATATCTTCCACAACTGTACAGGAGTATCATTAAGATTTTGTTCATTCTAAAGTATTTTAATTTTATTGTAGAGAGTTAAAAAATACACATGGCATGACGAAACGCACACATGCTTCATGTAACGAGGTATATAATACCTTAAGAAATGGTCTTTGTTGGTGAGTGCATTTATTAAATGCATATTAATTGAGCGCCCCGTATGGTTCAGGCCCTGTTCTAGACACCTGGGTTATCGCAGTGAATAAAACAGGCAAAAAACTTTGAGTTTATGGAACTTAAAGTCTAGAAGAAAGATACAGTCAATAAAGAAAAAACATAATTAGCAGTAAACATGGTATACTACAAGGAGATAAAATCTCCTGGATAAAATAGAGTAATATAACAGTAATTGAGAGTATAAGGGTGGAGGTGTGGGTACCATTTTAAACTGTCAGGATATGCCTCACTGATGAAAG
>CM052440.1:58759708-58827590 GCA_028533085.1 Varecia variegata
ACTGTAAAAAAATTTATCAGAAATTCATAGAAGGTTTTGAATGTGAAATTTAATCCCCATACGTAATTATATGCCACAGGCATTATGCTAGTTAGTAATGTTGCTAAGACATAATGGATGTGAAACAGATAAATAGAAAAACCTTATATTGCAGGAGGGGAGGGGAAGAAAGCAGAGGAAAGGAGAGGTTGTAATGTATGTAAGTTACATAGAAAAAGTAATTCTGTGCTAAAGCAGAAGAGTTTTCACCCAGTGATCTTCCACCTCAGTGTTGCCCTCTTCTCCCACACCTAACCCCCAAAATCAACAACCAAAAATTAGAGCAATCTCACTCCCCTTCTGTTGCACAAAACATTACCCTGATCAGAATGGAAAATGCACTATCAAGAAATTGGCAGCTGCAGGCTATTCACTGGAATAGAAAAAATCACAAATGTTATCAATTGCACTGATCTTCATCCTAGCAAATGAAGAATGTTTGTAGTTAATGCCACTGATAGAGTTACATTTAATGTGCTTATTTCAGTAATTGCAGACAAAAACACTGATAAATCTTTGCAACTACCATTGTTGTTTCCATACAAGGAAATCCTCTTGCTGTCACCGGCTGACGTGGAATTCAAACCAGTGTAGTACAGAAAGGTAGATTGGTAGGTGGGAATGGAACCAGACAAGAAGGTAATGATATGCACATGATGAGGGCAGAGATCATTTTTCTAGCCATATCTGGCCACAGGTTTTGCTAAAAGCACACACATAAAATATAATTAGAGTCAATATCTTGGTAATAGTTTCTTTTCAGGCTTTAATTGTTTGGCAAATTAGATAAAAGCCCTTGGTGCCTTGGATTTATCATTAATGGTTTGCAGGAGTAACTTCCAAAGATACAAGACATACAGTAATGTGCAGTTTATTAGAGAAATACATTTTTAGTGAAGCTGATATCCAGTGTGAAATCCTTCATGGAGTGAGTGGTATTTGCATGCGTCATGCCTGGGAATTCACTGTATAATTTCTCATTTTATCCTCATCCTCCAAAAAGGTGGGTATACTACTCTTGCCATTTTACAGATGAAGAAACTGATTCTCAGGTCATTTGGGCAACTTACTCCAATTCACTAAGTTGATAAAGGCTGAATCTGGAATTTAGACCAAGGTCTTTTCCAATTATAAATATATATTCCTTCTGACTGCTTTCTTTTGCGATTTTTTCTTTGTTTCTTTTTTGCTCTGTTTTTTAAAGTAACTCAGAAGGTAATTAAGAAAAACTGAACAATAATGGCCGCATTGATGGAATAAATGCAAAGCTCCCAAAAGTGATGTTATTAAAAATGTTTCATTTGAATGTACAAGTTCTTTTTAGTTTTATTTTCAGGCATACTTTGTCTACCCTGAATTGTATGTAGTCTCTCATCAAAGAGGACCACATTCCAAGCTATCTTAATACATGTATACTCTGTCTCTTTCTAAAAGCAGTTATTTCAGTCAAAGAAGCAATGTTTTTATTGATCTGTCTGTGGCAAAGATTTTCTGATTCAACCTTGTGACATTAAGAAATACATCTTGTGACTGGCAGCAGAGATCCATCCAAACAAAGCTTACGGTCAGAAAATACTCCTTTGCCTTCATGCAGCTTCTACTGGTGGTCGCCTAATTAGTCTGACATATAACCTCACCAGCATTAATTACACTGTGCATAACAGGAAATCAAAACAGTGCCAACATGAGAGAGAATGAGCCTGCAAACATTTTATCCCCTGGATCTCTACAATAGTATTACATTTCCACTATATACTACGTTTCTTTTACTTTTGTCATGACAGCAAATACTTTGAGTTAGTTGCTGTGGGCTCACTTTGTAGGGAGATGGGGAAATCTCTTGCCCTTCACTATAAATATGTGTAAAGTCATGGATTCCTTTTTTAATTTCTTAACCTGTAAGATAAACTTGGTGTTTGAAACATCTCTCTGCATTTCATCCTAACAAACAACTCCCTGCAAAAAATAAAAAAAAACCCAGCTCATTAGCTGTCTCTCATAGAAAAATCCTGTATCAATACATAAATAGATAATTCTCTTGCATCTTTAGTTACTTATGTGTATCTCATATACACTAGATGTAACTTCTCTAGGAATGAGAAGTTGTCACAAATTTCAGTACGTATTTGATGGGATGCCTTTAAAATAAGCTCATGTTCCCAAGACAGTGCCCATGTGGTTTGTTTGCCTAGAATGCTTGTTTCACTCTGGAGATTGTTGAATGCCTCTTCATCCCAAAAGTCTCAGCTTAAATACATGCTTTGGTGTGTGTGTGATCCTCCCATCTCCTCCATTCTTTGGCCAAGTAGACACATTCTCTACTTTCCCATAATACTTCTAATAGAGTATTTGTCACTCTGTTTGGTTTTTTTCATAAATAAATGGTGATAACCTTCTCTTGGTGGTGTTCAGATAGGTGAGTGTGGTGAAGCCCGGGTCAGAATGTTATATATCATGTAACGTACTCCATAAAGTCTAGTTTTCCAGACCCTGATTGCCATAAACGTGGATTCTCGAGGCGGTCCAGAAGCAGCCCCGAGCCCCAGATGCTGGCACCCCTTCCCTCTCTCTGCTCTTTGCCTTAGCCTGAGATTCCCTCAAGCAGAGGCTTCCCAGGCAAGGGGAGAGATCAAGGAGAGCAGGAGGGCAGCAGAGAGAGAAGCACCACACCTCGCTCCCCTACGCACAGTGTGTGCTCAGACAGCAGGCCTGTGGGTCAGGTCCCTCCCTGACTCTTGCTTGAAAGTCAAGTTGCTAGGACACTCCAAATGCCTTGAAAAATTAGAAAGAACCAAGTACCTATGTACTTTTAAGCAGCCAGATTCTGAATCGTTATTGCAAACAATGGCACCTGGCTGAGAAACTGGCCAGAATGGAGAATGAGGATGCCAAGTTCTCCTGGGTTGGCATGGTTTAAGATTTCTACTGGATTGCTGATGAGCCTCTATGTTTCCATTCAGTTCACTAGTTTAGGTGTTAGGCTACCAAAAGTGATGGATTACATAAGTAAGCAAAGTCCCAAGGATTTTGTACTTTTTCTCCCCTCTGAACATTTGCACATTCACATTTAATTTAGAAAAGTTCACAATCTTTTTTGTTAATTCTGCTGTTTCATCAATATATTTCACTGCTTTGATGAAAAATAAGTTGCATTTTAGTTACAATATCTCACATATAATCAATACAACGCTTGCAATAATTAGATTCAGAGAAGCTCCCTTTTTTAAATTCAAAACTTCCCCAAAAGAATATTTTATATTGAAGTAACATGCTTGTGTTTTGATAATTATTAGCAAATTATTTTAGGGCTTTAATCAGGAAAGATTTAAAATAACTAGCTATTTTTGGTATATATCTGTTACTCTAAAGTCTTATATTTTTTTAGGACTCAAGAGTGAATAATTCCACTTATAGTACATTTTTAAGAGAACTTAAAAATAGAATATATCATGCCCATCAGATTTTATCCTGGAATCCTGGCAATTATCTGTATTACAGAAAATTGAATTTAAATATCCCATAGGCCCTCAAGAAAAAACTTTAGTAGGCACCTTCCCATGGTAGAATGTTCCACACACAGATTAATACAAAGTTTCATATGAGATCGATAACAGACCTACATTCAAAAAGTAAAACACTATCACAAAGTTATAAAATTCATAATCATGCTTTAAAAATGTTTATTATTCCATTTAAATACAATGTTCATTTACATATTTTTCTATAATTATCTTTGGTAAAAAATTGCACATACAAACAAAGTAGCAATGAAAGAAATATCACTGGAACAAAGTTCCGTCATGTATGAATTTTTTGTTGTTAATTACATAACAAATTAAAGGATAGGTCCCTTTGAAAAGTGGAAAATGTTTCATGGTTAAGAATTTGATTATCCTTAATATAAATAAATTTAAAGTTTTCACATAATAAAATGCCAGTTGGTTCTGAGAATATTAAATAGTTGCCCCACGATAGAGAATTGTCTTAAATGATGAGTATTGGCCAGGGCCATTGAATTGAACTAATGTGTTTTTCCTGAAACAGAAATAACACTCAAATTATTACATAGGTACATGGCCCTGATACTCCTACTGTGGGAAGATATTTAAACAATTTAGTATAATTTAGAAGACTCAGCAGATATTGTTACCCATCATAGCTAAAGCTCCTTCCTCCCTCAGCAGCCTGAAGAGTGTTACAAATTTGTTCTCGGGGTCTTGGTGGGGCTTGTGGAATTCTATAATTCTGAAAATAGGGTTTCTATCTGAATGATTAGGATGTATGGCATCATAACTTTAGAAAAAAGTTGAATAGAAGAATTAGAATGAAGCAGATTAGGAAACAAGTAGTCAGTGGTCTAGCTTACCACTGAGAATACAATTAAAAACATTAAAATATCACTTGAAGGACTAAAAATTGTATTTACACCAATTATACAAATTTCAGAATATCCACATGCAAAGATAGAGTAGAAAAATAAGGAAAGAGAGAGCTTCTGTGCCTTTCCTAGATATGAAGACTTTGACAAGAAGTCATGTTTTTCCATCAGCCTTTTAATGAAATTTTCTTTTAGATGAAGTTGTGTGAGATGCACTGTTTGTATCAGCAACAAAGAGAACTCACCAACAAGGGGCTTTATTAGTGCAAGTTCATTTGACTATTTACAAGCGTATATGATGGTGCATTTAAAAGCAATCTAAGAAGGAATGTATTACATGGGAAACTATCCTAATATTTTTATTGTACCTTGCAAAATCTCTAGAAAGTAAACAAGCAACAGTCTTGTAATAGCACAGAATTTAAAATAAAGTTTACCTTCATTATGGACAACAAAACAAAAATTTTCCACTTTGTGAATAGTATGACTACTATAATTAAGTACTTTGTAGATTTCATTTCATTAATTAATCCACAAAATTAATTAGGATATATAGGAAATATATATGTATTTTAAATAGCACTTTAAACATACTTTCACTGGTAACTATTTTTTACATATATTTAAATTAAAAATAAAACATATAAACATTCCTTCATATACACATGAGCTATTTAAAAATGTAACTACACTTTTCATGTAAACATTTTTAAAGAAATATTTACAAGAGAAGAGAATAAATTTTTCCATCCAGATTGTAAAATACAGATTTTTCAATATCCCTCTCATTCCACAGATGTTTTTTTCATTTTTTCAGCTAATTCTTTCCTTACTTCAATGTGTTTTTCTAAATTTTGTACTTCATGTGGAAGATTGAGGTCCCAAACAGTCAAGCAAGATTGTATCTCTAGAAAAAGTAAAAAATGAAATCATGTTTCAAAGATCCACCATAAAACATTTTTATTTCAATTCAGTTCATTTATATTTAATTGACTTAGACAAATGCATATATCAATACAGCTACAAATAATGCAATAAATTATTGCCAATTATAAAAAACTATACATGGAACATGTTTACAACACATTATAGAAACTAACTACTAAATTTCATGGAGAGTGTGAACATTTAATTGCCTGACATTTCACTTTCTAAAAGAAATAGAGCTTTTTCAAACACTGGTCAAAATTAGACCTCATATGGATATAGATAAGTTGTTTAAAAAGATTATATTTAGTTTAAACTTGAGCTAGTTCTCAATTTGTAGTGATTGATAGCTCTACTTCATCTGAAAAAATAAATAGCTAACATTCCTAAATCACTGAAACTTAATTTTGAAAATTTATGTCTAAATTATTTACACTATAAAGAAACTGCCAGTTAAAATTGCTGAAAGTATTATATCATATGTAATATTTACTACAAATTTATAAAACACATAATATGGTACCATCATTCATATCATTGACTGCTTGGAATACAGTATCCTATTAGATATTACCTTTTTGGTGTTGTGGGCCTTCAGTACTTTTCTGATTGTACCCCAAAACCAGCATGACGTTTTTAAGGCTTCCTTTACCAAAACAAAATATAGGAATTTTCTGTTAAACAATATAATAAGCTGGACTAAAAAAAGTACAGTTATTAATATTTTAAGAAACAAATACCTTGGAGCTAAATTTACAATTTTATTTTTAGGAGGTACTTCATTTATATTAAATAAAGACCAGTAATTTTTTAAAAGTATGAAAATCTGTGATCTACTCCCTGCTGTAATTTGTAATTATGTGAGTCTGAGAAAACAGCTTAACCTTTCTGTAGAATAGGTTTTTAACATTTATACATTCCTTCCCCCAAAAGTTATAATATTAAATGAGATAATGTGTGTGAAACTGCTTGGCTACTTCAAGGCACAAACGTGAATATTTGGATGGAGAACTGGATGGGTGGATATACTGACACTCTGTGACAAAAATCATATTTTCTTCTCAGTCATTCACTGATTTATTCAATGAATAGTCATCAAAAGGCTGCTATGTATTAATACTGGGCCCTGGGCTAAGTCCCAGGAATAAAGCAGTAAACAGAAACAAGCAGATCCAACCCACATGGAATTTATGTTCCAGTGAAGAGATTGACATTAATGAAAAAAAAAAAAAAAAAACCATGACTATGATCAATGCTATGCAAGAGAGGTATTACGAGAGCCACAAGAGGGAACGCTGACCTAATCAGTGTTGGTTTATCTGAGGTTTTGACACATCAGCTACCATTTCAAAAAGGGTATGAGTTAACTAAGCAAGAAGGTTCACTAAGCAAACAAAGAAACAGCACATGCAAATCACTGAGGCAGGATAAAGCACAGTAATTAGGAGGGACTGGATGCTCATCTAGACCAGAAAGAACTGGGAGAAATTTGGTAAATGATGGAGGCTAGAGAGGTAGGGTGAAGGCAGTATGCAGCATATTGTAAATTATGTTTAAATTTATCTTTATTTTAAAATCAAACATAACCCATGGAAATCCCACTATAATTTCAGTTATGTACATCCATTTGGGTCTCAAAGTACATTCAATTTCAATTAGAGAATGTAACGACCTTCATAGAATAAGACTAGGGAGACAACCCACTAGAGACAGACCTGCTACACTGCCTGTGTGGACACACATCCTGATAGCCAATAATCATTAAGAGCATTTAATTCTAACACCTTCTGTGCAACTCTGATATCCATCAATGAAAAACAGGTGAGGATGCATCCGATCCTCCTTAACATATTCTTGCAAAAGGAACTGATTTTTTTCATCATGGTCAAACATTTTATTACTTATTTACTAAAGTTATATAAAGTGTAGTTTTGCAGAATTAAAGCCCACAGGGATACTTTTGTGAAGACCATTGTATATATGATATTATTATTATTATTTTCTACATCAAATTTTTATCAAAGGAAGGCACTGAAATGTATTTATATAGAAAATGTATTTTGTGTGCTATCAAGATTTCTTCATATTTAAATAGAAAAGTAGGTGCAAGAACAGATAGGAAAGCTTGAGTAAAACATCATGATTTTTCAATATTTGTAGATTGTAGAGTTCAGCATATATTGCTACAAGAGTATCACTTTATTTATAGAATGAAAAACCAAATGTGATTCTTTAACAAGAGTGTAAAGCCTAGACTATGATCAAACAAGCATTTGCTTTAATTTGTTTCCTCAAAAAGTAAAGTACACTCAACACTATGTATTTTCCCTTTTTGCCTTGGTATAAGGAAAAAAATCAAGACAGACCCAAACTGAGGACTCGGCGCAGCGATCTGCTTCTCTCCCGAGACTGAGAGCACCTACTCTCTCCATTTCTTGAATGACCCTACTCAAAATTTACCCCAGTCCTATGTTTCATTACGTGAACTTTCAAGACACTCCAAATGACACTGGAAAGTGAAAACTTAAATTCAAAATAAAGGCATATTTTGATAGTCTTCAGGAATATGAAAAACATCTACAGGAAAGAACTTGCCTAACTGTGCTGTCATCATGACTCTAACAGAATCACAGAAGTTGTAAATTATACGTATAATTCGACGAGTCGAAAGATCAAGGAGTAAAATATGGCCTCCACCAGTTCCTATCCAGAGGGCAGTGTTTTTCTGAAGGCAGAGAGTTTTCACTCTCCCAGAATAGGACATTTTGTGTTTTGATTCCTTGTTTATTTTTACCATCTTCTCCCTGGAACCATAAAAGAGAATATGCATTAATACTTTTATCAGCAATTAAGAGATAAAATAGATATCTCTACATGTATACATAGATAACATTTTAAGTTAGGAAAACATGGCAATACACATTATGTATCATTAAAATTGTACAAAACAAATTTTGCTAAACAAAAAATGGCAAAGAGCCACATTTCTTTACTTGAATCATAAATTACCAAAAGAGAAGACCATCATGGCCCCTCAACTTCATGAAATTCTGAAATAAATAAGATGGACACAATTTTTGTAAGTAGCGAAGCTATCGAATACAGTAAAAAGAGAATACATGTGCCCAATATAAAGAAAAAAGTTAGTTTCAAAAGCTTTACATCAAATCTCAAAGTTAAAAAGGAAAATCAAATTATAGTCATTTACATGTAAAAGATACCAATACAAACCACTGAATTTTTCCCCTGAGACAGCGAATACCCTAATTCGGGCAAAAATCAAGTGTCCAGAAATAAAAGAATCCCCATTATTTTGGAACGTCAGGGATTCTTTACCAAGCAGAACTGCTAGCCCTTCTGAACATAAACTGAGAGCCCTTCTCACAATCCAGAGAAAAACTGTAAGATGAATCTATGAAAGTAAACTTTGAAGTCTCATTTATAGATCTAGCACATATTCTAAAACATTCTCCAGAGTATAATAAATCTATAAGGTAAAATCAAAATGAAACAAAAATATAAAGCAGCTAGCAGATCAGTTTGGCAATGGCCCTGTTTCTCTACACCAGGACAGGGGAAAAAAAAAGGATGTGCTTGATGCAGAGTCTGAGAGTTGTCACTCACATGTTGTCTCAGACAAAGCACTGCACTCTCATTCTGCGGGCTTGACCCCCCACTCCTTAGTTAGGGCATTGGTCAGTCCAGTAGGTCCTTGCCCCCCCATGTTTTCCTATTATTTTGTGCCTTTTTTCCCTTAGAGCAGAGAATCCTTGGGCCCATAGTCAAACGCTAAGTAGTAAAATTTGATCCTGTGACACTATTAGATCTACGGCCAGCAATGAATCCAGTATCCATTTTCAATAATGTATGATTTTTTCATTAGAGAACATTCTTTGTAAGAACCTATGTATGCCCCTATTCTTTTATTTTCCCGTAATGAAATTTGCCAGATAGCAAAAGATGATGCTGAAAAGCATTAACAATTTTATTTCTGCATTATTTTTAATTGCCTATTTAGAGGCAGAAAGGAAGAAAAATAGGACATAGTTCCTCCCTCTGTGAAATCTGAAGTGTAAAGACAGCTCTTTTGGGCATAAAATAAAGAACCAATAAATTTACTTTAAAAAGTGCACACAGTCTATCAGTTCACAGAGTTTTTCAGTTTTCTTATCCCACACTTCCACAACAGGGCTGTTTTTCTTAGCAATATACAGAGCAGTGTCTACCACCACTGCTATGATGTTGGAATCACTGAAAGCTGCGTAAGAAAACCTAGGAAGAAAAAAAAGGAACATCACCATTATTTGTGTTTTTCAAATTTCTACATGTAATACAACCTTATATAATGCATATAAAAATTAATAGTATTTTGAAAAATAAGCTAGACTATTGCAATTATTTCATATTCTCCTCTAAACATTCTTCATTAAATATATAACATACTTTGGTACTTTGTTTCCTTTTTGTTACTTTATATGGATTTCCTTTGATAATAAAATATATTAAAGAGTACAAATAATGTTTATTTCTGGTTTTAGTTTTAATTTCAATTCTATCTGGTTCTTCGTAGAATTTTATACCATATCTTAATTTCCAAAAGAAATATCATCATAATAGCTGTAACTTTTGAATGTTGCATGAATGCTTGGAAAATTAAGGGTTAGTCTTTTACACCTAGAGTTATATTAAACTGATAAGAACAGATACTACACTTGATCTTAGCCAAAAGGCCGAGAAGCGATACACCTAGAGTTATAAAACATAAGATATTGACATAAAATTTAGTTGCAGTGTCTTCAAATGTTAAAGCAAGGCATATCTTTGCATCAACACAAGCCAGTCCAGTCATAAGAAAAAAATTCACATTATCCAAACATAAATAGAAAGTAAATTGCTTGCCATTCCCCCTGACTTTGAAAATAAAGAAAAATTACAAACATTTTTAAATATCTCCCTTACAACCTAAGATATTTGACAATGTACACGTTTCACAAACAGCCCCGATGGCATGGCAAACATCCACTTAGCCTTTGAGGCTTAACTGAAATGTCAACTCCTCTGGAATTCTTCCCTGACCTATCAAAACAGATCAACTATTGCCTTTCCTCCACCCGTGTAGCTATAGTATTATAGACATTATTAAATATAAAATTTTACTTATTAGTGTATCCCTCACACTAGACCGTAAGTGTAGTTTCTTAAGGACAAGAACCATGTCTTTTTTGTATACCTCTGATCCAGTAGAGTTATCATAGGTAAGTAAGTACCTTTGATATACCAGGCAGTTTGTTAAGCAGGTGGCCAGAAGGATGGATGGAGGAAGAACAAACTAACAGGATGAACAAACAACCAGGAAAAAGTAAAAATGGTTAACATTGCAATTAAATCAGACAGATGACAAGAAAATACCGCAGGGATATAACAATAATTAGTATATCCTAGAGTGGGAAGATTTTTTTTTTTTCTCCACCTTTTTTTTCTATTCTGGCAAGGGAGATGAAAATACAATGTGTTGCCAGAGCCACTGTGCTTTAGGTAATTCCTTCCTGGGTGTTTGCTATATTTAATAGATGATAGTTCCAATTAGCACAAATTTTTGCATAGAGTTTTAGAATTTATAAAATACTTTTGTGTGTCATCCTGTTTGATCTTTAATTTTAAAACCTAAAACATGACAAATCTCAATGTTTGTTAATTATAGAAAGAAAGGTTGACAAATGCTAATTTGCTCAAGGCCACATGACTAGCATGTTGCAAACTCAGGACTCAAAAGTCCTGTGGAGTCTTCTGGCTCAAAGGCAGTCATCTTCCACCATTCAACACGGCTCTCAGTCAGAGTATTGATGATGAGGCAGCCCCGAGCAGTGATGTGATGTCTGCTTAAGTGGGGAAGAGACCAAGGCCACAGGAGACACTTTTTTGGAAGAGAGGAAATACTTCCAGGCGTTTATGAAACTGGGTCATCATCTCTTTTAGGAGATGAACATCTCTGAGAGCCTGGTATTTAAAGATGTTCTTCTCTGCTAAAGCATCTATACTTCAAATCTTATATGGAATTTTAAGGAGTTGATTGATACCCATAATCCCATAAAAAGCTGTGTGAAATAAAAGAATTAGAGGCTCTTTCTTTTTAAAAGTTCTCAGGCTCGTATAGTTGGGTTAAAAGAGGAAAGTACAGAAAGGGAATGAGTTCATCCAAATATTGACTCCATGCTAATAAAAAAATCGGTAAACACAACAGAAAATAAAAATCCTCATCCATGAGAATTTACAATATATTGCAGTGTATCTTAACCCTGACTACACTTCAGAGCTTGGGGGGGGGGGACTGAAGCTGGGGCCCCATCCCAGGTGTAACTTGTCTGACTTAATTGGTCTGAGGTGGAGTCCAGGCATCAGATTATTTTCAGCTACCTAGTGGTTTCTAATGCACAGCCAATGTTGAGAACCAGTAGAACTAGTGGTATCAAGAAACTATTTGTTAAAATACAATAATAAAAATACTATAGCTGTTGTGAAGGGAAACAATAGATGCAACAGAAGCGTGAATACAAGGCACCTCACCTGCACAGGTGGGATCGGGGACAGTCACTCAGAGGAAGTGGCATTTGGACTAAGACAGAGAGCATACCAGACATCCAAGCAAAGAGAAAACCACATTCAAAGGCTGGGGGTGAAGGGAGCAGACTGTCTTTGAGCAGTGAGACAATTTCAATTTGGCTAAAGCACAGAAGGCAAGGAGATTGCAAAATAGTAATCGAGAGAGGTGAGCAAGGACTGAATTACGAAGGGCCTCGTAGGCTATCATAAGGAATTTGGACTTCATTGGATGCCACTGAAGGGTTTTCAGCAGGAGCGTGGCACCAGATTGATTTGCATTGTAGAAGGGTCCTCCATCTGCAATGCTGAAAACAGACTGAAGAGAGTGTAATCAAAGGCTGACAACTGGAGGGAAAGGTGCTGTGGTTAACACAACCGTAGATGATGGATGGCAGTCTGGCCATGGCAGCAGTGCTGGAAACAGTGAGAAAGAAGTACAAGGATTTGACAGACAATTAGTAGAGTCGAGTGGATCAGGAAAGCAAAGGACAAATGAGTTAAAGATTACTCCCAAGTTTCAATCTTGGGCAACTAGATGGATATTGAGAAACTAGCATAATTTGCTGAGATAGGGATTTGTGACTCTAAGCTAATAGTAATCGTAATAATAGCTAACATTTATTGACGGTTTACTAGGTGCTGGTCAATTATGTTAAGCTCCTTAAATTCATTTTCTTATTTATTATTCCAAATATCCCTTTGAGATACAGTATATTACAATCTTCAGCCAAGAGAGAGCTGAAGATTCCAAAAGTTCTTGCCCACATTCACAAAACCAATAAATGGCAAAGCCAATATTTGAACTACGATTTATGCTCTTATTCACCATCTTACACTGCTTATCACGGAGGAACGTAATAAATAAGAATGAACTGCAATGATTTGGTTAAAATACAATTTAAAAATTGAAACAACAAATTGGGATAAGGTTTATACTTTATTTCATTTTTGTTTGAAACTGGTATCACTAACTTGGCTATAGAGTGGACATCTGTACAATTATCCACCTAGAAAGAACTTTATTCTTGCAGTATATGTTTACTACAATGAATACTTAATAGAAATTATCCAAAACCGCACATGTAAAACCCATGGATTTAGTAAAATACTGAGTTGAATGCCTTCCAATTCCATATGTCTAATTTGAAACAGAGATAATAAAATTGCTAAAAATTTATATTGATAAATACTTATTAAGATTATAATAGGTTACATATTTTATTCGAATAGTGTCTAGGCTGGGTGATTTTTTAATGTCTCTTTGCTTTCCAAAATTTTCTAAAGTTTCTATAACGAATGTTTAATTTCATAATATAAAAATGAATTATCCATCTTAAAAGAACTTTATTATGAAATCAATGTATTGACATGAATATAAAGAATAAACATAAACAAAATGGTAAATTAGTTGTACAGGCAGAAAATAACTTACAGCTGACTTGTCCTTGTCTCAATGAGCTTCTGAATGGTGAAATCATTAGAAAATGAGAAAATCTTTGTGCCACATCCTCCCCACATTATGTTTTTTTCAGTGGAATTTTTGGATTCACTCAAACACATCAGTGGAGTGCTGACATCTCCTACATTTAATATCTTCAAAGGAGCAGCTCCTTTAAACTTTGCCAAAAAGAAAAAACACACTCAGCAAATTGAGTATCTGCAGAATGAAACATATAAAATCTGTGCTTTCGAAAAACTATTTGCCATCTTAAATAATTGGAGATATTAAAATAAAAATTCAGATACACTTTTCAAAGTTTCTATAAAAACAAGATTCAATGAAAGTAGTATTCAGATGGAAGCCCTAGCCAGAGCAATCAGGAAAGAGAAAGAAATAAAAGGCATCCAAACTGGGAAATAGGAAGTCAGATTGTCCCTCTTTGTAGATGACATGACCTTATATTTAGAAAAACCTAAAGATTCCAAGCAAAAAACTCTTACTTCTGATAAACAAGTTCAGTAAAGTTGTAGGATACAAAACCAACATACAAAAATCATTAGTGTGTCTATACACCAATAATGAACTAGCTGAAAGATAAGAAAGCAATCGCATTTACCATAGTTACAAAAATAAAATAAAATAACTAGGAATAAATTTAACCAAGGAGGTGAAAGATCTCTACAAGGGAAACTACAAAACGCTGTTAAAAATAATTGAAGAGGACACAAACAAATGGAAAGACATCCATGCTCATGGATTGGAAGAATTATTATGGTTAAAATGACCATACTACCCAAAGTAATCTACAGATTCAACAACGCAATCTCTATGAAAATGTCAATGACATTTTTCATAGAAATAGAAAAAAATTTCTAAAATTTATATGAAACCAAAAAAGAGCCCACATAGCCAAAACAAAACTGAGCAAAAAGAATAAAGCTGGAAGCATCACACTCCCTGACTTCAAAATATATTACAAGGCTATAGTAACCAAAACAGCATGGTATTTCTATAAAAACTGACACATAGACCGATGGAACACAATAGAGAAACTAGAAATAAGCCCCCATATTTACAGCCAACTGATTTTTGACAAAGACACCAAAAACATACACTGGAGAAAGAACATCCCCTTCAATATGTTGTGCTGGGAAAACTGGATATCCATATGCAAAAGAATGAAATTAGACCCCTCTTTTCTCACCATATATAAAAATCAACCCAAGATGGAAAAAGCCTTAAATGTAAGACTAAAAGACTTCAATGTAACTATGATACTACTAGGAAAAAAAAACCACTTTGGTGTAGGCAAAAATTTTATGGCTAAGACCCCAAAGCACAGACAACAAAAACAAAAATAGACAAATGGGACTGCATTAAACTAAAAAGCTTCTACACAAGAAAGGAAACAATCAACAGAGTGAAAAGACAACCTGAATGGGAGAAAATATTTCCAACTATTCATCCAATAAGGGCCTAATATCCAGAACATACAGGGAACTCAAAAAACTCAACAGAAAAAGAAATCCCATTAAAAAGTGGGCAAAGGATCTAAACAGACATTTCTCAAAGGAAGACACACAAATGGCTAATAGGTATATGAAAAAATCCTCTACATCACCAATCATCAGGGAAAAGCAAATCAAAACCACAATGAGATATCAACTTACCCCAGTTAGAATGGCTATTATCAAAAAGAAAAGAAAAAACAAATAACATGCTGGCAAAGATGCAGAGATAAGAGAACTCTCATCCACTGTTGGTGGGAACGTAAATTAGTACAGCCACTATAGAAAACAGTCTGAAGATTTCTCAAAAGACTAAAAATCGAACTACCATATAATCCAGCAATCCCACTACTGGGTGTTTATCCAAAGGAAAGGAAATCAGTATATCAAACGGATACCTGAATCCACATGTTTATTGCAGCTCTAGTCACAATAGCGATAATATGGAATCAACCTAAGTGCCCATCAGTGGATGAATAAAGAAAATGAGGTATATTTCTACAATGGAATATTATTCATCCATAAGAAAGAATGAAATTCTATCACTGCAGCAACATGGGTGGAACTGGAGGCCACTATGTTAAGTAAAATAAACCAGGCACCGAAAGACAAATATCACATGTACTCACTCATATGTGGGAACTAAAAAAGCTTATCTCATCGAGGTAGAGAGTGGAATGACAGTTACCAGAGGCTAGGAAGGATGTGGGTGTGGAGGGGAGGAGGATGAAGAGAGGTTGGTTAATGGGTACAAACATACAGTTTGATAGAAGGAATAAGTTCTAATATTCAATAGTATAGTAGGGTGACTATAGTTAAAAACAATGTATTGTACATTTCAAAATAGCTAGGAGAGGACTTGAAATATTCTCAACACGTAAAAATAATAAATACTCATGGGGATGGATATTCTAAATACCCTGACTTGATCATTATACATTCTATGCCTGTAACAAACATTTTTAAGTGGTATTCAAAAGATTATCCTTATAATCAATTTCTTCTCTTTTCCATGAAAAATTGTATAAGAAATAACTTAAGGATTATGCTCTACCTCTCCATCTCTCATTAGATAAATAAGCTTTTTGATAACAAGGTGTATGAATGAACAGATTCATACTCCTTCAATAGAAGTTGAATGAATAGTTGGAACCAAAGATAAATGGATAGATGAAGGAATAAATGCTTTAATGGCTAAATGAGAATTTCAAGACCAGAAAATTAAATAATTTCTTCAATGCTTAAAAGACAGTTAATGGAAAGCCAGATTTAAAACTTCATCATCCTTTGTTTCTTTCACAGTATATCTATAAGGAATTATCTGTCTCACTTATGTACAAATTGAATTATCTCCATTACTAACATTAGAAATCAGATTTCATTTATCATTTTATTCGTAGGTCCTTCATATAAAATATACAGTCCACAGCAAGTATTTTCAGAGTACCTACTGTACACAAGACTTTAGGAAGCAATAAAAAGATAACAAGCAGAATTTATGATTCTTGCTCTCAGGGAGCTTATAATCACATAAGAGAGGAATGAGATATACAACACAAAGGACTTAAAATAAATTTTGATGTAGAATGCATTCAACATTTACCTTAACAGTCTTATCTTCAAAAATTGCTAAATTGCCATCAGCAGTTCCCACCAAAAGAAAATTTTTTTGCTTGCTAAAAGGAAAAATGTCAAAATTGTTACAAAAAAGAACATTTACATTGACTAAGACAGACTTACAGTTCTCCCCAGCTTAACTAAACTTTAGACAGGTTTCTTCTCAACTGTGGACTCCTGGGATCCATCTTAGAGCGTTTGCTTCAGAAGACGTGCAATTGTGCAATTATAAATTCCTTCTCTGCCGCTTTAAGATGTAAACCTTTTCCCAGCCTCTTTCCACTTTTAAAGCCCAGGAATGTCTTTCCCAAGGACCTAGGTGCCATCCCTTTGAAATGTAATCATCAAAAAAGATAGTGGCCCTATCTCCTAATCTCTGTGGGAGGGTAGGAGCCCACCTTCAGCAAGGGACAATTAGCAAACACAGATGGCCTAATCACGTTGACAACCTTCCCCCACACCTCCACAATATCCTCCAGTACTCTTCCACTAGCTCATCCTGTGCTTAAAACTCTCCCACCTTTTGTCTCAGTGGAGTTTAGTTTCCCCCCATTATGATAGCCTTGAATAAAGTCTTCCTTCCCTGTTCAACTTCATCCATTAAAATTTTTTTAGATATCCAAATAATTTCAACTCCCAAACTTCCAGTGGAAGTTATATTTCAGGTATCAAAAATGGGCTTCACATTCTGCCATTTTAGTTAACATTTCTTTGGGATAAGAACCCTGCAACTGATAAGGGCTAAGTCATTTTGACTTATTAACAATTTATGGATTCATTTATTTAATTTTTTCCAATTAGGTAGTTAGATAACTGATATACTTAAGCCTGGCACATAATAACTTTTGAGATTTTATATGTGTGTATATATATATATATATACACATATATTAATATATGTATACATATATATACACACATATATTAATATATGTATACACACACACACACATATATATATGCATTCAAAGAAAGAATGAATGAGAATTCATTTTTGACGAGATCCTACAAGGGTACACTGACGTGAGAAGAAGTGAAGAGAGACAGCCACAGCTGAGGCAATACCAGGAGCAAGGCTAGTGGCCCTAAGAATTAGGTTGATGATTATCTTATAAGTGCCTCAGCTAGATCTGTATAAAGAAAAGTAACAAATATCTCTGTGGCCTTCCACAATTCCCCTTAATATATGCAAACCAATGTAAATAGGTTAAAAATGAGCAATCTTTGCTGATGCAATAACACTTTTGCACACAATTAAGTCATCTAAAAGGTACGTAATTTTCCCACAATGTTCAAATGCACTACCGTACCTTTGCTTGGAAAAGGAATTGCAATACAAACAAGTAACGGAATCGGTCATCCTTTCGAGCGTATGTCTCTTTTTCCCATCTTCAGTGTTGATGACCAGGAGATTACCAGACTGTGTCCCACACACAATCCAGCTTTCCTTTTCAACAGGAATATGTACCAAGGCTAAGCACAGTATTCTACTATCAGTAACTTCCTGTTAGGAAAAGAAAATACACTCAAAACGACTTGGTTTAAGCTTATGTAACTGGAACTTCTATAAAATGAAAATATTCTGCTCTCCAACATACTTTAATTCTATTTTCTTGCACTTTTGTTAACAAAAACAATACCAATGTTATTTTCAAAAATAAATGAGTTAACTAGCAAACAAGTTTTGCCTATCAAGAATGCATCTAAAACCAAAATGAAAAATTGAAAATTATTTTTCAGTATTGATTTTCATTCCATCAAGACCATATAAGAGGATTGTTCAATCTTGAGAATAATGTTTAGGCACATTTATTTCAAGGCAACAGTCAAAATACTAGGTTACTTTTCAAGTCTAGAAACTCATCTTATATTTGCCAATACAATTGATTGATCCATCTTGTAGGAGCCAGGCCCAGATCCCCTTCCTCCCTCAGGTGCGCCATCCCCCAGCTGCCCTGAGTATTGGCTGCTAACAGCTCAGGGCTGCACTCTGCACCACAGAATGTCCTCAGCCAAAGGGAGGTGGCTTGCCTAGAAGTGTCCTGCAGGTTACCACACACCCACTGCTGGGCAGACTGCCACCAATGACTGACAATGTGAGAATGAAAGACTGACCCCCTTGCCTCACATTCTGTAGTGTTATTCACACTCCAGAGCTACTTGTAGGGAAGACTGAGGCAACATCTTGCTGAGCTTCTTTTTTCTTTCCCCCTTTCCTTCCTTCCAAGTTTCACCTCTCCTTAAATCACGTGTACAAGATTACCTGTCTCAGGCTCTGTTTCTGGAGACCCCACCCTAAGACACATTTATACTGTGATTTTGAAACAAAAACACTGACTGTGCATACTCTAGTTTTAACAGAAAGCTAATTTAATAATACTTCTACATTGGCTTCTTCTATATTTAAATTCTTCTTGAGTAATGTTTAACTAGCTTATGCTTTAAATCATCCACAAAGTAAGTGTTCTAAAATTTAAAGAGTACTCAGATTTACCTCAGAAGTGTGTCCTTCGGCATTTAAGTCGAGAAACAAGAGCTGTCCTTTGTCAGTGTGGCCACAGCCCAGCCAAATGCTCGCGTTCTTACTGTTATGATGGGTAGCAGCCATGCATTCAACAGTAAAATTCTTAGGTATTAAAATGCGTCTCATCAGACAGATTAACTCTGCTGAATTTAAAAGGTCAAAGACCTGAGAAAGATTAAAAATAACAAAACAATATTTATCAAATTAACACATTTCCCTTGAAAGATAATATAGATCTAAACGTTATAGCTCTATCAGGCAAAACCTAAATCTGTTAAACTATGACCCACCCCGATCATCAAGATTAATAATCCAAACTACAGATCAAATTACATTAAAAAAACTAATATGTATTTTTAAGCAGTGCATGGTAGATAACCTTTTGTATGTATGCTATATTTTTTAACTTGAAAAGGAAAGACTATCTCAAAAGTATCAAATGGACAGAATTTTAGCACAGCCAGGAGTTATTCTTCACTCAATTCTATATTGCAGAGCCACAGAAGGTGGAGAAAAGCCCTTGGGACAACAATAGAGTGGAGCTCCTACCAGTAGGAAGGAATGGAAATTTTAATCTTTGGTAACTAAATTTAGAAATCATTTTTCTATTCTATTCATTTTTATGTTTTTCCTTCAGACAATAGAGATCTGGAGAGATAGTGTGAAGGCACTGTAAGAAAACAGAACCAGGAATCAGGAAACTGGGATTACTGGCATGACACGCCACTTGCCTGTGATTGCTGAGACCTGAGAAATCTCCTTATTCTCTTCATGCCTCATCTAGTAAAGGTGAAGAGTTTACCTGTTCTGTCCAGTATATGCTGTATTTTAAAGATCAAATAGGTATGTCTAAGCTTTTTAATACGGTTATGTACTGTAAAAAACACAAGGTTGATATGTATTCTATAAAAGATAGGTGAAATATAGTTGAAAATGGAAGGAAGAAAAAAATAAAACAATAATTCAGTTATAGAAAATTTTACTGTGATAAAATAAAACATAAAAAGTTCATGTGACTAACACTGTGGTAACCTCCATTAAAACACAAGTAAGCCAAATAGCCAGGAAAATTATGATATTTGATAAAGTCATTATAGTTGTCATCAGCTGTTTTTTATTAGGAAATTTAAACTCGAGCACAACTTTTTCAGTGAATTATGATACAAAATCAGGATCTCACAACATAAAGACAGCCTCTACCTATTAAAACGTGTAGCAATTTAAAGCATAGCAAGAGTTCTCTTGTAGATAATATGGTGGAAGAGGTTACCTGGGCAACCCTTCTAGCTAAAAACAATTTAAAATGCTGAATAAATTTTAAAGAAACAACAATGTACTAAAACCACTGAATATCTGACAACACCATAAGGAATTATCAGGCCAAAACTGTAGTGAGAGACAAAAAACAGAGAGGAGAGTTGAACCCTAAAGCAAGATTTGTCCTGAAGATTTGTCTACCGAGTGAAAATCGATGTGTAGAGTATTGAATGTTTTGTGGGGCTTGTGGGAGAGAAGGTAGAACCTGCCCAGTGACATTCAGCATAACTGAGAACCAGAAATGAACCTGTCCACATTTCCACCTTCACTGGTATCTAAGGAAAATTGCTTTGGGACTGTGCAGAGAGAGGGGGAGGAAGGGCAAAAGGATCTGAAAAATTGCTATTCTCATGCTTGCTTTCAAGAAGATTCATAGACCAGATTCACATCAGATGAGCAGTTAAAAGAAAAAAATTCTCAAGCTAGGAATTAAGTTTAAAGCAATCTGCAGCAAGAAAATCAAGCAAAAGATATACAAGACCTGTATGTAGAATTATAATACTTTATCAAAAGACACTTGAGAAGACCTAAGTAGATGGAGAGATGAATATGGGCTGGAAAGACTGTTCATATTCAAGAATGGAAAGACTTGATATCATAAAGGTATTATCCTGCTCAAATTGTCTTCAGATTCAATGCAAATTCAAACCAAAGCACAATATAGCTTGTCATAAGATTTGAAAAAGTGGTTTTCACTTTATATAGAAAAACTAAACCTAAGAATAGTCAAAACATTCCTAGATGAGAAAAATAAGCAAGGAAAGGGGGCTTTTATAAAGCTACAAGAATTAAAACAGAGTGATACTGGAGGAAGAACAGATAAGTTGACCAGAGGAAGAGAATGTATCTGTGGATATGTATGTGTATCTTTGATAAATTACTAAATGGGCACATCAGATCAATGGATAAAAGAGGAGAATCTATTTCATAAATAAAGGTGCAAAAATTGGCGGTCCATATGAAAAAAGGTAAATTGGATTCAGAAAAAAATGTCAATTCCAAATGCATTAAGAACTTAAATGTCAAAAGCAAAACTTTTGAATTTTTGAAGAAACCATAGGGAAATATTTTGTGATTCTACATGAAACAACTCCTTAAAATAAGACCTGAAAAATAATAACTATAAAAAAGAAGCACTGTTAAATTTATCTACATTAAAATTAAGAAATTCTGTTCATCACAGGGCACCCTACCAGAAATAAAAAAGGCAAGCCACAAACTCAGAAAAGAAATTTGCAACATATATAACCAGCAAAGGATTAATATACTATATATAAAGAATGCCTTTTTCTTATTTGACTTGTAGACAAATTACCCAATAGAAAATGGCAAAATAATGAAGAGGTATTTCAAAGAAGAGGAGACATATATATGACCCAATCAGGAAGAAACAGATGGGGATTTCTGGGGTGTTGACAATGTTCTTTTTCTGTACCTGAGATTGTGGGACTTATAGGAGTTTTGCCTTATAACTCTTCTTAACTCTGTGTGTGCGTATTTATGTATCTGAGTACATATGTTTGAAGATTATATAGTAATATATATATATATATATGTGTGTGTATGTATACATATAGATGATGTTCTATACAAAATATTAACAAATTTTCATTATAAGAATACCTGGGCAGAAGTAGGCCTTTCTTGAGGATTTTCTTTCAAACACATTTTAATTAACTTCTCAACCGTGGGCCATGGGGCACAACCATATTCTTTAACTGGATCTAGAACATCAAAAAGCATATCATGCTGGAACAGTAAACAAATCAGTTCAGTTATATTTCCTCTCAATGTATATGAGAGGTCCAGATATTGCAAAGGAAAATATTAATCACCATAATCCTATATTTATTCTGAATTTACTTATCATAAAATTAAAGCTAATTTTGTTAACTTGATCTCCATTAGACTCACCAAAAAAAAAGCCAGACACCAATTTAACAAAATAATTGATTTTTATTCCATACTTTCATTTTATATAGACTTTGAAAACACTTTAGCTCGTAAAATAATTAGTCTCATATGGAAATAAGTTTTATTTTATTACTAAGAGTAGGCAAGCATTTAATCCTCATATTCGCAGAGTGGGTTTGTGCACATCTGTTTTTATGAGAGGTATGCCATTCTTCTAGTTGGTACAGAATAGAGACCTGGATAATTTCACTGGAAAAACTAATTAGTAAAATAAGAGAGATGACCTAGATTGTATCTTAGGTTTATACAAATAATAATAAATTTCTTTTTGCCAGGAGCTTTAAAGGTCACCCAAAAGGAGATAAAGCTATATTCCTGTATCTGGCACATAGTGTACACTTAAAAATATTTCTTAAATGAAAGGCAAAGCAGAAAATATGAAAAATAGCTAAATAACTTTAAAAGGGTACTTTGTAGTGGGAACTAAAGTAATGATTAAGGAATGAATGACAAAACCCTAAAATTTCTTAAAAGCATTTGACACCATTCAAAATGAGATTTGGTCTTGTTAAATACTCATTTGCCAATTCTTATTAATATTTACTACTAAAAATTATTATTATAAATATTTCAAGCTTTCATTCCTGCATAGAAATTATTTTACTCCAAGAAACTGAAAACACTCCAGGCTAATGGGCACACAGTAATTCTTTATGAAAACTAGAAGCCACCAAATCTGAGGTTCTAACAGTAATTCCCTTCTCTGAGTATTCTTCTAAATATAATACCAAACACACCAATATTGCTTTGGGATTTTTTTAAAAGCCTAAAACTGCTACTTTTTTCATGTGATTTTTATTCATGTATCACATGATTTAAGAATATTTGTGCATGAAGCAAAAAATTATCAGTTGTTTAATGAATTAAGTATACAACAACAGTTAAATAACTTGAAAATGAAGCTGCCGACATTAAGGAAAAAAATCTTTATTGTAGATAAAATAGAACTTACCAGGTAATTTTCCTTGTATTGCTAATTCATCAAACTCATTTGGAAACTTCAAACCCTCTACTATTCTACATCCAGTTGTTAAAATGTCATAGAGTAGTAGACCAAATGAATAAACATCAGCCTGTTGGTTATAAATGACATTTCCTCTGGCAACTTCAGGTGCCCGAAACCCTGAAAGTAAGCAGATATAATAATAAATATGTCCAACACTAGGGCCTATACATCCAAGGACGCATATACTTAGGCTATATGCCAAATAAGAGAGTCAGAGAGATGACTTCTAAACCAGGCCACGTCATTTCTATTAATACAATGAGATATCTTGATCAAGTCAATTAATTGCTCTGTGCCAGGACGTTTCACTCCAAGGTCAATCTCGAAAGATAAGAAGATCCTTTGATCTTTACTGCAAGATCTTATAATTCTATTCTAAGATCATCAATCTTCAATAAGATTATCTTGAAGGATAATAAGGATAACCATTCATAAATTATTAAGTAGCGTTTCATAATTAAAGAAATAAAGCCTAATAGAAAAAAATCTGTATCATTTTCCTCATTCCTAATAATAACTATTCCCAAAGCAGTGTTTTTAAAAGAGAGAGGTAAAGAGAATAGAGCTTTCTAGACTTCACTCCAAGTCACTTGAACCTGATTAAAATTCCAACGCCTTCATTATTTCCAAAACTTGTGACTCTGCTCCTTCTAACCAATGAAAACACAAAAATAATAGCCACAACTAAAACAAATTAAAAGCCATCTCTGTCAGGTTCATATCTGAAATTCTTTGAAAGGGAAATAAACCTTTCATTCCACAAGAGAGATAAATCATTTTTAAGTTCTTCAGAAAAAAAGAGTAATTTCAACACTATTAATAGTAAAAACATAAACAGCCTAAGGAAATTCAACCGTAAAAGGGAAATGGTTAAACAATGTATACTATGCAGTAACTTAAAAAATCATTGTTTAATCATGTTTCATACATGAAAATAAAATGTAGGCTATATAACTGGATAGACAGAAAGTTATCAAATATGTGAAAAAAAACAACTGAATTAATTTTCTTAGCTGTGATAATGGTATTGTGATTATGTAAACGAACATACTTATTCTAATGCAATACATGCCAATATGTTTAGAGATGACATGACATAATGTCTGCAACTTAATTTCAAACATTCATATTCATATGGAAAGAGGTCAAGAGAGAGAAGAACAAACACGTAGGGCCAAAAGTTAATAATCAATGAATTTATGGGTAGGGTATATGGGTGTATATTGTATTATTCTTTCAACTCTTCTGCAGGCTTAAATATTTTCAACATAAAAAGTTCATGGGAATATATATAATTAAAGAATAAAAAGAAATGTATCCAAATGTAATAATGATTACTCTATGTGCTGATAATATGTATATATTTCATCTTCTTTTTTTTAATTTCCAACTTTTTTACAATGACCATATGTGATTGTTATAATAATTTAAATATGCAGCTAGGAAAATATAACAAAGTATGAATTCATAGCCTTCAAGGAGTAAATGACTGAATTTGGGAACAATTCTATTTGACAGAGAGTCTACCAGCAAAAGTTCTAACATTTTCCTCACTCTTTTTTTATATATATGTATAATGTATATAAATATAAATTGTATATATGATAATATGTCAATATAATTACATGTAATCATTTATTATTAGTGTAATTTACACATTATATTAAGTTATAAACACAATCTTTCAGTCCTAAACATATTATGCATTTCCTTAGAATAAGGACATTTTCCTACATCATCATGATACCATCCTCATACCTTAAGCTAAAGAGTTGTGTAAGTAATTAAGATAGTTCTAAAACATATCCCTAATAAAGTGTACCTGTGACATAGTGTAAACAAATCACAACAGCTCCTAATTCATATCACTCTAGCATTTTACTGACACACCTTATTGAACATTTCATTTGATATGCACAAGAATCACCTGGGGTAAACAGATAAGGACTTTCCATTTTACAAATGACATAATCCTTTCAGAAATGTATGTATTTTCCTGAGGCCATAAAGATAATGAATGGCAAAGTCAAAAGTACTTAAAAATAATGAGCTAGCCACACATTAACTAGTTCATTAACAATCTTTATGCTCACCTTCTTAGAATTTAAAAGGGATTTGGGAGACATTTAAGTCTTAACTGGATATTTATTATTCACTCAACACAGTTAGTGGGTATCTATTATATCAAGGTATTATTCAAAAACTATTAAAATGTTCAGTATTTTTTTTCTTGATAAATTCACTGCTAGAAACAGAATTTGGAATTGCTGGATTTTAGAGCAGGAAAAGACTCTAGGGTCACTAAGTCTAATTTCTAAATTCTCATCCAATGCACATATCTTTTTACAATAATTTTTACCCATCTAGGCATCAATCTACAGATCTTAGCGCTGTGCAGGAGGTTGGAATTTTTTTCACAATGAGTCAGAAGACAGTTAGATAGACAACTGTGAAGATACAAAAAGAAATATTTACTTCAATAAAGAAATGCTTTTAACTTTATCTTCCTCCTTTCAAAATAATATCTTCATTTATTCAGAAACTACCAGAATTATAATATATCCTTCTAAATCCTTCTTTAAATTCATCCAATGAATCCCTAGTGTTCTTGATTGCACTAACAATTTCTTGATGAACATCACGCTGCTATTAAGTAGTACAGCCAGTTTGGAACTAGGTAAATGTTAAATAAATTGTTGCCAAATGCATAAATAAATGAATAAAAAATAAGCATAATTTCCCCGTGGAGAATTATCGTAACACTTACAATGTTAAAATACTTGGGAAAATACGACTCATTGTCTAAAAACTATTTTTAGAAATAATTTTTCAGAGAAGCCTGCATTTTAACAAACGCAGTGAGTAAATATAAAGAAAAGATCCAATAAAAAAAAAAAAAGAAAGATAGAAAAGATCTGTAGATCAAGAATATTAGAAATTTGTTCATTAGGTCTTTGTATATATCACATTGTCAACAGAAACGTGTATTTCATTTATTTTTTCCTTTCAGAGAAGTATGAGTAGAGTATGTTTTATAATCTCTATCAGGTGATAGTGCATATGCAGTGAGTAACATTTCATTTACCCAAAGACGGTCGAATTTATATAGGTCTTGACAGTTAAATCCATCAGTCAGCATTCATCTCAGTCAATGGTGCAACTGTCACAGGACCCAGAATTATAATAACAGCCACTCCCAACAGGATATAATATAAATATATCCATGTGACTGAGTTGAAGTTAAACTCTCCAAGTTATTTCAAGTTGAAACTATCCATACCATATTTACTTTCAAAATGTAGACAGACACCACACCATGGTCCTTGTCAATGACTGCATTGTTTCTGTCTTTGCATCCCCAGCTGTCCCAGGCTGCTTGGGTTAATATCCTGTTCTGCCCTATAGACACTTTGAACACTTCCTAAGCTTTTGTCTCCTTACCTATAAATGAGAAATATTAACAAGACCAATGTCAGCAGGTCATAAGGACTAAGTGGTATAATCAACCCATGGAAATACCAGACACATTGTTCGTGTTCTAGAAAGGTTTGTTCCTATTATTGTTCTCTCTGAGACAAATGTAATTAACCCACACTCACAGGCCCACACTGGAGTATGGGCTAATATATTAAATAAAAATGCACCAAAAAATTTAATAAACATATGGTCTTTTAGTTCCTCTAGAAGCTTCCATGTTAAAAGATACGACATTAACAGGAATATCCATTAAAAGGAAAAGACAAGGAGCTAACAAATCATATGAGAGGGAACTATTTTCTTCCCAAACAGAATTGCTTGGGACAAAAAAAAAGTTTGCTGATGGTAGTAGTGGTGGTGATATTATTATTTAAAATGAAAAGCAAAATTTGGGGCTGAGATAATTAGAAGTGCTCTAACAATAATAAATATGGTAATGATAAAGTGAAGGTCTTGGACATAGCAGGAAAAAAACACAATGTATTAAGCAGCCTGGGGGAAGCATGGGCAAAAGAGAACAGATCAGCCCCTGGGTTTTTCTGTCATTGTCTTTCTCCATATTTATGATAAAACAAGTCAATATTGGAGATAAAAAAGGACCAGAAACAAGCATCTGGCTTGGTATGAAAAATCAGATTAAATTTTAGAGAGGTTTTGACCAAAACCAGGAAGTCAGATATTTAAAGTAAAAGGCTATGAGTTTGGAGCAAGTTAACCTGAGGGAGCTGCTAGCTGGCCCAGACCACCAAGGGGAGTAGCAGAACTCAAGTTCAAGAACACAGTCAATAGGGACCAGAGAGATCCACTGCCCCACTGAGTGGACAAGGCTTCAACAACAGGATTCCCGTCCCCCAAACCCCTATTAACAGACAGACCGGGTTGGGAGATGCAGAAGCAAAGAACAGCAAGTCCCAGCTGAGTGGCCCAGCCCACGTTGGTGTCACATGAGAATCATAAGCACATCTTCCAAAGGAAGATCGTTGTCCTGTGCCTCCTTTTCCTAGGTGAGAATATATGAAGCCTATGAAAATCCATCCTCTAAGATTGTTTTTCCAAACCTGTAGTTGACAGTATTTGCTATTCGTGGCTCTGTTGTTTTGTTTTGGTTTTTTAATAACTAAGATTTGATAATGAAACTTCTTCAAGTACATATTTAGAGTTGCATGAAGTCTACGAGAGAGACTAAAGGATTTAAAGTCAAATAGCTCTGGATTGAGTTCTCGTCTTGGCCACTTACTGGGTGACATTCTGCAAGTTACATAATCTCACTGAGCCTCAGTTTTCTCATTTGACAAATGAGAAAATAATAGCTAACTTTCAGCCCTGGCATGAAGATAAGACATCATGTACCTGGCACTGCTCCTGGTTTATAGCAGGTGTTCAAGGATGAAATTTTTATCATTACTGAAAAACCCAGAGACACTCTCAGCCAGAACATATACTTTGAAGGGCTTATGAGGGTGCACACTGTGCCTCAAAATGTACCTATACAAAAGAGAGGATGTGCATTTAGAGCAGAAACAAAACCAGGCATTGGAATCTGGGAACATTTGCTTATCTAAATCCATAAGTTGGGTGGGCAGGAAACAAACTAGAACCTTTTCCCTAGTGAGATGCCCCCTAGTGTATTTTATTCTGTAGACATGGTGTTTTAATGGACCTGCGACCATCAAAATGATGCAAAGTCACCTGTAACATTATTTACAAAGAAATCACTATACAAGGCATCCCCAAAGATAGAGCTGTCCTCCCCCAAATAGATATCAACCCCTCAATTTTCTATTCTCTGCTCAAACTGAAATCTGAAAGACAAGATGTCTGTACAGATCACTGGCCCTATGACTGTTTCTTATCTATCAGAGCTTGAGATTCTGATGAAGCTGAGAAGATGGGGAATGGGAGCAAAGAAAGGCAGGGAGGATCCTATCGGGTAGACAGTGATGTGGAAAGAACATGGTTAAGTTAACACCACGAAAATACAAGTACAGGATAGCACAGGAAATAAATTTTCACTGGCAGTAGAGTTGGTTAATGGCAGTAGTAACAGGATTATTACAATACGCATGACAAAAAAGTGCTGGGGATGACCCTGGGAAGTAATGTTAAAATCTAAGACAAGAAAACAGTGCCAGTGATTTCTGGAGATCATAGCTATGAGGGTATCCAGAGTGGGTATGTTTCTCTTTACATAGTAGATATGACTCATCTTGCTATACAGGGCCAAATAGAGAAGCTACATTATTTTTAAGTATTAAAGTATTAGCAAGTTATAAATTACAAAGAAAGAAAACTGAAATGTAGTGTTTATAGTCCTAAACTCCCATATCAACCTATAATAAGAAGTATGCTTCTATCAAAAACAGTGCAACCAAGAAAAACCCCAGGTCCAAAGACCTTATGTAAAACCCTTGGAGCCAAAAGTACTTAGGAATTTATACTTTTTTATATTCAAGAAAGTTAATAAGGATATATAATGTATGTTATAACACATTATACAAACCTTTAGTAGGGTCAGGGCCAGCCCCCTGTACTCAAACTTGTTTACATTTCTGCAGCAAAATATCTGCATATTCATATGAGTGTGAGAAATACAGATCTTAATAAGCATCAAGTCAGTTCATGCAGGTTTTGCCACCAAGTAAGTTAAAAAAAAACTTTGGGCATTCAGAGTTCTTTGGGTTTCAGAGTTACAAAAAAGAGTTTGTGCACCTGAATTTGATTTGCATCATAAGTCTCAACAGTAGCTAGATTAAAGCTTCTTCTGTTACTTTTTACCACCTCTAGAGTATTTAAAGATTTCAAAAATCTAACTTTTAAAAATATAACTTGACATCAAACATTCTCTCCTTTATATTCAGTTTTTGCCTTGGGAAATTACATCAATTGATAGATTTTTTTTTTGTTCTATAAAACAATGATAAAAATCACAATGGAATGGTCACAATTATTCACACAATAAATATCTCTTCACAATGTGATGGACCACGGTCTTCTTTTGACTCTCCTGAACTCACATGTGAGGCCACTGGTTGTTCACCCTGCAGAGAGAATTATCAAGCACCCCCTACCTGGCGTGCCCTCCGATGTTTTGATGCCCATCCTGCAGCAATACTGAGCGATCCCATAGTCGGCAATCTTTGCAATGATGGCAGCGTTGGGGTACAGGGTAAAAAGCAGCACATTGTGGGGCTTCAAGTCCCTGTAGATAATCATGGCCGAGTGGAGGTATCTGCCACAAAATGCACAGGAAATCTGATTAAAATGTGATTGCATTATAATAATTTTGTCGTGATTTCCTTGAATATGTATGTCCGTTATGCCAATTGTCAAAAATTCTGTGATAATGTTGACCCTTAAAGTTAAGAGACATTGTACAAAGAAATCAAAACACTCAAGTCTGATATTACAAAGTGAGGTTATGCTTTAAAAAAAAAAAACAGGTCAATCCTAACAAGTGAGTGATTTCAATTTTAAGAGAAAACCATCTCAGGCAAAGTTCCAATTTTTGGACACTTTTCTTTTGTATACCTTAACAATTACTTACAGGGAATTCTGAATTCACCCGAAGATCATATGAATATTTTAACTATTTTCAAATGTAAATATGTTAAAAATGAGGATTTTGTTGTAATGCCCATTTATTTAACAGTTTTGATTTTCTTAAAACCATATACAAGTTTATCTTAGCTTTTAAAATTTTCTGTTCTATTTATATTTGACATTTAGTTTTTCTGATTAAAATGTTTCCTAAAGTTTTGGAGAACATTTTCTACATTTTCAATAATAAATCAAAATATGACTTTTTTCTAGTTAATAATCTCTTCCTTTGATTGAAGATATAATTTACTGTAAACCCAAATCTGTTATGAATTAAGGTTAAGAAAGAACACTTTGGACTAAGAGTTAGAATGAATAAAACACTATCTTGGGAAAGATGTTGTTAAATGACATTAAAGTCCTTCTTGTCAGAGACTGATTCATGCAACCATGAGCAATTAGAGTTGGACATTTCAGGCACAGCTAACTAATATAAAAAACAACATAAAGTTTTAATCTCCACCAGGTCTTCTCCATTCTGGAAACATGGTCAGAGAGCTTACCTTGTCCCAACTACTAACATTAGTATTTACCACTTTTCCTCAGATATCTATGAAATTCCATTCCCCCAACTCTGTCTTCCCTGACCCATGATGTCAAATTGACTATAGCCTTCCATGTGATGTCACAGGTGTGTTATGAACTCCCTTGAAAGAACAATTTTTCACTGGAATTAATGGAGTTAAATTTAAATCCTTTGTTTATTTGTGGCTTTTGGTTTTAGTTCATATTATATCAATAAATATGTACTCCATTACCTAGTACCAATCAATGCTGCAGGGATTAGGGGCAGAGTGGCAGTAATACCCTGAACTTTTCAATGCATGATGGTCTAGAAAGTATGTATCATTTAATTACAAAAGATTCTCTCTTCCAGGATGTAGTTATGACATTTGACATTAGGCCTATTCATTTTGGTATACCTGTTTTTGGCTGAAGATAAATATATTAATGAAGTCGACTTGAACAATAAGTAATAGGCTTGAAAGAAAAATTTACTAAGGGCTTACTGAAAGGTCATTAGCTACTCTTGCCCTGCTGAAGACAAAGGCTGGGAGATTAAGAATAAGAAAGTTAAAGCCAAATCACACATCATTGAACAGCATCCAAATCCTTCATATCCATGCCTCTTTTAGTATATTTATAGAACATAGACTCTTTCTGAATACTTTCCAAAGGCAAAAAAAAAAAAAAAACAGTTAAGCTTAATTTGAAATAATGGCAGTGGGAAAGAGAATATCTAAGTTAGTTAAAATGTTCAATTATAGGATTTAATCTTAAAAAGTACAGTTTTAATAGCTTTTAATAGAATAGCAAAATAGCTTTTGAAATAAAAAGTACAGATCTTGCCTTCTCAAAAATAATTCAGCCCTAATTTATGCATTGTGTGACAATGACTATTGTCAAATATTTTATTAAAATAAACTGGTCTATATTCAGTTAAACATTCATTCTTTAATCATGATTATCATAAGTGTTGCTAAGAAACCCCTTTCTTCACAATTTAAAGTAAACTTTGTCTCATCCTGAATAGGCTTATTCTAAAAATAGAAGGCATTCATCCATTTAACAAATATGTCCCAGGCATTTGTGAAGTCCAGTCATTAAGAGATACAAAGTCCTCAGTGTATCTAGGCTCTTAAGGGGGTCACAACTTATTGATAGAAGGATTATGCTTAAATAATACTCAAATAAGTGCTCAAACAAGGTTACAGAAATGTATAAGCATCATACTGGGGAAGCATGGGGGGGAAAACACAGAGGTAAAGATGGCAAAGTCGACTCTCCCACTAGACTGTAAGTTTTCAACCTTGAGAACAACACAAACTCTACCTACCCCTCTTCAGCACCTAATACAATGTCCTACACATGGTAGAGAGGCTAACTCTTTACGGAACAGTCGAGCTTTGTAGTAGAGATGGCGTTGAGCAAATGCTTGAGGAAAAGGAGTTCTCTAGGCAAATAAGTTTGTGGAAAGAGAAGAACGGCAAATGCAATGACAGAGAGACGTGAATGTAACTGAAAAATTCAAGCCCTTCAGCATGGCTAGAACACAGTGTGGGCAGTGGAGTACCAGGGGGCTGGCGAGGAAGGCAAGAGGCCCACAAGAATTCTGAAGCTACACCAAGGAATTTGGATGCACTTTGCAGATAATTGGGAACTACCAGGGAATTTCAAGCATCATTAGATTTTTATTTTAGAAGAAAAATTCTGATAAGTCCCTGGACATACTGAACCAAGGCAGGAATAAGTAGCAAATAAATAAATAAATGAATGAATAGACTCAAATGATAATGTAAAATAGAGTCCAGGACCTGATGGACAAATGGATACTTGTTTTTGGGGGAAGGGGTTTGTCGGGATGCCACAGCAAGGATCCTGGCCTGGCCAGTAGGGGATACAGGAGAGAGAAAAGAGTCATGGCAGGAGGAAGTGACAAGGAGAATAAAGTCAGTTTTGAAAAGACTGAAACACAGAAACTTATGGAAAATGCAGGAGACTACATCTTCATAGGTATCATAGAATTATGATAAAGAGTTCAAAGGAGTGGACAGAGTTAGAGACATATGCTAATAGTTGAAGGCAAGATTGCAGAAGAGACAACGTGTAACATGAAAAAGTTCTTGTATGTCACTCTAAGCAGCTCTGGCATTTAAGGGATGCCAAAAGAGCTTGATTTTATTGTCTCATTTTGCCTCTGTAGTTACAGCTCTATGCTGAAATATATTGGGGAAAATAAACCTTAATGCTGTGTTTTTAAAACATACTTAATCCTGGTAGAAAATTGATAGCTACTGAAATCTAGCCCCTTGTGGCACAAGACCTGAAAGGCTCTCCTGGCATTATGCTAAGAACAAATCAGGCAAATTATAGAAAAATATGCTGACATTTCACTTACATCATCAGAAACTGCTGAATTTGTTATTTAAAGTAAGGTTTCAGAGAACTAGAATAAGTTATTTTAGAGATGAGGTTTTCCAAACAGCGTTGAATTTAAAAATAGCAATTCTTCATCTTACAAATGAACACTCTAGGGATTATGTTGAAGAATTAGGAAAAAACGAGGGCCTGGAGTTAGGTAAATTAAGGAAAATGACCAAGGAGGCTTTGAAATACAGGAGACTAAGCTGTGCTTTAATTTGATAAATTTAACTCAAGGTTCCCCCTGGTGTTCAAAAGCAGAAATTTCAACCCAAATCCAAATCCCTGCATCCTGTTTCATTTAATAATCTGTATGGTTTTCAGTAGTTTCTGGACCCTTTTAGGAAGGGAAATCTACTCATGTAATGTACTTATATTCCCCACGAATTATTAATAGTTATAACTCCCTGGTTTGGTTTGGTTTGCTTGTGAGGGGGTTTATTTGTCTTCCTTACTATGCATTCCATTTACATTTCTGGATACTGCCCAAAAGACATATGCACAGCATTTCAGAAGAGAAGGAAGAAAAGGAAATTTGCATCTACTGCATGGCTACTATGCACCAGGCGTTGTTTTCCTTCCTTCCTTTCTCCCTCTCCCCTACTGCCAACACATATTCTGCTCTACGTGCTGGAGACACAGAGGCAAACAAGATGAAAAGTCCCTGCTCTCATGGCACTTAGATTTTGATAGCAAAGACAGACAATAAACAAAGTTTTCAAATGAAAACATAAAGAATACCAGGCAGTGATAAGTGCTATTGGTGCTAGAAAGACAAAGGGTCGTCAGAGACATCCTCTCTGACTAGAGATCTGAATGAAATGAGAAGCGAGCCAAGAGCACATCTGGAAGCCAAACGTCCCGGGAGAAGATGGCGCAGGTATAAAGCCTCTGGCATAAGCAAGAAACCCCAGAGAGGCGAGTGGCTGAGCACAGTGCCCAGGAAGTGAGGCAGGAGCGGGCTGATACCAGGAACGAGACCTGATCCAACTTCCACACTGGAAAAATCACTCATGCTGCTGTGTGAACAGGCTATATATCATGGGACAAAGGTGAAAGCAGGGGACCAGTTAGGCAATGAGAGGTGACAGTGGCTCAGACTCACAGGGTAGCGAGAGACATTGTGAGAAGTAGCTACATTAAGATCCATTCTATTGGCAGAGCGGGAAAGATTTACTGAAGGATGAGGTGAGCGATGGAAAGAAAGGAAGGAGTAAAGGATGACTCCAAGGTGAAACAACGGGGTGACAGGAGATGGGGAGCAAGGGGGAAGAGAGGTCAGGGGTTTAATCTAGGATGTCTTCAATTATTAAAAAAGTCATCGCAACTTTGTGCATTAAATATTAGTTATGGTTTACAAATTATTAAAAATGGGACTCGGGTATAAAATAAGTTACTAACTGTGCGGAGCAGTGACTAATCCCAGTCCTACAGTCTCCAAAGATCTTGCCTTTCCATTCTGCTGTGCCGTCTCTCCAAGGCTCCTTCTAGCATCTGGCTGCAGAGCTGGATGTGCCTCCGAGACACACGAGACAGCCATGCAGAACAACCCACTGCTAATCACCCCAGTCCCCTTCTGAAGGACAAACTAATCTTTCCTTATTAGAATTATCTAACTGACCTACCTTGATACTTTGAAGCCTTTCTTATATTTTTTTAGGCATGGCAGGGCAGTATAGGGTTCAGATCATGGGCTCTAGAGCAGGACTCCTGGGTTCAAACACTATTACTACTAGTTATGAGCTTCTGCATGGCCTTCCCACTCTTATTTTATGAAATTACAAACTTTGATCATGGAAATGGTCCTTTTCATCCAAATTGTTTGTACAATGTTACTGGGGCACAATGTTCCTGGGAAGGGGAAGCACTAGTCTCAGAGCCTGAGACTAAGTTTGGGGTCACAGCTGTTGTGCACTGAATGGAAACAATGTGACCTACTTACCTCAAGCCATCAGCCACATGTAGTGCGATCCTGTGCTGTAGGGTTCTGGTGAGGCTGGCTTTGTCCTGCTGAAGCAGGCGATCCAAGGAACCCTTGGAGGCCAACTCCATCACCAACATTCGAGGACGAATCCCAGCCGCCAGCAAAGATATCAAGCTGGGGTGGTGGAGGTGGCAAAGCACCACCAGCTCCTGCAAAAGTCCAAACTCGTGTAAGAGCAATAGAACACTGGCTCTTACTCAAGTATCTGCTTCTGTAAGTGCATCAACACTTTGAGCATGGTTTTCTCTGGGTGACCGCACTACAGCAAACTTTCCATTTCTTCTTTGAGATTTTTTTTCCATATTTTCAGTAATAAACACCTGGTTTTGAAACTACAGTTGACCCTTGAACAACACAGGTTTGAACTGTGCATGCCCACTTATACATGGACTTTCTTCCACCTCTGCCACCCCAAAGGCAGCAAGACCAGCCCCTCCTCTGGCTCCTCCTCAGCCTACTCAACATGAAGATAATTGTGATGATCTGATGAACCACTTCCACTTAATGAATATAAAATATATTTCTCTTCCTTATGATTTCCTTAATAAAATATTTTTTTCTCTGCCTTATTTACTGTAAGAATACATTATATGATACATATACAAAATATGGGTTAATTGACTGTTTATATTATCAATAAGGTCAACAGTAGGCTATTATTAGTTAAGTTTCAGAGGAGTCAAAAGTTACATGTGAATTTTCAACTTTGCAGGAGGTCAGTACTCCTAACCCTCACGTTGTTCCAGGGTCAACTGTATTGTTTGAATTAAAATTTTAAGTTCTATTTTTCCTTTTGCTCTGCTTAGAACATTTAATGCAGGGACGGCACACACATTGTGGTCATACTAACAGACCACGTCAGTCTCATCTACTGAATTCTCGTTAGCCACGGAGTCCTTCCCAGCCCACGATTCTGAGCACCCACTACTAATCAACTGTAACTGGCATATGAGGTAAAACTGTCCATAATCTCTGGTTTAATGACTATAAAAGTTTACTGAGGATAATGCCTAATTCCATAGAAATTTATGCCATCAGCCCCTCCTGAACACTCTCTGATGACTTCCCATTACTCTTACATTAAAACCCCAAGTACTTTCATGGCCTCATGGCTTAACACGATCTACCCCCAGCCCACCTCCCTAACCATCTCCTTTCTCCCTCCTCTTCATCGCCACCCTTCAGCCACACTGGCATTCACCCAATCCCTAGCACATGCCCAGCTCCTTGCAGCCACAGGGTCTTTGCCTTTGCTGATACCTCAAGCTAGAAATCCCTGCAGCCTTCACATGGCTGAAGGCTTCTTGCCTTTCAGATCTTAGCTCGAATACTACCACCTTCTCAGGGTGGCTCACTGTGGACCGCCCTTACTAAATCAATCCCCAGCTGCAACAGTAGTTCTGCAATCCAAGAAGCCAGAAATACCACTGGAGCTTGAATAGAGGCCTCCACTGTGATACAGTCCTCTCTGTGGACCACATTATGTGAGCCTTTACAGTCTCTTTTATGACACGGTGTTTGAATTCCACATTCACTTTATTCTGTCTATATTTCACTTTACTCTGCAACTGTAACTTAGTTGAAACTTATAGCTTATGTGATGTTAAACTGATTCATATTTTTAACTGTGATCACTGCAGAAAACTCTGCTTCCTAACAACCAGCTTCAAAGCTGTGGAGTATCGGTGCCAACTGCATTATCAGGAAACTGAAGTGTGGAGAATTCTGCAAGCTAAAAAAGAAAGGCTGAACACTCTGCGAGGGGATTTTCCGAGAACGAAGTTTCTGCAACCATAGTTGCTTAGAAAAGATTTTTTTTTTTTTAATGTCCATGTCTGATTATCTCATTTGGTAAAAACTGAGAACAAGTCAAGTCAGCTCTGTTTACTTTCATAGGCACAGACAGAGGCCTAATCCTAATTTTCTGTCTTGGAAAACAAACTCACTACAAAGAGAAAGGAGCAAGAAAGAAACTATAATAGACCTTCCCCAGTCCATGACTACTGGTGGGATGGCCCGCAACTGTCATTTTTCTTTCTTTTTTTTCATTTTTGAAGCAGCACATTTTGCAAACTCTTCTTTTTCAAGTTCTTCCACTGTTGCCTTGGTTTGCCTAGCTGCTATACATTAATCAGCCCTGTACACATTTTTAGTATTCATTTCCATCAGGGCTCCCAAACACTCCATAAACTTTGAAACATATATTCAAAATTAATGACCAAGGTGCAGAAATCAATTTGTATAGCAAATTACCTACACAGTGAAAGAGATTGTGCCCAGATTTGGTTTACAGACTTGCTTCTATCTACAAAATATTTAACTTGGTCCCAGAACGAGGGTGTGACTTTTGTTACTAATAATCAAAATTCCTCAAGATATTTTGTACAGACATAAATTTTTTTCATTATTCAGAGTAACAAAAATATTACAGCTATATATATATATATATGTATATGTATGTATTTTTAAGTTTACATAAGTTATTTAGATTCAGCCACTAAGAGTTTCTTTTAATAAATCAAAGAAAAAAAGTGAGGATGAAGAGCTTCAAAAAACACAGTTGAGTTCTTGTAGAAGGTGGCAAAATTAGCATTGGATTTTACTTCCCCTCTCACTCTGTCTGTGTCCCTCATTCCTATAGCCAGGAAAAAAAAAAAAAGAAGGAAAAATTCTCACCACTACCCAAAACAAGAGACAATGCGGAAGTGGCCGTTGTTGGTTGTGCATTCCCCTTTCTATCCTTCTAAGAGTATCTTGATTTCTGCCGAGGTATCAAACCCTCACCCATGCAGCCCATGGACTTCAGGTAAGGGGGAGCTGACCCAGTAGCAGCTTCAAGAGAAGGTGGGAGTATTGTAAGTAATGCCATCCTCATGGCCACAGTAACACAGGCCTCAGCCATCAGCACAAGGCATTGCCCTGAACATAGTGCTAGATTAAACTTTATAAAAATAATGGAATTACAAAACTTAAGAAGAAGGTGGCAAGAGAAGAAGAAAGAAGAATTGTGAACATTTTCCCTCGTCTCACATAGAAAGGGGTCACTACCTGCTGCCCAGAGTTGGTGTACTAACAAATAAAAGTTTTGTAAATTATTTCAAGTTACAATTGTTACTATATTAGGAAAACCAATGTAACCAATTTTTAATTTTAATTTTAAATTTTGGCAAGTGGACAGGGAGGTGAAGTAGGAGATAGAATAAGTATGCTAACTTTCCCCATTGTTCATAGCAGGTAGTCAGTAGGTTTGTTTTTTTTTTTTTTTTAACATAAAACAAAGCTATTTATATTGATGTATTTTATGTAAAAATCCAATGAAGAGAAATCAATATGTGGTTTGGAGATCTAGAGCGATTACATCAGTAAGCAGGTACTGCCATTTAAAAGGCTGGAGATGCAATTTACTAAAGTGGATAAATCCAGAAAGGAGAGGTGTAAGTTTATCAATTAGAGTTTTTGATTTAAGATTTCTGTCCTCTAATCAAATTAGCAACGTGAGATCATTCTTTAAACTGTTCCTTTCACTCTTCACACATAGAAGTCATGCTCAAGAAAAAGAAAAATCATTATCTCAGAAAAATGAAGATAAATACTCTGAAGAAAACAGAACCAGAAGTCAGGAGCTTGCTTGGGCCTCAGGGCTGGATGCAGGTAGCAGCTAGAAGTCTGACTATGGTGACGCACCAGGGACAAAAATAGTCCCCTGATGAGTTCCAAGAGTCTACATTTCTTTTTTTTTTTTATTTCAGCTTATTATGGGGGTACAAAAGTTCTGGTTAGATATATTGCCCATGCCCCTCCCATCCCCCCGAGTCTGAGCTTCAAGCGTGTCCATTCCCCAGACAGTGCACATCACACTCATCATGTAGGTATACACCCATCCCCTCCCCCTACTCCCCACCTCTGTCCGATACCCAATTGGTTTTATTCCCAAATGTGTGCTTAGGTGATGATCAGGGAAATCAATTTTCTGGTGAGTACGTGTGGTGCTTATTTTTCCATTCTTGGGATGCCTCACTTAATAGAATGGGTTCCAACTCTATCCAGGAGAACCAAAAGGTGTCGTATCACCGTTATTTCTTATAGCTGAGTAATACGCCATGGCATACAAATACCACATTTTACTAATCCATTCATGAATTGATGGACATTTGGGTTGTTTCCACATCTTAAGAGTCTACATTTCTAATAATCTCCCTGGGATTGCCTAGCTGCTGGTTTGTGGGCCCCATTTTGAGTTGCAAGGTTCTAAAGTAAAACAGGGAATGTGAGTCTTACAAAAAATTTTCCATCATACTTAAGTATCACAATTATAGGAATTCTCAAAATACTGTCTTTTCTTCATTTTTCAACAGGAGAAACAACACAAAACTTTCTACTCCATAAAGAAAGGACAAAGGGGGATTTCATCGTGAAACTCACGTAAACTTTTAAAGTAAATACGGTCATTATTTTGCATTTTCACAACTGCATGCAAATAAAAGTTCCAGGATATTAACAATATGTGATTGAATGTAGTAGTATTATTGGATTTCTTACTTGTCTTAACAGCCTAAGTGATGTATGTTTATTAAAAATCTTCACAGCCACTTCTTCTCCTTCGTAGGCTGCTCGATAAACTGATCCAAAACTGCCATCGCCTTTTGAAAAGAAAGTACAAAGCACTTAAGTTAATCTGTCCAAGCAGAAGAAAAACTAAATTATATCCATTGTAATTATATCTGTTGTATATTTGAAGAGAAATCTGGCCCAATGGTTTCACTGATATAAATCTCCTTTAACACTTCCTCTTCCTTCTACTCCATTAACTAAGATACACCTAAAGATACTGTCCCTGACCCTCCTGTCTTCCCACACATGCCCTGCCCAATTACTTCATCCACTCCTGTGACTTCATCTATCCCTATTATATGTAGAGAATTTTCACATTTTCACTTATGGACACAGCTACCTCCTAAATGCTCTCCTATATTTCCAATGTTGTGCTGGAGATTTCCACGGTATGCTTGTCCAAATCTCAACCACATTCCATCAAAGGCCACATTCATCATCTTTTCTCAAAACTAGTTTTTATTCCACCTTCCATAGATATGATAAAAACAAAAAAAAAAAAACTCTTTTCCAGGTCATTCTGGCACTGAAACTAAAGAATTATCTTAACTCTTATCCCCACACCTAGCCCCACAGCTCACTGGCAGTCCACTTTGTGGCCTCCCTCATGTCCACACCTCCCTTTCCACTTCCACCACCACACCTTTTTGGTGCCCTTACTGGCTTCTGCCTAGAGTGTGGGGGGCCTCCTGAGTTCCCTACCTCCAGCTCGTTCCCTCTCTCCTGCAAAATCAATTTCCCAATAATTCTACTTTGTGTCACTCCTCTGCTCAAAAACAAATGATTCCATATTGCCTACTAGATCAAACCCAAATTCAGTTCCATATTCAACTGTGGCTCTGAATTGCTTTTCTAGCTCTTTTCTTGCTCTGCTTCTCATTCTCTACGCTCAAGTCCAGTAGTTTTCCTCCTAGTCCTGGCTGAACAGGAGGAGCTCTCTAAAGATACTAATGTCTGAGCTCAAAGATTCTGATCTAATTAGTCACAGGAGGTAGTGGTCATTAGGGTTTTTTTTTTTTTCTTTTAATTCCCCTGGTGATAGTTATGAGCAAGCAGGGTTGAGAACAACTGCTCTAGACCTACTAGAACAGCCAAAATTTCCTGAACATTCTTTGTACCTTCAGGTCTGCACATCCTTGCTATGTCATTCCTTGAAGAACTCTGTTACCCCTTCACCCCAATCTCTTGGGAGCTTACCAAGCCTACACGGTCCAGTACATTTCAAGAAATTGAGGACCGCCTTGGAAACTGACCATGCTCAGTCTCGTGGACTATTATTCCCCACTGGTATATAGTAAATCCTATTTGTATAATATGCATGGTTCTCACATAGCACCTTGAAATGTAGTCACTTGATGGGTATAAACAAATAAATATAGAAAATCTACAAATAAATAAGAACAACAGCTTGTTATTTCTAAGTGTGGAAATTATGCATCTATGGGAAGCTTCTACCTAATTGTGTATTTTAAAAATCTCTATAATAAGCATATAAAATCATACATTATTTTATGCCCAGAAACAATGCATACTAAAATAAATAAATAACTCATTTGAGTACGTCTTGTATTTCTTCCAGATCGTAAACATGTTAAGCATAATCTTCATCTTATCAGTCTTAATATCCTTTCGTCCTATCCCTCTAGTATTCAATAAATATTCGACTTTTAAAATCATTTGTTAATATGGTTGGTATTGAAAGTGAGGGGAAATGAATGCTATAGGAACAGTTAAGTATTGGAATAAGAAATAGGATTGGATAAACAGGAGAGGAGACAAAGAAGAAAAGCAAGTGGAGGAGGAAGGGAGAGAAAGGGTAGGAGAGACAGAAACTTAAATAATAGATTCATCTGTTCTGGTTTCCCTCAATCTGGACAGCTACAGATAACACAGGAAAATTTTAACAGGGCAGAGAGAAGAAGCACACTCTAGGGAGATATATCAAAATTTCAAGTGGGAGAGATTTCTAATTTTTAAAACCCTTTCCTATTTGAAAATTGCTGCTACATTAATGTGGAAAATGGACTGTCATATCCTTTAGGTGACTACAAACTAAAGTAAGGGTAAGAACTGCTATTGTATTATATATTTGTGACACCTAGGTGGGAAAGGAAATTGACAGCAAGGAAACCTTCCTAACTCCATCAAATCACACCATTAAAGTACTTGTCTATTGTGGCTGTCCAAAAAATTAGTCCATCAAAGAAGAGATATCCCCTGCAACTCAGATGCACGAACGAAACTCCATACATTTAGATTTAAAAATATACTCACAAAACAAGTCTACTCACATCTATTAAGGTGTGTCGTATTAGTCACTGCAAATAGTTGCCACTATCTGGGAAGGAAAGAGTCAACAGAAAGCCTGAATTCACTCCTGCCCTACAAGAAAAGTGTGTGCTGGGGGCAGCTGGGCAGATGGCAGGGATGATCTGGGGACCTTCCCCCGGATCAACATAGCATAAAGATATTGGGAGTCTGTAACTGTAAAATGTTTTTAGAAAAATATATCTTATTTGTTTAGATCAATGGTACTCAATCAAACCCATCCCCTACCTTTGACAATGTCTGAAGACAGTTTTGACTGTCCTATCTGTTGGGAGAGGGAGATACTACTGACATCTAGTGGGTAGAGGCCCAGGATACTGCTAAACATCCTACAATGAACAGGACAGCCCCCAATGTCAAAGAATTATCCAATCCAAAACGGCAATAGTGCAAGGGTTGAGAAACCCTGGTATAGACTGCTTTCTGTAAATAAACTTGAAATTTATGAGTTTATGGGATATGGAGCTAGAGAAAGAAGAGTAATCACATAAACATTTTCCTATCTGTATAATTAAGTATAAAACACAGATGCTTCAAAACAGCCTTTATGAATAGCGTTTCTACATACACTACTTAAATCTTGTCCACTCATCTGAAACACATCTTTATACAGGAAAAAGAAATATTTTGGGGAGCTGTGTCTGACAGCTTGGGGTTCCTTAATAGAAAGGATACACTATTTCTGGTACTTGCTTGAATTCTTTGAATTATTATTGAAGTTTGGGGTTGGTTAAGACGTAGGATTCAACATTGACAATTTAGCATTTTTTGTTAATCCACCATTACTAATAAATTAACTTCCTGAGTTCCAAAGTATTTGAATTCATTCTAAACTTCCTAATCAATGTGAAAAAAAAAGGATAAAGGGGTTTATTAAACTTCATATGTCATATCCCAAATTTTAGATGACATTTTCTAATAATATTATACCCTGACCAATAGACTATAAGCATTATCTCTATAGTAATTTCACTAAAATTAAATGCATATACATCACAACAATAACAACAAATAGTACACAAAGTTAAGTCAGAAGTGTCCTCAAATACTTTACATTAAATCAACCCAATGCTCTTCATAGACTTCCCAATGACTCCCAGGAATGTTTAGAACTTGAGTACGTCACCCTACAGTTAATAACAGTATATTATATACATGAAAATTATTAGGAGTAGATATTAAATGTTCTCACCATTAAAAAGTATATGAGGTAATGTATATGTTAAATAGCTTGATTTCTCCATTTCACAATGTATACATACAGGAAAACATAACATTGTATACCATAACACACACACTTCTTATTTTTCAATTAAAAAATAATTTTTTTAATTTTTTTTTAAAAAGGTAAGCAATGAGCTGGATAGATCAGGGCACCACAGGCATTTTAAGGACATCAGCTTTTATTGTGAGAGTGAAGAGAAGCCAAGGAAGTATTCTATAGAATGACATGGTGTGACATATCATATCTCGACTGTTTCTTTCCAAAAGTACTTAAAATGTATCGGTATTTCAACTTCTTAAGTTTATGGAGTATTTTTAAAAACATTTTTTAGGCCTCAAAATCTATATATAATGATAGAATAGGCACAAGGAATAAAGATAGAAATGAGAATATTGGAACATGGTTATCAAGTTTTTTTCAATAAACACCTAAACATGCTACATGAATTCAGTGATTTCCATCATACTCTGTTGAAAATTACTGATTGAATTCATGGTACCAAGAAATGTAAACAGTTCAGCAAACCAAAAAAAAAAAAAAAAAGGATTTGAGTAGGTTACCAATTTAACACATCTGTTTTTATAATTCCAAAGTTCTTTTTATGAATATTTTTATGAGAATTGAGCATTGTCATACTGAGTCATACAACTGCTACTGTGACTACACAGAGGTGTGCCTCCTTTACTTGGCCTGTCCTTTTGCATCTGAAAAATGCCCACTTCACTTCACTCACCTGAAAACTGCCTTATCTGCCTCCCTCATCCCTGGCAATTAAAGCAAATGCAAGGACATATTTCAATACTTCATAAATATTTGTCCTTCCATGATGGCCCCAACCTCATCTTGATCCCACTCTATGTGAACGTGTGCAAAGCAAATTCCAGATCTGTAACATTGTATTACTTTAAATACATCATTCCAAATTAAAAACATTATAACAACTATATGAAGACACTAAAAGTCTATGATGATATATTAGTAATTCATATCTTTGAATACTTTCTAAATTATAAGGAGAAAATTGCATCCTAATTTTTATTCTCAAACTGACAAAAGTAGTTACCTAGGAGAAACTCTGGAGCTTGTTCAAATTCCAACTCATCATTATTCAACATAATATTTCTAGGCAGGTCAGCCAAAATCAAGTCAGGAGCAATCTGAGATATTGGAATGGTGAGTCGTGGTTGATCTGGATTTACTAGGAGGTCTCCTGAGAAGTAATAAAAGTTTTTCTTTTTAATAAAAATAATATTTAGGGTTATACATAAATTTGTGTTTTTGACTTGCAAAATTAATCACATATTTTCTATAATTTCTAATCACTCCCTTTCTAACGAATCCTAGATTTCTCTAGAAAATTTGAAAGGTTCACTTAATATTTATCTACTTAGAATTTTAAAAATTTATTTCTAGATACATTCATTAGAGAGCAGAATTCTGAACTGCTGTAAACTACCTGATATCTGACTAGGAAGTTATCTATTTTCTGTTTCTGCCACATTTGTAAAGCAGTTATTATATGGAAGAAATGTTGGTCAGTTATTTCTACATATTATCTATTTTAATCCTCATAACTATTCTATAAGTGTGGTTAGAACTTATGTTTCACAGATGAGGTTGTGTTGCTCAATGAGCCAGTCTAACTCTCAATTCAACATTTTCTGAATCTAGAATGCAAGATTTTACTGGTGATAAATATTTATTTTTCCAAACTGTCACTATAATTGAATATACTATATTTTAACTCATCCCTTACATATAAGAATAATTTACATTTATTAAAAGTCACTTCACAAACATGGAAGGATTACTTAAAAGCATTTGTAAGTTGTACCAAAATATACCTTCTTCTGCTTTCTTCATCAAGTCATCAAGTAAGATTTTTTGATGCTCTTCACCATCATTAAAACTATATAGGGCCCATTTCTTCAAGAGAGTTTCTCCTTCACCACAAATATCAATCTCCAACAACCCAGGAAACCATTCTTCCATGAGAGAATCAATGTGGTCCACAACTTGGCCCAAAAGAATACACCCTACATAATCCACAAAAGAGCTCATTAACATCTTGTCTAAACCTCATGCTGTTGCAAAGCTAGAAAAAAGGAACTACAAAGTTTTTAGATTTCTTTAGTGGTACAAGTCAAAGTTTTTTAAATAATTTGCTTACCTTTTCTACAAGAAGGAACTGTAATTTTTAAGAAACTCTCTGGGTGATTATCTAAGACTTCAGATCCTACCAGACAATAAGCTTCAGGAGACCAATTCAGGTAGATGCCTTGTCGCCAGTACATTCTGTTTGGGCGAAGTGCTCGTTCTGAAAGAAGTTTAAATGGATCCAAATGTTTCCATTAATTATTAACTACTTTTTAAATTAAAGGGGAAAAAAAACTACTGCACACACCACAAGTGACAGTAACACAGATATAATTGTTTCGAAAGAAAGAATTGGGTTGTTAATAATATAAGCCCTCATCTGTATCTATTAAATATTGTATTAAATATTTTATCCTTAATTTTGCAATAAAATAAATTAAATGGCCTGTAGATTAAGATACATTTCAGGTTCATTCTGTTAAGCAGTTTAATATGCTTAACAGATGAAGAAAGAGAATCATAAATAAGTTCTCATAATTTTTAAAAACAAGTTGATGGTCATGCTAAATCTCAAATTTTTGAAATTTTTAATGCAATGTAACTATACTTATATGTTGATTAATTCCAAGCAAGATAAAATTTATTTCAGAAACCAGTAACACCTGTACAAAGCTGACTTTTAACCAAAAAAATGGTATTTTCCCTTTGGAACACTAAGATGTCTCTTTATTTACTTTAGAAGGAAGCGCTACCATTATAAACACCCATTTTTGTTCTTTTTGTAAATCTCTCAGGGATTATGCAGCAGACTAGAGATCTTACAGTCCCTACACTGAATGGCCAGGACCTATATTATACTTGTCAAGTGAAACTCCTGACTATACAGTGGTCATTTCTTTTTGTTGTTTGTGCGTGCGTGCGTGCGTGCGTGCGTGCTTAAATTAATGACTCATAATAATCCCATCTTTTAAAACTATTACTTCTAGTTTGTTGTGGCTTGGAAAACAAAATATTGCTAGTTGTTGGAAATGTGTCTAAAATAAGAACAAATAGGCTTTGAATAAGGACCTCAGAAATTTTCTTCCTAACAAATTGCATGAGTTTTTATGTGTTTGTGTGTCTTTATATGGCCCACTCTGAGGTTTCATGAACTTATTTTCTTATTGTCAGCTGCCTTCCAAACAAGTAAACTCTGAGAAAATGGCATATTATCTTTAATAAGCTTTCTCTCCAATTTCTCTAAATACTGTCTTCATTAAATACTTACCTCTTCCTGAAAGCATGTAAGATGAAATTTCAAGTAATCGATTGATTAATCTCGACCAAAATCCCATTGGAAAATAAGGCATTTCATACAGTCGAATGATAATCTCAGAGTTCTCACAGTGGGGAAGCTCTATCACAGGCCTGTGGTCAGACAAACTGAAAGGAAAAGGACACTATCATTATCGTGCATTAGAGTGCTTCAGAAAACACCCAGTCTTGTTGACCAAAGGATTTTACTGCTTGAAATCAATAATTATTCCAAGCAATTACACTTTTTTTCTAACATTCTTTTGCTACATGCTCTTCTTACATCAAAAATTCAAGTCATTTAATCAATTCAAATGTATGCTCAGATGTAGCAGATGCATAAATTTTTTTTAGTAATCCTATGCACACTAATAAATAATTACAATTAGTTATGCATAGACAAATGTTGAGATTATATAAAACCTGAAAAAAGTACATGTTCTTAAAATAGATATATGCTTTAAGAATATCTTAAACAGAACTAGCTGCCATTCATCAATCAATGTAATTTGCACTTTTCAACATCATATTACTTTATAACACTTCCCAGTTGCTTACAAAGAAATAAGAAAATTTTCTACAATATAGGGCTAAAATTGGGCCTCCATTGTGATACCATCAATTCTTTTAAAACTCTGTTGAAAACTCACTATCTACCCAGAACTTGCCTAATATGATAAACTCTCTTAGTACCATGTAAGGATACATACACACATCCACACACACACACACACACACACACACACACACACACACGCTCTCCCTCTCTCTCTCCCCCTCCCTCTCCTCTCCTCCACAGTAATCTCAACTAATATTTACCTTTCTTAAATAATTTAAGTAGTGGCAAGCCAAATAGGAATTAAATAAATAAAACAAGTCATTTATATCTTTAATGTGTCAAATGCAGTATTTTCATTAAAAGTAAATGCTACACTTCAGTAGAAAGTTTACATAGAATCAAGAAAAAAAATATTTACTACATCTATTATAGACCAATTTTCTTTGACAACTAAAAGAATATAATAGACGGTCAATTTCCATGGAGTAATTCAATTTTTAAGATTTGGTTTACCTGCTTGGAACCAGCAAATATTCTTCTCCTATTGGCAAGGCAATCTGGAATTTTTCTAGGAGTTTAAAGTACTGTGACATGTAGTTCTTTGGAAATCTCTTTTTCTTTGAAAGAAATTTTTCCACATCTCTACGTGAAATAATTCCCTTAGGATGTTTCGGAAAGCCTTCCACTTTCACTGTCAAAATCTGAAAGATTCAAATCATAAACACTCACTAGAATTCATTTTCTGAAATGCTGCAAATTTAAAGCACTTCATGTCTCTTTTCTCAGTGAAAGTGATCAGAATAATTTTAATGCTGTCGAGTACAACACGGGATCTAATTTCTCTCGCAGCCATGTAGCCTAGAAGCCCAGCAGGGCATCCACTTCCAAAAAATGTGCTAAATTAAGAGAGTGAATTCAGATCAGAAATTATTGAGATCCTATGAAGCCAATGAACTTCAAGATTTCCCTACCTACAATTAACACATCAATCAACACCTGACATCCATATTGCAATCTCATTAATATATTCCTAGGAAAATTATCTTCCAAACTGTAATCACTCCAGGTTTGTAATAGAAATATCATTTTACATTTATATATAAGAAGGGTTTCCATTAATGGGAAGAGAGGCTGTGTAGTACAGTTTAGTGATTCTCAAAGTAACCACTGCATTTTGCTGGATTCTCCTTGCAAGAGTCTGGGTCAACACATATGGGTTGAGGCTTGAGAATCTGCTTTTTTAACAAACAACCCACATGATTCTAACATGGAGACCATACTTTAAGCTTTGATCATTGTCATGGTAATTAAAAATCAAAGTCAGAATCCAGGTTCAAATTCAGACTCGACTACTAGCTGTGTGACCTTGGGAAAGGTATTTGATTTCTTTAAAGCACAATTTCCTTCTCTGTAAAATGAGAAAATAAAAGTGACTATCTTAGATTGTCTTAGATAACACATGTAAAGCATGCAAAGTACATATGACAATTTTTAGCACGTCATAAACCCTCATATATCAGCCATAATTATCTACATATTCCTATTTATTTTACTTAGCCAAGTTCATTTTAAAAAGAGGTTTGCACTTAATTTTCTTTAGTAGCTCCATAATGTTTAAAGGACACTTAAACAGTAGCTAACATTATTTAAGTTATCATGTAGTTGAGTGAAATACTAGATTGCAAAATTCTTATGCCCAAAGACTTGTCTTACCCATCTCCATATTTCTATTTTGTATGTATAATGTTTACTGAATCAATGAATGCATGATTGATTGAACATATTGGTATTTAATGACAGTGTGCAATGGCTGGTTAAATAATAGAAACTGCAGTTTACAGTAGTCCCATATTGTGTATTTTATAGTAGTCCTAGTTTGCTCTTACAATTTAGGTAGTGAAAAAAACTTCTTGCTGTTCTAGTGTTTTTCAAGTGCTAAGACCTCTGACAATTCACTATCACCAAACACACTTTATATTTTCTTTGTAGCACCGTGTCCTACCTGACATACTGTATGTTTATTTATTATTAATTATCTCTCCTTTGAATGTTAGCCCCATAAATGCATGAACTCAAAGGCACTGGAGTTGAACTACTTGGTTTGAAATCCTAATTCTCCCTCTTCCTGAATGTGTACCTTTGGATAAATTATTTAAACTCTCTGTCCCTCAATTTCTTCATCTGCAACTTAAGAGTTAATACAGTACCATTTCAAAGAGTTGCTGTGAGAATTAAATGAGAATCTTTAAAAAGCATATAATAACCTATCATAAATTTATAACAATTTATAAATTATTCCAATTTATTTTACTTATACAAATTCATTTTCATAGGAGTTTATGCTTATATTTTTCTGGTAGATCTATAGTGTGCTACCACTATTTGTAGTAGATAGTTTCAAAAATGGACACCATCAATTCTTTCCGTATACATGTGAGCTCAGATGGAGTCCATTTCCCTTCCCCTTGAACCTGAGCTGGCCTTGTGGTTGTTCTGGTCACTAGAATGTGGCAGAATTGATGTTTTTGCCAATTTGGGGTGTAGCCTTTAAGAGGGCTGGAAAATTCTGCTTCATTTCTCTTGGTAACCAGCCAGCATGTAAGATGTCCAATTACCCTGTGATCATCATGTCATGAAGAAGTCCAGCCAAGCCATAGGAAGGGCCCCATGAGCACCATCAATACACCAAAAATGTGAGCATAGCTTTCTTGGACTTTCTAGCCCAGCTCAATGAATGAAGCCAAGTAGATGACCCTTGCCATCACCATGTGGAGAAGAACCACTCAGCTGAGCGCAGTCAGCCCACAGAATACTCAGAAATAATAAACTGCTGGCATTTTAAGTCTCCACGTTTTGGGGTAGCCTATTATATGGCAATAAAATCTTAACTTTGCCACCTCAAAAAGACATCCTAATATTCTTTCAAACTAGTAACTGATATTGCTAACTCATGGCCTTATTCAAGGAAAGAGAATTTTCCAGATTCCTCTGTATTTTCTCCCATGTATTTTTATCAAGATTAAATTGCCACATGAGCTTTTTAACGCTCCACCTGATCAATTCAATAAGCTCCTTTCATATCTCTTTTATCGTATAGTTAAATGAGCCTTGCAAACTTTTCCCTCCCTTGATGGAACCTTTTTTAATAAGTTTAGTGACCTAACAGCTTGGGGCACATAGAAGGTAGGTGGGCTCATTAGAGCTTCTGCACCATGAAATTATTCCTGCCCTTGCCTTGATGATTCGTGGAGGTGACTGCTCTTATTTATTTTTTGCTGACAGGCATCAGACAAGTCACTCTTCGTTTCACTTTATTTATAGCTTCCCTTCCCTTTAAACCTTAGTGAAAATGACATATTTCAATTTATCAGCATAAATAAAAATGACAGTACTTATTTTTTAGGTTAATAAGAAACTTAAATTACCATTTTATTGACATGTTAAATCTGTCTTTCAAAATAACTTTGAGCTGTTCAAATTCTTAACTTAATGTTCACTTAAATTATCATGTTTTTTATAACTAGGCTAATGAGAAGAACTTCCATGAAGTTTCAACTTAGTTACTCCACAGAGTCTTCAGGAATGCTATTGCAACCATAGTGGAAATCTGCTTTTGTTTAAATAAAGGTGATTCCGATGCGAGCCTCTTCCTTATTCTACTGTAAAAGATGTGCCTACCCTAATATTGTCCATATGTGTGCAACTTCAAATGTTCCCAAGTCACATGGAAACACACCACTTTGGAGGGGGGCAACTTTAGCCTTTTCTTGACTAGAGTTTGGTAACTTTATGATAGCTACAGTGTGCCACCTAGGACAACAAAATCTGCTGGCTATATTTAAAACTTCCTTTACTGAACAAGATGCATCTACCTACTCACATTTTTTATTTGGCTTCATACCTGATACATTTCCCAAAACTACATGAGTACATCTTTACAGTTTCAAATTTTTTTTAGCTCTTAAAATAACATGCCTTAAATTGCCAGAAAGGTCAAATATAAATTAGCTAATATTTTCTGCTCACTTACACTGAAGATGGGAGGCAATATAGAAGATATTATTGTTATTATCCTCATTTTACAAATGAAGAAACAAAACCTTAAAATGTTAAGAAATGTCACAAAGCCAGTAAGTATTTAGAAGTGATTTAAACCTAGGTCAAGCTGACTCCCAAGCATGTGCTCTCGACCACACTACTCTACTGGCTCCATTATTTAATAGATCAATAAAATCACACTTCCTATGGTATATGTGCAGAAGGATGAAAATCTAATTTAAAAATATCTACCAAAGTAGTAACAACTGATGCATTACAATTAATTGCCAATTACAATAATGTTTCAATATGCTCTCGAGTTCCATGGTAGAGGATTTACCCTCAACTGAGTTCCCTCTGCAAAATATCTTCCTTTTTTTGCTTTAGATGGAATTTAAGAACAATTACTCAAGATTGTCTGAGGGAACTTAATTACCATTGTGGTTCAATTGGAAGAGGTATTTCTAATACACAAACAAATAATCATTTTAGGGACTCAGGGAGTCACATGCAAAACTATACTCATAAACAATGTTTGTTTAATGGTTCTCAACTGGGGCAATTTTGCACCCTCCTGGCAATACTTGGCAATGCCTAGATACACTTTTGCCTCTCATAACTGGGAGGGTACTACTAGCACCTAGAAAGTAAAGACCAAAGATGCTGCTAACATCTTAAAATGTGCAACAAAGAATTATCTGACCTAAAATGTCAATAGTGTTGAAAAATCCTGAAGTGGTGTATTTTGCTCATAGCTTCACTATGACAAACCTATAGAGATGCATTATTATAACTAAATAATATAAACTCATTGGTAATGGATTATCATTGGGAGAAGAAACCATTTTCCATATGAAATACATATGGACAAAAGACAGCCATAACCAAAGCCATCCAAAGTTTTCAAAATTGTAAGCATTTAGAGCTCAGATCATTCCAGTTAGCCAAAACCCCCCTCCCATGTTATCTAGACAGAGGTTTCATAGGCTCACCAACTAAATTTTATTATATGCATTTACCCCAAGGATTTTCACAAAGCCTTCATTCAATTCACTTCATTCAATTCAAGTCAATAACAAAACTAAAGATATCACCAGGATCTAGAAAAGCTGTATGGAACAGAGAGATGCAAACATCTTTCTGTGTCTTGAAAAGAAAGACATGAAGCTGAACTCTTATCTTTCCTTCTTTCATGAAGCTCTTCAAGCAGTACTCTATGTGAAGTGTTCTTCAGTTTTCTATACTCACAAGTTTCTGCCTTAACTAAACACAAGCTCTAAAATGCTCAATGCTCTGAGTGCCATCTTCTACTCTTTGATCATAAGCCCCATGCCACAAAAATAGAAGACACCAACCTGTGCCATGATTTTACAAAGCCACTTGGGTTCCACAAAATATAAGTCACTTAACTGCAGGGCTGGGTCTTGAAAATGAAGAAGGACTCCTGTAGTAAAAATTCATCAATCAGTGAAACATGGAATCTAGAACATACCAATATCAAAGGGCTTTAGAGAGAATCTAATCCAACCTCCTAATTTTACAGATGTGGAAAAGTCAGCATAGTTGATGGCGGAGCCAGGACTAGAACCTGTACATTCTAGTTCCCAAGCTCTAAGGTCCCAATATTACAATGAAGTATTTTTAAACTATATAAAGTAATCATATACAAGCATATCTGAGACACTGGCATGCATTGCAGAGCACATATTTACAGATAAATAGAAATTAATAGTTTTCTCTTTAGCTTGCTAAACATACACTAAAAGACATTTTATTTTCAAATACAGATAAACACATCCTATATCAGATATCTGAGTTAAGAATGATGAGGAACAGAGCAGACTGTAATCCACATGAAGATATTTTTCATACAACAGAATCTAGGAGATCAAAAGCAGCTTCCCAGCCACTTACGCTAGTACTACAAATCAACCTATACACTCCTAGCAAGGTAACACTGATCAAGTACACAAATAGCACTAAAAGTCGGTTTGAGAGTTTTGGTCTGTGAGATCCGTGTGTGATGCAACACAGCTAGATCTGCTAAGTGTCCCAGTTAGACCATCCCAAAGATAATTCTCCTGTGCAGTACACAAAGAACTTTCACATGCACTGAATTTATTTGACACTGACACTACGAAAGGCTGTGGCTGTGCTCAGGGTTCCTTCCACAGCTCCTGCATAGCAAAGCCAAGTTCTAGACCTCACACGTTGTAACTCCTCCTCAGGGACTCTTTCCACTACTTTGACCTTGGATGATTTCTAAATTTCTTTTCTTATGACACGAACATGATGATCTTCCAAAAAGAAAAAAAAAAAAACAGTGGCCTATTAAAGAACCGTGGAGACAGTCTCTTAAAGTTTGAACGTAAATTCTACAGTAGATTCAGAAACACTGTTACAAATTACTACATCTGAGCTTTGAAAAAAAAATGTGAAACAAACAAACCCTCAAACCTGATTCATTTAGGAAGTGAACTGCATGTGGAAGCTCATTTTCATCCAACTGCAGATGATTTTCTCTCACTAGTTGTAATAATCGTTTCCGGTCAATTACAGGAAATTCAATTGGCACATTTTTACGCTCCGATAAAATGATTTTCTCAAGTTCTACATAGCAGTCTGGAATCAGCTGCCCAACAACAGGCTGATCTCGGATCTATGAAATTACAAATGACAAGGTGTAAAAAATCTATTTTATTCACGTATTTGTCAGGTGGTTGGTAAATTCAGTGCCAATAGTTTCTACAGAAATCAGTATATTATTCAAAGCATATTTTTGATTAAAATCCAAATGTGATGTAAAGCTATTCAAATTGTAAGGCATAAAGAAGAGGAAACTAAAATAAGAAAATTACAGACACAGAGACCAATTTGGAAAGAACTATCAAATAACATAGTATGGAAATATTTAGCTATCCAGAAATTCCATGGCAAAAAACCAAGATTAATCACTAACAACAAATTAAGGTAGTTTTTCATTTTCTAAGAAATTAAACTTAATATGCAACAGACATGTTAGCATAAGAAATCACTATATATTACAAGAGCTTTTGGATATAATTTATTAGGTAAAAATATGCCCCAAGGTAAAACATTAAATTTTGTACTTCTTATTTGCAAAATGTTATATAGGTGGAATATACATATCAATAGTGAAACCTGGAGGCATAAAATCTTCTCACCCAAGCTATGCTTTCAAGGTTTATCGAATTTTAAACTTGGGAAAATGAGAAATCATTTAAACACCAATGATTCTGGCATGAGAGGATGACAATTGATCTGCTATACTATGAATACTAATCACTGTCTACTAATTGAGAAATATATAAAATAAGATTTTAAAAAGAATGACCTTAACATTATAGTTTCTATAATAAAAATATGTTCCAATCCTTTTTAAAAAAATATAATTTTAAATAGAAATGCAACTCAACAATAGTAACCAGAATGCCTCCAAGAACCACCAGGTGGCAAACTCTCCCTATTTCTGGACCCATGAAAATTTATGTATTCTTTTTACCTGACAATACCAATCAGAATTTCTACTTAAATTCTTAAACTTATTACAAATAGAAATTCAGCACATACAAACAAAAATCTAACTTGCTCTTTTTCTACTTGTAACTAGAACCTTAAGGATCCTGATTTACAGAAGACATAACAGCTACTTCCATATTTACCTGCAAATGGTTACTACAAAGATGGTTTTCATGTATCCCTTGCCCCAGAAAATTAGATATAATTCCACTAACCTCCACTTTTCATATTCTCTTTCTTCATTATTTATAAATTAAGATGAAATAGAACTTCAGATTGAAGTTTATGTTTTAATTCAAGGAGGAAAACCTACCTATAGAACTAAACAAGTTTCTTGCAGAAAGCAAATCAAATAGAAAGGGTGTGAGTTTTATAGGGGTCGGTCACAGGACCAGCAAAGGAGGTCTGCTCTGCTAATGGGCTGGACAAGATTGAAGAGAGTACTGTTGGCACTGAACTCTGTTTTGTCCTGCTTCTCTTTTTAGCTTGATTATCAGTTCACCAACAGGCTATGCCAAAAGCCAAACTTTTATTTTAAAGAGTCTGCATAGACACACGTTAATAAGGGTGAAACAGGAAAAGATTAGAAGATGAGAGAAGAGCCGAGATCAAAGGAAAAGATAAAAAATAAATGAGAGGACAAAATAATGATCTCTAATAGATTAAAAGCTGCTATGTGAATACAGGTTGAAGCACCTCAGGGAAGAAAGAACATTCAAGCTCTGACTGGGTCATCTGAAAGAGTCACTGTTCTACAAAGCAATCAAATGAGTTTTCAAACGAATATGCCAGAATGATACATCCGCTAGTAATATATACTTTTCTTTAAATAATACTGGCATTTCCCAAAGCATTTGTTTTACTTCTTGTATACAGTTGTCTTCAAAGTAGTTCATTTATGGTGCTGAAAGACAACTGGTCCAATTGATTGATAGTGATATCTTTATTTTAAAAAGGCAGGGTTAATCCAGCTTAATGAACCAACCACCTTATCTATAGATTTTGGTTCAATTAAATTCAGACTTTTTCAAAACAAACTCATCCTCTAATGAGTTTTTTTAGAGATATGACATATGCTTTGACAGCAATGACAAAAAGAAAAACTATTAAAATATTCTAAGTAACAACAAAAGTTCTTGAAGAAAACCACCTGGATAAAGAGATTCACTGGATGAATAAATTTTATATATTTGGGTTTTTTTTAAAGTCATGTTACTCTCTAATCATAGGTCCCACAAGAGAGTAGGAAAATCTGCAAATAAAGATGTCATTCTTCTTACATAAAATGCCACTATCAATCCACCATCAAAAAACCTTTCAGTAACTGTAACAAATGTGTGTTGAAAGATACAAACATAAAATTCTCTCCCTGGGCACCACAAAGACCATCACATTTATAAATGGCTCATTAGGTTTAGGATAGAAGCATCATTTGTAGAAAAGGAACAGAGCGAAGCTAACTGGCCAAGATGGAGTGATAACCAAGATGACTATATAATTTATCATCCAAATTGGAATGCTTTTGTGAATGTAGTGGGATACTGTTAATAATTATGGTAGGGCTGCCCAGGCCAAATAAGACTCTAGTTATAAGCCACAATCTTGATCATTAGTGCTAATGAGCTAAATTAATAGGGACTAAGTGAAATTCACCATCATGTTTGTCATATTGAACTATCCAGGGTGTTGTTCTGTACAGTTTACTCCATGCTCCCTGCAGAACCCAGGGAAGATTTCTTTCTCCTGTACGTATTTCAAAAAAAAAAAAAAAAAGTGTTCTCCATGATAACTGATTTGTGTTTTATGAACATTTACCTTACCAGAAGAGAACTTTGAAACTTTTAAACATAAGTCCTAAAATGAAAAGCCCAGTTTGTATAAACTAAGTAATTATGTAGACACTGCTGAAACCAAATGAGTGGTCTTGATGACTACATGAAAGCATTGTCTCACAATATTGGGAGGAAAAAATTGGAATGAGAATCACAGCAACAAGAGACGTGAAGGGGTGGCACAGAAGATCAAGATGTGCATAAATTAAGAACTCCAAGAGAAAGAAGCAGATGGAAAAACAGTCAAAGGATAGAAGAATGGTGACCCCAAAACCTCAATATCCACCCCTTTCCCCTTTTGACTGAATCACCACTACAGGAAGTCGGAAGACAAAGGGCATCAAAAGCATTGTCTCAGATTCTCTCAGAAACATTTTCTCAGTGTCCCAGAAACATTCTCTTACTTCCTCTAAGGATCCTCTATTTTTTATTCCCATTGCTATGAATTAGGAATGAGGTATGGCATAAATAGGTAATTTTAACATTGAAAGTACTGTAATAACATTAACAGCTATGAAAAAAAAACCCACAATTTTGAGGCAGTTACTCTCTTCTCAAGACTTCTGACTTTTCTAAATAGTTGCATAACATGAGACTTAATAAATTATATTAATCCACCGGCCTACTGTAGACACGAACCATGTTACCTTGAAATTAAGGCTCTCGTTTATGATGGTTTTCCGAAGTTTTGCCAAAGCATCGGATTCCTCGGTGGCGTTCACAAAGTGGTAATCTCGTATCGCAGGGAACCCTCGCTTATTTAAGAGCTCCTTGTTGATTTTACTTATGCAGGCTTTGCGCTGCTTGTCATCAGAAACATCCAAATGTGTGCCAACAAGAATCACAGGGGAAGAAGAGGCACGAGCCTGTAGGGAAAGATGTAAAATAATCTTGTGTTTGCTTTAAAATGGCGACTGCTTGTATTTCTGTTGATAGTTGCTTTCCATGAAATTCACTTGAGCAGAAATGAGAAAATAAAAGACTTCAGAAGAAGAAAATAACAACTGTCTTTCCTAAACCTAAGAAAAAATATAACCTTAAGAAAATAACAACTGTCTTCCCTAAACCTAAGAAAAAATATAACCTTAAGAAATTTTGAAAAGTCATTCTTAGACTCCTTGTTAATCCAATTCTCACCACTTTTCAGGTAGCCTATATAACGATAGCAGCATAGAACATAAGAAAAGTAGGTTTTCTTTTCTTATGTTCACACCTTAAAATGGGTTATTCACTAAGTATGCTTTGAAATAAAACAAGCATTTCATAAACCCCTAAATTATATCAAAGTAACATAATAGGGTTTATACTTTCTCTTCCTTATCCATGAATTTAATCTCCTGAATTCATTTTAAAGTCATTCATTCTGGCGTCTACAATGAAAGAAAAAAAGCCACTACAGCAAGTCTTACTGTCACTGTAATATTTGCTCACATTGGCTAACATAATCAAGTCAAAAAAACAAAGCTCAAAAAAAATCACTCAAATTATAAAACAAGTTTGCATGTAACCCAAATGTCCTGTTTGCCCAAACATCCTGACAAAAACCTGTTTAAAGACTTAAGTCACAGAAGAGTTCATTGGAGCATGATTCAAGGGGCATGCACTCTTACTTTAGTCTCAATTCTAAAAAGCCATAGTATTTGAAAGAATGGCTGACAGCATGATGGCAAAGGAAATAGCAGAAAAATGACAAAAAGTAGATACCAGGACCTCATACTAAATGGCCACTGAAGACATAGCTGGTGATGTACAGACTGCTTTTCTTTAGTACAGTTTATTTTAAATTAGAGAAATGTATATTCCATTTAAGAAATAATGTAATCAAAAATAGTCAACATATATATTTTCAAGTTTTATAGCATAAAACGTTTCGGGTACTAATAGTAATCACCAATAAGGGAACACACCATTTTCATGTCAAGACTTAATTACTTTGAAAATTTCCCAACTCAAAATGTTAGTGCTTCTAATTTTCTTTTAAGAAACTATCTGAAGAGACTATGTGAAGCAATGATATTCCCAAACTAAATTACCTTACACACACACACAAAATAAAAAAAACCCTAGAATTATTTTCTGTTTGCAAATGATTAGAAAAGATCACCTTGATATTGAAGAGCCACGGCTTCATGGCATCAACTTCAGCCTGTCCTTTGCTGAGGTCGTAGACAGCAAGGTACAATGCTCGCTGGGTCATGAAATGGGGATGAGTGCTGTAGAATTCCTCACGACCTAAGCAAAGATTGGAGACTTGGTTTTCATCTTCTGGACAACAGGCAAGAATCTTTTCTTAAAATAATTCGTGGGGTTGGGGTAATACTATTAATTATTCAGTGTACTAAGAAAACAATCAGCAGACAATGCTTAGAGTGCTATCCTGGGCTTTTTACTAGGGATTGACAACTTTTAGCCTCTGTGTCAGCTACCAACCAAGTACTTAGCTTCACTCAGCTGGCATCGAATTGTTCCTAACATTTCCCTCCATGCACTTCTCCATTCTTGTGGCCAGGGTAAAATTAGAAGTTGAATAGCTTTGGCATAATTCTACACAATCTACCAACTCTTCAGGTATTGGAACAGAAAACTCAGTTTTTGAATCCCTGTTCTAAATATTAATAACATGTAAAAGTGAATTTAAAAATCCTAGAGAAATAAATACCTGCAAAATCCCACACATTTAGAATGAGGTCTTTCTTCTTTTTGCCTCTTATTGGGATAGGCCAGTCTTTCACATCTATGCCAACTGTGGGACTTTGTATTCCAAGATCTGATTTTTTGGTTTTCATTAATTGCTGCAATAAGGTGGTTTTACCACTCCCAGTATTTCCCACAATCATAAGTTTCATTCGGTTATAAGGCACAGCCTTTTTTAACCTCTGTTGAAGAAACCTGGTATTTGAAAGATAAAAATAAAATAATCACGTGCTTAACAATACATTTAGGTGAGTTCTTCTTATACATCAAATACTTAAAAATATCAGACTGTGCTAAAATATAGTATACAAAAGAATTCATAGCTCTTATAACTAATAATGTACATGACTTTCAATGCATATGTTTTGTTAGTGATTTTAGTGCAGTTGAAAATGTTTGGTAGCATTACCAAATATAATGACATGTTACACTATCACCAGAAATAATCAAAATGCCAAAATAAGTTTGTAATACTAACAGAATGCAATATATGTGCGTGTTTGTGTGTGTGTGTGAATTTCTTTAAGTAGTACAAATAAAACCCTAAAAATAATAAAGTATAAAATTTTACAAAGTCCATATGTCATAGAACCAAAGTAGGTATATATGTATACTGTTATACTAATGCTTGATAATGAAGTCATATTGGTTATATTATATATGTGTGTGTACATTTATATTAATATATTATATACATGATATATAGATATATATTCATATAGTATATATAGTATATAAAGATAATAAGATCATATTGGTTACATTATAAATAAATACATATAAACTATTACGCTATAAGCAGATGTTAATATGTTACTATTCCTGATAATGTAAAAATAATTGAAACTAATTAGAAGTGCTATAGGTGGTTCAACAAAATCACCTTTAAAATAACAGTAGATTTAAAATGTTATCAAAAATATGATGGATATAGAAAGATATAAACTATACTAAACTGTTACCACATTTTAAAATTAAAGAAACAAACTATATCACAATTGAATTTTAGGGAATATTGACTGACCCATTCCTAGAACTAATAGGAATCTGAACAACATTCCTGATGATATGACCAAAGGCAACATTATTTTTCTTGATTGATTTATTAAGAATTCACTGCTCTTCAAAAAAAAGTTCTTCTTAAGCAAATGATGCCTACAATTCCCAAACTGCTCCAGGTCTTCTGTCTTTTCAAAAAATATTAAGCTACATTTTAAAATATTTAATTATATACTGGCTTGATAATGTAGCATAATACATTGAAACCTAGTTCAATTAAATGTTTAGTAAGAATTGAACCAATTTTTATTAGTATACGACCACCTTTTCCAGTTTCAAGAGGGAAAAATCACAGGAAGTAATTACATAGAATGGGGAGTAGTCATGTTTAACACAGAAGGTAACAAATTCTTTCCTTTCAAATTAAGTCAAGCTCAAGATTTCAGAAAACCAAATCCTTCCTCATAAAAAGAGACAAGAAGTTAAATATACGAGTAAATTTTAAGAGAATTTGGGCAGATGACAACGCATAAGTATAAATCACTAGTAATTCAACAATTATTAACTGTGTGCCAGGCTCTGTTAGGTGCCAAGAATCAACTAATGAGTGAACACACCCATGGTCCCTGCCTTGGTGGATATCGTAGTTAAGTCAAGGTCACATTGAGAGGTGATAATTGAGCTGAGGGCCTGCAAGGTAAATAGAGTATCTTTGTGGAAAATGGAGTAAAGGATTTTATTAGTAGGTAATAATAAGACTAACATGGTGAAAGGGATCAAAAGATGTTATAAAATCCATTATCGAAGATATCTGAAGTTCTTAAAATGTAAAGACCAGAAACAGTGATATCTGAGATTTGGTGGTTTCAAAATGACCAAGTACGTGAGTAGATTATTTATCCTCACCGGCAAAATCAAAGTTAGTAATTTCATGATGCCAGTAACTATAATGCTTTAAGATACAGTAGGCATATGTTAACTATTTGCTATAAGAAATTCAGCATGAGAAGTTATTATACCCTTCTATATTTCTTTAGACTGTTTAATTGGTAACACGACATCAAACAACAATACAATTTCCTTTTAAAGTCCATTTCTGCTGAAAAGAATGGTAAGAAGGAGAAGCCATTCTCCCAAAATTAATTTGGGTAAGAGGAATGAAAAACCTATGCAGTGGCACCATAGAAACACATTCGTTAAATGAAACACCTGGGATATTAATGTTAAATGGCACTATTCATATGTTCCCAAAATTGTTACTATACATCCATCAAAGTTACAGAGGAAATCTGAAACAAATTTAATAAAAACAAATGGAAATATAATGATCTAACCTTATGATGTCTTTGGCTTTACATCCTACATGTTTAAAATCAAAATTAAGATGCAGTTCATCCAAAGGAAGATCCCATATTTTGCTTAATTTTCCCATTTCATTGGGAAAGGATCGCAGTTCCAAGTTGTAACTAACATCGAGAGACGTCAGATTTTCAAGACAGCCAATCTCAGGAGGAATCTTAATGAAATAAAAAAGGGCAAAACCTGTTGGTGGGAAGGAAGAAATGTGTGCTGCCACGAAACAGAAATGCTCATGGATGCCATCAGCAACTTGCACAACCTTGCAACAGAGTTCTAAAACTTTCCAAAAGCTTCTCATAAGTTTTCAGTATGCATTTAAAAATGTAAAAAACAGACATATAAAGAACTTAACCCCAATCCTATGTCACTCATTGATAATCTTTAAAAATGCAATATCCCTCAGTAAAATACTGCATCTCCTCACAACATTGAAAGTAGTTATTTACAATTATCTATTAACTGTGGTCTTATTCTGTTACCTCACACTGCCTATATTCTTCAGTAAAACCAAGAAGATGCAGTCACTACAAACGTGTATGCAACTTAGTGTTCTCAAAAGACAACTAAATGTTTATACTTTAGGGGGCATCCTAATTAGAGTGATTTTTTTTTTTCTGTTCCGAATTTTTAGGCAATATACATTACATTTTTAATAGGAAACATTCATTTGATGGGAAAAATCAGGTACCAAAAATATTCACAGTTTTTCTGAACCTCACAGTATCAGATACTTAATTCTTTTGGAGTTTTATAGGCAATAGCTTTGAACTTGGAAAAGTTATTTTCTGAGACAAATGGATAATCAATTTCAGATTTAAAACAGACAGAATGGAGCAAAGCAAAGACGGCTGCCCCATAAGGGTGAAGGGTAGCATGGGAGAGGAATGCAGAAAATTAAGAATGTAGGAAAGACAGCTGAAAAACAAGTGATACAGTATATGAACAACAACTTGAGAAATACATAGTATCTGAGAGTTTGTTAACAGACCTGACAGAGATTTAATGACACAATGACAGCAAGCATTACATACAATCATAATTAAATATATTTATTCATATAATTCTTCAAAAATATCACACAAAAGTGATTTTTTAAGGAAATTAAGTTATGTTACTATACCCACTTACCATAGGGTAGGCTTACATCTTATTTAAAAAGCAAGATAAAATAACAGATTCAGATTTTTAAATAATTTCTGAAAATGCAACTTATGAAGCATATTTTAAAATTGGCAAGAATTTTAAAGATGACTTCTCACCTCTTTCAGATTATTATGAGAAAGATGTAGTTTCTCTACTCTAGACCATGCATATGCTTTTTCACTCAAGTCCAAGATGCTGATCTGATTATAGCTAAATAAGAGTTCCCGTAAGTTCAAAGATTTCCAGTGTGCGGGACCTGGCAGATATTGAATATCATTGTTGCTCATATCTAAAGACCGCAAGCTAAAAGAACACAATGTCAAGATGAAATCAAATGAGTATTTACAAAATACATGCAATAACAGTGCAAGTAATTTTCTCCCAAGTGAGAATAAGACATAACTTTAAAACTAACATTGTTGACATATGAATATGCGTATGAGTGGAGAGTCTCAAGTTGAACCATCAGTGTTTAAGAACCATGCCTCTGGGCAAGTTATTCCATCTCCTATAAAGTGGGGGTGACAGTAGCTATCTTACAGGACTATTACAAAGATTAAAGAGATGAGCCACTGCAGAGCAGTTAGAACAGTGTTTGACACATTCTAAAGCTAGATTTAAGTTAGCTATTATGTTTGTCTGACACCTTCTATGGCTAAATTATAGTTAAGTACTATCTGCCTATATATGTATATATTTACACATATATACTTATGAATTTGGTTTATAATGTACGACACAGTTAGAATAATATTTAAGGCCAGGCATGGTGGCTCACACCTACAGTCCCAGAATTTGGGGAGGATCATTTGAGACCAGGAGTTTGAAACCAGCTGGGGCAACATAGCAAGACCCTGTCTCTACAAAAAATAAGAAAAATTAGCTGAGCATAGTGGCAAGCACCTGTAGTCCCAGCTACTCAGGAGGCTAAGGTGGGAGGATCTCTTGAGCCCAGGAGTTCAAGGCAGAGCTAGGATTACATCACTGCACTCTAGCCTGGGCAACAGAGTGAGAACCTGCCTCTAAAAAATACAAATAAAAAAAGAATAGTATTTAAGATGACAACACACCCAAAATCTAACTGATGCCTGAATCTGTAGCTTTTGTTTTTCATGAAATCAACAAGCAAAAAAAAAAAAAAAAAACCCAAAACCTAGAACTACATAAATCATCTTAACTTTCACCAAAAATTTCACTCAAATGTAACTTCAGCATAATTTCAAAGCTAATAGTATTTTGGCAACATATCAACCTCTGAGAGCAACTGATATTTTAAAATTACAGTGATAGCCAATGCTATCTCATTTGATTATACTAATTCAGCAATTAATTAAATAATCTTAAATTATTTCTATACAATAGCCCACAAAATTAATATAAAAGTTTAAAATCAAAATAATGAGTTAGATTTTTGTCTAGTTTTGTCTAGTGAAAATCAAACATTTATATGTATAGAAACATTAAGCTGAATAGGTTTAGAAATCAATTACTTTTATATGCCCAAATTGAAACCACGTTTCTAAAGGTTCTATTCTTGCTCATGCGGTTTTAAAATTAAGATAACAATAAACTTACTGTGGAAGATTTAAAATTGCTTCTGGAATACATGTGAATTTGTTCTGAGATAATTTTAGGCTTGTCATGGAAGAAGGCAAGAAAGGCATAGCAGCTAAAAGAAAATAAAAATGAGATAAACATATTAATCACTTTACCCAGATTTAACAAGATTTCCATTAAATTCAACAATAATAACACCTACCAGTGATGTGTCACTTAATTTCATTCTCACACTGACAATTTTTTAAAAGTCTACTTTTTAAAATAAGGTAATATCCTTAATATTGCCACTAAACCATAAAACAATATGCCATACTTATCAGAATCTTTTAATATGAAAGCCAAATAATTATCTAAATATAAATTTATCTACCCAACATTTGTACAAAGTAAAAATTATTACAATATTCATTTTAAATTATGTGTGATGTTATTATATGACATTTGAATTAATTCAAATTATTACTCTCACTATAACACTTTCGAACACTTTACTAATATACAATATACTATAAGGATAAAAATTCTTTATGGTACTATCTCATAAAGAGTGTTCTATGGAATAATGGATGTTACTAAAAGTATTCTTTGATCATATGATCTGAGATTGAGAAATACTAGGTAAAATAAAGTAAAATATCTCAGAGTTCTCAAGATTCTGGTATATTTTATGAATTTTCAAAAGGGAAATACAGTATGAGGTACCTCCAAGGAATGAAATTCTGTGGAACACAACTGGGAAACAGCAATCCACGCAGCCTGTTTTCTCATCTATAAAATAGCGTAGCTAGACCCTGTGAACTCAGATTCTTTAGAAATCTGCAAACCTATGGTTCTGTGAAAGTGGCTTGAGAAATTATTTCTTAGCATTTTCAAGGTCAAAAATATGAGTTATGCTTTGTCTAGAAAATCTTCTAGGGTCAAAATGTTCCAGGACACTGCTTAGAAGCTGTCTCCCTGAGAAGCAGAAAGATACATATTAGACCTTACCTATTGACAAAATAAACGAGTAGAAATAATTCTCCACTTAAGAATTAAGTCTTGAGGTTCAGATGCTGTATGAAAAACATTCATAAGACCAAAGAACTAAAGCTTTATTTCACATGGGATTATTTTTCATGGTTAGTGGTCCTGCTCAAATGTCACCTCCATGGGACATCTTCTCAAATACAAGACCACTTCTCAAAGCATTAAGGTTGGGTAGTACAAAGTAAATGGATTTTTGAACTGAGATTTAGCCACACTTTCCCAACTAGTTAATTAATTGCATGCCCCTGCACATGTCACACAAAAATCTCAGTGCTTCAATTTCCTCAATTAGGCAGAGATCATACACGTTCTACCCTATAGGATTTTTGTGAGATTCAGCTGAGATAACACATTGACCATAAACAAGCCTCAAGGTCCTTTTGGATGTTCTTCTTTCCAGAGCCAACTTTAATATCATAGGCATGGAAATGTTTCCCCAACTTCACAGTCTGACCCGATTCCCTTGAGGTACCCTCATAGCATCCTGAAACTTTTCCACAGCTTTTAGCACGATATATAATTACATTTGTGCCATCATTATTTCATGCCTGTCTGAACTTAATTACAAGTTCCTTAAGGGCAGAGACTGGGTCTGCTTTGCTCACTAGTAAATGAATCACTTTATCTCCAGTTTCAGGCTCATGGTAAAAATGTGGTTAATATTCAGGAGGGTAGGAAAAGGGAGGGAGGACAAAAGGAGAAAAATACTATGCAAATTCACATGGCTTTTATCATTATTAGTTTATGAAAGTTCTGGAAAGTTTAAATCTTTTAAATAAGTAGTCAAACTGTATTCTGCTATTAAACAGTATTAAAAATTATTTTACTGAGTCAGATATAGAATTATCACATGGGTGGCAAGATATGTTGGTCTCTATTAGGGAAATGAAATATGGGGAGTCCCTGTATATTGCCATAAAAGTATTTTGTTCCTTAATATTGAAATATTCAGATAGGCTACAAATGAACAAAATTCCCTGTATTATCTCACACGCTAAGAGAACTTAGGGGTATTCCTATTCCAGAACTTTGATTTCATCAAAGTTCATCAACATATTGATTTCATCAATATGATGAAAGTGATGATCATCTTGTATATTATTGTAATATCTTGCGAAAACAAGAAATAAATGGATACACATTAACTTTACTAATTTGAAAACTGTTAAATGATTAATTTTATTTCTAAAAACAATCACAATAATAATAATTGCACTTATAATACAAAAAAAATTGTTGAAGAAACCTCAGCATAATAAGCCGTATTCCAGCATAAAGATGCTTCACCCGGCTCAGACAGCCATGTGCATTTTTGGTGTAATAAAATAAAAGGAACCATGGTGTCATGACTATTTGTAGACCAGGTAACTGTCATTTTAGTCTATGACAATAACAATCTGCTAATGTTTTTAAAATTATAGACTATTTTTAGGGCAGCTTTAGGTTTATAAAAAAATTGAACAGAAAGTACAGAGGGTCCCCTATACCCCTTCTCCCCTCATTGTCACCTCCCCTTACACAGTTTCCTCCATTATTAACAACTTGTATTAGTTTGGCACATTTGTTACAATTGATGAGCCAACATTGTCACCCAAAATCATAGGTTACCTTGGGGTTCATTCTTTATGTAGTACATTCTGTGGGTTTTGACAAAAGTATGATGACATGTGTTCACCATCATAGTATCATACAGAATAGTTTCATTGCCCTAAAAATCCTCTGTGCTCTGCCTATTCATCTGTGCACCCCCAACCTCTGGCAACCACTGATCTTTTTACTGTCCCCATAGTTTTGCCTTTTCCAGAACGTTGTATAGTTGGGATCAAACAGTATGTAGCCTTTTCAGGTTGGCTTCTTTCACTTAACAATATGCATTTAAGTTTCCCCCATGTCTTTTCACGGTTTGATAGCTCATTTCTTTTTATTGCCAACCTGCTAACTTCATTTTTGAAACTCCAGCATAATATTTAAACTAATATTAAATTAGTTTAAATTGAAACACCACTTTCAAATCCTCACCTAAAATGATCATATATGACTCATCTTGTACTACTTAAAAGGCCTCGTAAGGACATTACCCACACAGCACACTCACCTAGCAAATTCATTCTGGCACTGAAAATCTCCACTTTAGGACAAGCCTCAAGAAAGTTCTCTGATAGGGATGAAATGTGGTTTTTACTAAGGTTTAAAATCTTCAGTTCCTTCAGGCTCAAGGGGAAACATATCTCTGATATTTTATTTCTGGTCATAAGAGACAAAAAAAA
>CM052440.1:58828090-58849093 GCA_028533085.1 Varecia variegata
GGGACACATTTGAAAAAAGTTATTTTTCAACCTACCAAGGTATGTGAGCAAGTAAAATGGAAGATTGGACTGGATAACACCTAAAGGACCCTATCACTTCTGAAATTCTGTGAATCTAAATTCCTATGACAAATCACAAGCAATTACAATAATCTGGTCAATCCTGCAGTGAAGAATAATAGAATGTAAGAGCTATACAATGGCAGGGCAAAAAAATAGAGAAAAGACAAAAGTAAGACATTGAATATTTACCTGACAAATTAAAGAAGTTGTCTCTTTTGCTTGATTGGCGTCAGCTCCCAATAGAAGCAAGCATTCAACCATGATACTGTTATTCTGGTCACATGCTCTCTCTAGCATTGTATTTTTTAACTCGTCATCCATAGCTAATTTTGCAAAGCACTTGCAACAGAGGTTTATAAACTAAAAAAGGTGGAATTGAGAATTAGAGTCAGCTAAATACATAACATTTAGTGTGCAAGTGAAAAACACTGTACCTGGTGATCCTTTTGTTCCATGATACTGGAAGACAGCTGATGGAATATTACTGAATCAAATGAATGATACACCAGGAGCTTGGAAAAAGATACCGACAATTCGAGTATTGCTAAGATTGTCTGCAAGCCCTGAAAGCATGACCAAAAATAATAATAATATAAGCAATTATGGGCAAAAAGAATACATAAATAATGCACAACAGAGAGTTTGTATTTGAAACTTAATACCTAGGATGTCCATTTAACTATAGATATATTTATTGCGTTTGTGCTTTGAAAGCTGTAAACCTTGAAACAATTCTGTTAGCAAATACCCCTTGCTCTCTCTCATTGCTAAGAAATGCAGCAGGCACACAGAGAAAATGCTAGTTAACAAACCATCATCTAGCAAAGCAGGAAAAAGACGTAACTCTCGAAAATGTGGCTTTTAAAGAACGCTGTCTAAAACACCTACAGGATGACCGCCAGATATTAAACAGGATTAGAACAGCTGAATCAGCCGGGCTACAGATCCAAATAGGCCACTAGAGTAAATTTTTTTATTACAAGATTGCAGATTAGGTTCTCTAGAGAGCCTAGCATATTCCCCCAAACTTTTGGCTGTCTTCTGAAATTTTTACCTCAAAGAGATAAGTATGAGCTCCTAGATTTCATTCACGTTGAGTGCATTTGAGAAGCTCTGAAGGTACTCGGAGGTTTACATTCTTGTAGCAAGTTATTTATAAAGAAGACCGTTTCTTACAATGGGGCAACTATAGTTGACGATAGTTTACTGTACTTCAGAATAGCTAGAAGTTTTCAAATGCTCCCAACATAAAGCAATGATGAATGTTTCAGGTGAATCTTGTCCCAGTTACCCTGATTTGATCATTGTATGTTGTGTGCTTGTTTCAAGATGTAACATGTAATCCATGAATAGGTACAATTATTATGTATCAATAAAAAAAAAAAAAAAGAAGACCGTTTCTTTTTAGAACCACCTCACGCACATCCTAAAGAGTGGTCTGGCCTCTCCACCCCTGGGATATTTTACGGAAAGACTGAACTTATGACTTTAGTATTATTTAGCTTGGGTAAACCCACCAAAGATCATCTTAACTTTTTAATATTTTATTACCTCTAATATATTAATAAAATCATCTCAAAATTATTATTTTGAGCTCTTAAGATGCTAAGTTTCTACAAATACTAACAGTTGATAAGAGAAGTAGCCTTAATTTATGCACGTCTCAGGGACCTCTAGAGCAAACCTGAATGAATGCTGCAGCAAAGCCGGAAATGCAAATGTGTAGAAGGCACACCATTCAAATTAAAAACTTTTAAACACTGCACTGGCCAAATAAAATATGTCAGCAGGCCATATTTAGCCTACTGGTCAACAATTTATAACCTCTACTATAGAGATCCTAAAATTTATGCCTAGATGAATTAATCCACAGTGATTGAGAGCTCCACACATAAATAAAATCATTTCCTTTCCTAGGATTACTTTTAATCAATCTGTCTTGGCTTTAATCAGGCTAGCATGTTATGAAGAGCAAAGTTATAAAATGCATTGTTGTTTTTAATCTAAGAATGTTGTGTGTTCAGCACTTTATAATTGGAAAAAGAACCCTTTACACACATTCTCTTATTTATTGATAATGTCTGTGCAAAAGTTAGAGCCTAAATATTTTTATTCCTGGTCAATGCTACCATTTATGAAAATATTGGCTGAGTGTGGTTTATGAAAGATGCAAACTCCATTACTTAAAAACCATAAGCCAAAGTACTTAAAAACCTAACAACAACCACAAAAATCATAACCAAAGCAGAAACTCTGAAACTGTTTTGCTAAAATTTAAAAGAAAAAAAACTGAAACAGAATTTATTTCTTAATGTCCCTTGGATTAAGCCTAGGCCAGTATCTTGGATTCCTTATAAAGACAATTGTTACATAACATGTTTTATATTTAACTTGATGAAAAGTGTTAAAAACATTATAACACTGCAAGAAAGAAAATCAAGAAGCAAAATTACTAGAGTTAAGCAGCCCACAATAAAACACAGGGAGTGATAAACTTCAGAATAATTATAACATCTATTTATCTAAAATCTAAGCAAATGAACTCAACTAGCTGGAATTTCTTAGCACATTCGTTACTCTTTTATGGGAAGGACAAATGGCAAATAAATAGGCTGATTTTCAAGATTTAATAATGAAACGCTGGATCTTTAGAGATTCAATCCAATGCTCTTTGCCTTCTATAATTAAAATACTACAAAATGATAAATGGTTTTCAATTAACTGGAATGCACTAATGCAAAGTGGGAATTACACAAACTGCTCTGAAAGTGAAATCTGCACAAGTTCCCAAATTCCCTTCAAGATACTGCACATACTTCAATTTGTACTTCAGCAACATCCTTAAATCGCTGCAAGCTGGAAACCAGAATTTTTGCCAGCAGATGTTCAGTTCCTATGCATAAATTCTTCTTTGTAATCAAGCATCCTATAAGACTTAAACCCAGACACTGAATTTCTAGGAGAATGAAAGAAAAACAAAAATTAATTGTTTTAAATCTCAAAACTGAAGAAAAAATTTAAAGTCAATAGCTAATAGCCAAAAAAAGTCATTCTAAATCCTGAGTTCAGACTGTACTGACCTTGGTCGTCTGGATACATCTGCAGTGTCTGTAGCACCGAATCGATAGCACCTTCCAGGGATAACATCGCTAATGCTTCAGGAAAATGTGCTATAGAAGAAATTACTTTTAATCCACATTTCTGAATCCCAGGATTTCCAATGAACTACAATCAAAAGGGATTTAAGAATATTTGCTTTTAAAAATAAGATCTTAACACTGTCCTTAGTTAAAACCAGTTTTACACTGACAAAATATAAATCAAGTAAACCAAATACAAATGAATATCCTTGATTGTCTTCTATATTACTAATTAATTGTATTCATTATTAAGGATAAGATCTAGCATTTTAACATTTATTGAGTGCTTCTTCTGTGCCAGGCATTGTGCTAAATACTTTGCATGCATTTTCTTTTCACAATCTCATGAAATCCATACTAACATCAACCCCATTAGAAGATGAGTTCACTGAGGGTAGGAAAGGTCGAGTAATTATTCCTAAAGTCATACAGACTGGAAATTGCACAGATGAGACCAAACCAAGGATGTTTGATCCCAAAGCCTACATACTTAACCAATAAAACACAATGCTGCCTCTCACCATAGGAAATACTAACTGAGAATTACTCTTTCCTTCAAGTGTCAAAGCTTTATTTCATTTATCCCCTCAACAGCCTCACTCATGTCATAGGTTTGCCCAACATTAAAGATGCAGGAACAAGAAGAGCTCAAGTCACAGAGATAAGTAGTGTCAGGCCCAGGCGTGTGTCTGCCTTAAAAACTCAGGATTTTAATTACAACATCTCTCAAGTTCTTTCATCTGAATTTCCTCCAGATGATCTGACATTATTTACAGGTATTTTAATAGAAGCCACTTCTTTTTTCCCAGGCCATCCTGCTCATCAACTGAAAAGAAAACAGCCAACACACAATCACAGTGACATCTCCCCTCTTTTGACATCTGTGACATACATTTAACTCTAACACTGGTCATCTCTGCTTTTCCACACAAAAACACCACTCTCCAAATATCTTCCATGATGTGAATGCCCACCTCATAGCTTTCCTTTCAAAAATTACGGTGGTACCCTTCTCAGGATTTTGCCTTCACACAGGATGATATTTTGCAGAGACTAGTCTCCAAGTATCTCCACTCCAAAGACCCGGTTGCTGCCACCACAGATACACTATATTGCTGAAACAGCTTCAAGGCAGACCCCAAGCTCTGATGTAGCCTCTTTGACCAAAATCTTCTGCCCTCCAACCTTCCTTACTTCTGTACTCTCAATAAACAGATTTTCATCCCTTTCCCAGTCTAGTCCCCTAATGCTTCCCAAGTGTCTTTATTCAGCATCTTTTTTTACAGCAGGTGGGAGAAGCATCAGATTCTCACCCTGTACCTGCCCTACTTCCCCACCTCCTCACTGCTTAGTGTGGACATAATTTCATCTGTCATTCAACGAGACATTCATACCCCTTCCCCACATAACATTTTTTTCCTGTCACTATCTCCATCTTACCAACTCCCTGAGTGGTAAAAACACATCAGCTTTGGAGCCAAGTAAATTTGTGTTTAAATTCTATGAATCTGAGGGCCATTAAAAATGAATGAAATAACATTTACTCAGAAGTGGTAAGTAAAAGGTTATTCAAGAAATATAAATAAATTCAAAGTGGAGCAAAGTGAAACTAGAGGGATGGTTTGGTGTCTGTCTCAGCTTCTTCCCCTCTAAAACAATCTTAATAATACAGTGTTATTGTTAGGATGAAATACTATAACTGTGTCCATGCAATAAATACTGAGGGATGACCACGGGTCAGACCTTGAGCTAAACCTTCTCCTTAGAGATGAAAACTTAACTGTTACTGGGAAACAGTTTCCCTTAATGGATCCTCCCTGCTATCAGGTTACCACTTTTCCTTCATTTCTATGTTTATTAATAGAAAAGTCTACACCCACTACCTCCACATTCTCCCTACCCCTTAATTTCACATAATCAAACTTCTGTCCCAGCCACTCTGAATTAAAACCATTCAAAGAAAAAAGTTCACTAACAACTTAATTGCTGCTTTTTCATCCCTTGATTTCCATGACATAGGACTCCCTTAATTATTCTCAAACTTTAAAACCATTCATTTGCCCATCACCTTTATAATCTCTTCTTTCAACTCCAAACCTTGTCCAAAGTTCTTTCCTTAAAATTCTTCTTTTCATGGATGGGATTTCATACACTAATATGGCTGAAGTCACAATAACAACAATAGCAACAACCACAATAACAATGCCAAAACCCACACAGCACTTGCTACATGCCAGACACTCTTTTAATCACTTCATATAACTCACTTAAACCTCATCAAAACCCTATGACATGGACACACTATTATTATCCCTGTGCATTGATGAAAAAATTAAGACATAGAGACCTTTGAGTACATAATTCAAAGCACAAATTTAAACTTTCTTAACCTCTAAGCCCACATTTCTCTTTGCTTGACAACAGCATCTTAAACTCAGATGTTCAAAGCCAAAAGTTAGTATCTGCTAAAAAAAAAAAAAAAGAAGAAGTCAGCTTGTCATTCTGAACTTTCTGTTTGATTAATAGTACCATCATTTCTGCTTGGCAGGTAGGGCCAGCCTCCCAGGTGTGCACCTGTACAGTCACACACGCTCCATGCTCAGAGCACTTGGTTTAATGCTCTGCTGTCATCATCTTGAAATCCTTAATAATTTTCAAACAAGGAGTCCAAGTTTCATGTTGTACTGAGCCCCACAAATTATGTAGCCAGTTCTGTTCCTCAGCTCAAAATGCATCAGAGGCTTATTTTTTGTGCTAAAATTCTACCCACTGATATTTATAATGCACTATCTTTGTCCTTAATATCTTTACCTGTAACAAGTATCTACTGGTCCTTCTGTCTTGAGCTCCCCTAGTCTCTAACAATTTCAGTCCAGTTCAATGACTAATGACTTGTAGTAGGAAATCTGTGATTTATCCATGCCAAAAGGGAATTCACAGTATGATATGATAACAGATGATGGTGCTTAAATAGGAGTATTTGGTTTTTAATAGTTAAATAAATTTGAAATATTAATATATACATATATGTATTATATAGGTATAATATAATAATATTTATAAGCCTACAATGAACTTTTCTTCACTCATCTAATACTCCATTTTGAAAATAGTGATTGAATGCATTTCTGTTAAAATAGAGAATAAAATCAACTTACTAGTTTCCACTTAGCAAGTGTTTTCAAGTGCAACTTTGGCAGTGCCAAAAGAAGGACACCTACAAACAATAATTAGAAACATGCTACCACCTGTGCTCTACAACACAAGTTTTTAAAATTTTTTTAAGAGAATCCATAAATAATGGAAATAGTTTCTCTACTGAGTAAGCTAGCCAGCTCAAGGGAAAAATGCCCACACTGGCCTCTTTCCTAGCTGCCAGCTAAGTAGATTAGCCAAATAAAGGAAAATGAACTCATTATTCCCTGATAATTTGTTTTCGTTTTCTTTTCTCCCTTTCTCTTTTTTCTCTTATTAATCTCATCCTTGCTCTTGGATATATAAAATAAATGTATAGATTTATGCCCCTTGTATATGAGTAAATAGCATGCTGATAAATAATTAGTGGCCTCTGGATTATTCTTTGAAAAATTAAAAGGCTAAGGCAAAAGAAGTCCAAGATTATATGACTGATGTCCCCAAAGAAGAAAGATAAAATAATGAAACAAAAAAAGTATATATTTAAAGATGCAATTCAAGAAAACTTTACAGGAAAAAAATAGATTGACTGTATAGCTAGAATGAGAACACCATATCCCAGGATTAACACTAAGATATATCCTAACACAGTTGCTAGATTTCCAGATAACAGAATCCTCTGGGCAGCCAGGCAAAAATATCAAGTCACTTAAAAGTGAGAAAAAAATGAAACTGGTGTCAGACTTCTCCACTAAAATATTCAGTAGTAGAACACAGTGGAATACCTACAAAGTCTTCAAGGAAGGAAAATAAAACCTCCAACATATTATAACCAACAAAACTGTTTTTCAAGAGTCCAAACATAAAGGCAACAACAACAATAACAAAACAATTCTAAACATCAAAATGTTCAGGGAATTAAACTTTTTTAAAGATATTGGGACAATTAAGAGATGCATGGAAAAATATAAAAAAGGACTTGAGATGAACATTGAATCCACATAACCGTAGGAATGAGATGAAAGCAAACTTAGGAAGTATGGTTATAAAACCAAATGTAAATATTATACACCCTGCCAATGTAGAATTAATTTACTTAACAAAAGTCAGTGGGAAAACAGGAAGAGATAGTGAAAATGTGAATACTCTGATTTTCTCATTTTTTATAGTCAGAGGTCAAAAGATATTTTAAAATCTAATATTAATAACATTAATTAACATTTACTGAGTGCATACTTTCATGAATTATCTCATAAAATATTCATAATAACTCTAAGTGAAAAACCATTTATTAACTCCATTTTATACATAATGAAACCAAGATATTAAGTAACTTTTCAGGATGCACAGTCTGTAAGTGGTAGAATCAGATTCAAACCCAGATATCCTGACTCCAGGACCCACAAACTTAACTATTAGATAACTTTGCATAGCTGAAGCTATAAAAGCAAATACTGTACAATCTGCTAAAATTGGTTGATAGAGACAAAGGAGAGGATATTAGGAAGTAGAAATATACCAATTTCATCAAAATGTATGGATAATGTGTTAATATACATGAAGGAAAAAATGTATACCTGGGGAATATATTCATATTCATGGAAAATTGGAGATTTTTCCTTAGCACATTAGGAATCTCATCTCATTTTTTAATCCCTACATAGAATTATATAATTTGGAAGTAGTGTAATTCATCTGATTGGTCTCTATTGACAGGTATTGTGTTGTCAGGACATATTAAATGAAACTGCAATCTCAATATTTCATAGGCTGAGAAAAGAATAGGTTCAATTCTTACTCATGCTACATATGTGTTACAGGTCAGGAGGGACCTCTGCTGATGGAGCAACTGCTACCTCAAACAATGCAGGGCGTAGTGCCTGAGAGAGTGTTCTGGAAGATGCCCACCAGCTATTACCTCCATATACAACTCCTTGGCCGAACTAGTCACGTGCTTCAACCTCACTGCTAAATACTGTGCCAGAATCACCAGAAGGTAGAGAAGTAAAAATATTTGGCAAATAGCACTAATGATTACCACATAAGCATTTAATTTGTTGCCACAAATAATGCCACATGAATATTCTTGTCTGAAAAGCTTTGTGTACATGTGCAAGGAAATCTATATTATAAATTCTTAGAGAGGAACTGCTGATCAGAAAATACATCTATTTTAATTTTGATAGATGTTACCAAATTTCCCTCCAACAAGGTTTTTCTCTTTTAATTTACATTAATAATGATTATAGTTGAAACTTTTCATATGTATATATGCCAATTTCCTTTTTTTTTTTTTTGAGACAGAGTCTTGCTCTGTTGCCCTGGCTAGAGTGAGTGCTGTGGCATCAGCCTAGCTCACAGCAACCTCAAACTCCTGGGCTTAAGCAATCCTACTGCCTCAGCCTCCCAAGTAGCTGGGACTACAGGCATGCACCACCATGCCCGGCTAATTTTTTCTATATATATTTTTAATTGGCCAGATCATTTCTTTCTATTTTTAGTAGAGACGGGGTCTCACTCTTGCTCAGGCTGGTCTCAAACTCCTGACCTCGAGCGATCCACCTGCCTCGGCCTCCCAGAGTGCTAGGATTACAGGCATGAGCCACCACGCCCGGCCGCCAATTTCCTTTTTTTACCTTTAAATCTCACCCATCTGTAATGTGTTTTGGCAAAAGGAATAAAATAAATATTCAGCTTCCTTTGCTTTTCCCAAATGCCTGGAGTTAGTTGTTCCAACACAAGTTATTGAGTAATCTATTTTTCCTCCAGTGATCAGGGAATATCGTATCATTGCACATTTTCATTCGAGTCTATTTCCTGAGCCACCATTATGTGGCATTGATTTTATCTCCTCCAGTGCCAGTATCAGACCATTTTAATTACTAATATTTTATAATATATTTGATGATCTGTTGGAGTCAGACCATATGAATTATCACTCTTTTTTAAAATTCTCCTGATAATTCATGCATATTATTCTTTTCATACAAATTTTATGCTAGCTTACCTAATTCCAGAAAATACTATTGTTACTTTTACTAATGTTTCATAAATATAGATCGATTTTCAATTTTTAAAAATTAGCCCTTTTATCAAAAAAGAAGGTATATCTTTTCATACGTTCAACTCTTCTGGTGTACCTTTAAGTTAACTTTCATGGTTTTCTGTAGTGTCATCTATAAACCTTTTAAAATTTTACTCATACATAATTTCTTTTTGTTGTTCTTTTGTTGTTGATTTGGCAAATTAGCTCTTTCTCTGACTACATATGATTTCCAACTAAAATAAATATCAATAGTTAAGCTGAGCACATTTAGCTTCAAGGTTTTTGTGGAGCCCAAAGGTCTCTGATGTGTGTCCATTTCATCAAAAGATTGGTTTTACTTTACTGGGTTCCTTGACTGAAGAGAACAGGAGTGTCACCCCATACAAAACACAGATGCAGCCAAAATGTTGACAGTCTATTTTCTACTTTGTTCTCCAGTAACAATCGATCTCTCTGGAAAAGGTGACAAAGTTTTCATCTGTGGAAAAGCTAAAAGGATCAGGCAAAAATGGAACATCAATGCTCCAGACAGAATTTTAACTTCAGCTTGAATTTTACTAGAATTTTATGTATCCCAACATGATTCCCTTTAATAAATATGTTTCTTAGTCTCTGCTTTGTAAGTCATAGCTGAATCTCAAGTTCTACTTTGTTTGGAATTCTGCTTTCCAAGTTCAGATGTCTTTTCAATGGTAATTATTTCAGTGTGTCTGCAATACTTGGGCCTGAAACCTCTGATGCTCCGTCAACATTATTCAGAGTGAGACCTGCAGTCACAGAATTTTAGAGCTAAAGTAATCACTCTCATCTTTTTAGAGCATTTTTTCTCAACCATGGTGAAGGATTAGGGGAATCACACTGTGGAGCTTTTTAAAATAAAATATTGTTGCTTCTGTTTCCCCGTGACCGCAACTCCTCACCTCCTGGTGACAGTCACTGTTTAGTGAGATGCTGAGTGTCATTACTCAGGTGTTGGCATGGGGGAAAAAAAGTAGTTCTCAACCACTTCTACCAAAGGAAAGTCAACCGTAGGAGCTGAGTGATTTCTCCACATCACAGTGCTTGCCGGCTCTCTTGGCTCTTGACTCCTTCCCCTCTATGACACTCGTGCCCAGCAACTTCAGAGAAGGTCAGCCGACTAGAATCAGAGTTGTCTACAAGGCTTTTCTGCCACCTCTTTCTTCTCTGGCAACACTTACCAAATTAGCTGTTTCCTCCTCTATGTTCACAAAAGCTAGCATGGCTCACGAGTGCTACTGTAGAACAACAGCTTTCATGCACGGTTGCTGTTCCCCTTGCCAGATTATGAGATCCAGGAACGAAGACTACGAAGAATATCCATTTTTTTAATCTTCCCAGTGCCTAACAAGTTCCTTCCATATACTTTTTTTTTTAAAACAAGTATCTCTCAAATTAAATTTAACCCATTATAGTATATACTCTTGCTATACTCAAGAATCATATTAAGATCTGAGTACAAATAACTCAAACGTATCAGAGACAATTATGTTACAAAGTTCAGTTTAAATTGAATTTTTCAAGGAGATCTCTCTGGAGGCTACTCTAATTTATGACATTTATCAAAGCGCACCAAATCACAAGGAATCATTTCCATTAATTAATTTGAATACTCTCTTCCTTTCATAAAAACATTCACTCTCATCATTCTTTACATCTTTGTATCTTTTAAAAAAGACCAATTCATCTTATGTTAAGCTTCCAAGCCATATTAATTTCATCAATATCTTTTACATTGTACAATATAAATGTAATTCCCCTCTTCTCCTTTTTTCATACTTCCCATGATTTATTGATACTTTCACTATAATGTAATAATGTAGGTATATAAATGCCTAAAAATGGGAAGAAAAAATCCATGCCAACCATTTGAGAGGTTATCTCTGAGAAGACCAATGAAAACTAGCATAGAAAATCAAAGAAGACTTTACTGTTGTACCTGGTATGTCTTCCTGGGTTGAACCTTCTACCACGGGGCCAGAAAAGCAAGACAAGCAGCAAGACAGATAGAGAAAACAGCAGCCCTAGCTCCTGACATTGCTCGTGACGTTTAGCTGGACATCTGGCTCTTTGCTTCTCTTTCTGACTGAGCAAACCAGACTGGATTTCTGTTACTAGCAATCAAAAGAACCTTGCCTAAGTCTGCAATTGATAGTGCACCTAACTGGACTTGGCTTAGTACATAACTCTTCACCTCCCACATCCCTATTTTTCATCTTATGTTTCTAACCACATGACTTTCTAGCATCATAGTAAACAGAGGATGGAAAACTTAGACTAAAAAGGCCCTGTAGGTCCCCAAATGTAATATTCTAGTTAAGAGTATAAAGGCAGAAAACCTATATTCAACATACCCTGTTCAAAGCCGCTAGGACTAGTTGTTGAATATCATTCCTGAAACACTGTTTTTTAACCATGTTTAGTTTACGTTGAAATTCAGTATCCTCTCTGGATTCTTCTGGCATGCCTAGATACAAAAATAATAAATAAATAAATGCTTTTCTCATAAATTTTTACCCTGAAGATTGTCACTTGTTAGAAATGATCAAAATTAATCCAAAAATACACATGTACATAGTTTTTCTAGTATATGGTTCCTTGTAAAAAAAAAAAAATAACAACTAGTTATAAGGAATCTATAAAAATAGTTCATAACTGAATATAAAATAAATACAATGTTATGGACACTTATTGAACTTAAAGTAGCAAGAAGTGGAGGAATTTTCTGTAACAAACAATTTCTTTTTGTTTGCGTAGGCTGTGCTTTAGATGCTGGAAGATTTTTCATGCAACAATGGACAACTTGAGAAAAGCTCAAAGTTATTTGGGCTACAACATAAAAAGGTCAGATATGAAATGTAAGCACAAATGAGAAGCTGGAATAATAGTGGAAAAAACAAGGTTTGAGTTTCAGTATTATGATGGTAGAGAACATGTCATTTTGTAGAAGTCCTCTAAACGTTATTTAATGGTATAAAGTTATTTAAAGAAAACATACTCCTTATTAAGCTACATTGTAGCTGAACCATCCTCAAACTGTTGAGAACACTAGAAATCAAAAAATTTGGTTATATAATATAATAAATAAAATTATTATGAATGATTTTTCCAAATCTGAGACCATAGAAATAATTATTATAAATAATTACTTATACTCTTTCATCTTAATAATATGTATTAACACCAACTATAAATTGGCTGCATATAGCTTTTCATTTACTTAACAAAAATATGAATGCTAACTATACGCCAGGGATTTTGCTACATGCTGTGAATACCACAGTGAACAAGGCAGGCTGGATTCCCACCCTCCCAGAACTTTTAGTCCTTAGTTTAAATTTATTCAAACAGGTTCTGACATTTACGACAGCTGTACAACCTAGGCCAAGTCCCTTAAACTCTCTGTGTATCATTTTCAGTGACTAAGACCACACTAACTTCTGAGCTTGCCTATTGCACCTTAAGCAGAAGTGACCACTAAAATCAGCCCTTCTGGCCGGGCGCGGTGACTCACATCTGTAATCCTAGCACTCTGGGAGGCCGAGGTAGGAGGATCGATCACTTGAGATCAGGAGTTCGAGACCAGCCTGAGCAAGAGTGAGACCCCTCTCTACTAACATAACATAACATAACATAAAATCAGCCCTCCTGAGTAGGAAACACTTGCCATTTGCAATGAGTCTTATTAAACATCTTCCTTATGTTTAGACCAAATGAGCATTCCTGTAAATTTCATCTCTGGTCTTTGTTCTATTACTTGAGGCCCTACTATTCAAAATGGATATAATTTCCTTTCTACATAACAGTCCTTCAGATTGTGTGGACTGTAGACTTTTTTGTGAGCAGTATCCATAACCTCATCAGCTCCAGATCTCCAGAGTCCCAAGGACAGTACTTTAGACACAACAGTTGTTCAATTCACATTGTTGTGCAAATGTGTATTTTAAAGTGCCTACTCTGAAATCAGTCTGCATAGGTTGAAAATCTGGCTCTGCTATATAAGGTGTGACCTTAAAAATCTCTGCATTTCTATGCCTCACTTTTATTGTCTATAGAATACTGAAAAAAAGGTACTATCTGCCTTTATGTATTGCTGTGAGAATTAAAAGAGTTAATATACAGAAATCACTTCAAATACTTTTTAGGTCCTCCACATTTTTCAGTGTTATTATTGTTATTAGCTATAAATGAGTAGATTTTAATAGAGTTTCATATCCCCCTGAATCATCTCTTCCCTAGATTAAACAATCTCAGTTCCTCTTACTATTTTACTGATGTGGTTTTATATCCCTAATCACTCTCCTCTATACACTTCCCAATTTGCAATGTCCCTTCTTAAATAATTTTACATTATTTCCTCTGGAACTAACACTAAGTCACAAAAGAACAAGTCAAATGATATTTCATTAAAATAACAGGGTCTTTATTATCATTTTATGAAAGCAACCAGCTCAATCTCTTCAATAAGTTGTTATTACAAAATAGAAGAGAAAGTGTACAGTACTAAACTGAAAGAAACTTAAGAGACATAACACTAGATGGAATATTATGTCCTTAATTAGATACTGAATTATGCAAATTTTCAGTAATGTATTACTACATCTTTGTTATTAAGGAAATCTGAATATGATCTAGTTAATAAATGAGTACATGTACATCTAGATATCTTATAAGAACCTCAACTAGAATCCTATTCAGCCTTGAAACTACCATGGTACTGATACCATAGTTACTCACTGACATGCAGAATGACACAGTGCAGCACAACACGGTACAGTACGGCAAGTGTGGTGTGATGTAGTATGGAAATATGATGCGGCAGCGCAGAGTAGAGTAGATGGTTAAACCTTACCTAACAAAGAAATGTACATATATTCTTATAGGTTATAAAATATTTATTAATATGTATTTCCATACATAAATTGTAGTCCTAAAGTAATTATTTTCAAGGGCGCTCATAATACATCTAAATGATTATTGACTAACAATGTCGCTTCAGGGTCAATTTAATAACAATTAAGAAAAGAAATACCATATGCAAAATTTGTTTTTGGACTAAAGGAAGATTATTAACTAACAGATTTGATTTCTGAATATCTTTTTGTTATCTTTAAAACTCAAATCCACCCCAAAAAGAATAAGGCTGTCACCTTCAAGGATAATCAAAAGGGGTTTGTTGTTGTTTTTTTTATTGCAATCTACAAACAAAATTCAATAAAACTAGCAATGATATTTTCAGGCATATTATATCTGTTAAATTACATCTAAAAAGTAAGCTGACAACTGTGAATGGGACACCATGATTCAATTTTAAAAATATTGATTGAATAGCTACTTTTGTTCAAGGTACCAGGGGATTTTTAAAAGATGACTGAAGAAAGCTCTATCCTTAAAAAAACTTTCATACTGAGTAATAAATACTCTTATACACAAAAACATAAAATACCTGTATAATTACAGAAAATGATAGATTTAGGAAGATTTCATTTTAAACGGGCAAAACAAAATGAAACAAAACTGAGCTTCAAAAGAATTGGGAATTTTACAGAACAAAAAAAAAAAAAAACCTATCACCCTTCATAAATTTGAATTGACTTCTGTTAAAAAAAAAAAAAAGCACAACTTGCTTAGCATTGCATTCAAGGCCCTTCACTTTAAACCTCAGCCTGTCCTTTGACATTCATCCCCAAGGACCCTTTCCTCTTCCCTAGGCTTCCCTCACCCCACACACCTGCACTTTCTTCTTCTGCCCGAAATGTCCTCCTGGCCTTTCTACCAGGCCGGCTCTATTCACCACCTACCTCAAGTATCACAGTCTCCAGACCTACTCCTTTAACTAAATTATTAGTGGCTCCATCAATATTCTCACAGCCTTTTATACATGGGTCTATGCCAGCCCCTCTCATATTGTTCAGTAATTAACCATTTAAATGTCTATCTACTTCTAGGCTCCCATAGTAGTACAGCTGTGTTTTTTTTTTCATTCATCTTTCAAACCTTAACAGCATCACAGGGTTTAGAAGATAAGAGGCATTTAATAAATATGTGTTGAACGAATGGAGGCACAGGCACTTTAAATGGGCTTTGGAGGACACATAAGGTGACAGATGTAAGTCAGAGATAAAGGGGGCTGGAGGGTGGAAGCCACTGAGGCTAATAAGAAAGAGCCACATGGTTACATTGGAGAAGAAATAATTGAACCACAAAGTAAAAGAAGAACTAAAATGAAGAAGACAGGAGGTATGAAAATTAAATAGCTAGCATTATAGTTCAGAAAGGGAAAAAAAAGCTTGAACTCAGGTGGTCGCAACAGAAATATAAAAACATTATCAGAGATGAGCATCCTCTTTAGAAACAAGCTCCACGCTTTACATGGTAGTGTTTTTTTGTGTAAATAAATTATTGGCTTTTCTTATTATGTTTTCTTATAAATTACCCTAAATTATTATTCTGCACCATCATTTATCCTCTATTTTTATTGATTTATGTTTTTTGAGACAGAGTCTCGCTCTGTTGCCCAGGCTAGAGTGCCGTGGCGTCAGCCTAGCTCACAGCAACCTCAAACTCCTGGGCTCAAGCGATCCTCCTGCCTCAGCCTCCTGAGTAGCTGGGACTACAGGCATGCGCCACCATGCCCGGCTAATTTTTTCTATATGTATTTTTAGCTGTCCATATACTTTCTTTCTATTTGTACTAGAGACGGGGTCTCGTTCTTGCTCAGGCTGGTCTCGAACTCTTGAGCTCAAACCATCCTCCTGCCTCGGCCTCCCAGAGTGCTAGGATTACAGGCGTGAGCCACCGTGCCCGGCCTATTTTTATTTTTGATTTAAAAGAAAGATCTGTATTGAATTGACAGGAATTAGACCTTTAATTTTTGCCTAGAAAGTTGATATTTCATGAAAAGTCAAAAATCCACTTAAATTGCTATCTCTTCCTACAATCAGTTACGTAACTTACCTGGTCCTATAAAATGTAAAATAGCTCGAAGTGCCTCCAGCTGCACTGATAATGATGTCTCATGACTTTTCATAACTGTCATTATTTTGGGGACAACTGCTGCCATTGTATCCACAGAGGTGTTACTGGAGATATAAAATTGACATGCTTATTAAAAGAACAATCTGATTCAATGGTATAAACACCAAACTGAAACAAGTACAAGAAAAGAGAACCAATATATTTTACCAAGAAAGGTTATATGAGAATGCATTTGAATTCAGTAGTATAAGCATATATAATTTTAATTGATGTTTAATTTAACTTTGACCTCAAAAAGTAGAATTCGTAGTCACCTGGTAATTCTCTTACTTAGTATCTTAAAACTCACAATTTCCTTCTGATGTATGTCTGGGTCACTTGCAAGAACCCTAGAAAGTAGGTGTCATTATCCCCATTTTTCAGATGAAGAACTTAGGTGGAAGGAGCTTAAATATCAAGGTCCTATCGCTAGAAAATGACAGAGTCAAGGCTGGCGCCCAGACTCATCTGACTGCAAGGCCAGGCTTCTTTACGTCATACCAACCTGCCCATTGCAGAATAACATCACTGGACTTCTTACACGGTATTCTTAATTATTTTTGGTATATATTAAAGTTGTGGTTTCTCCAAGGTATTTAAGGTATTCTTTCTTTCACATATGAACAAATGTCACTTGACAAGATTTCAGTAGGTACTATGAATTTTAATACAGGCAGTCCTTGCTTTGTACGGTGCCATGTTAACTGAAACCTGTGCATATCAGAACCGTGTTCTCACTTTCCATGGTTCCGTGGCTATTGAGATATATTCCCTTTTTCCACCTTCAAGTCCCAGCTTAAACACATCCCTTCTTCGGACGCTCCCTCTTTGTAACTCTGGCTGGGTTCACTTTGCTCTTACCGCTGTCTTTTACACACCAATGCCATTGCACTCTCACACTGGATTGTAATCACCTGTTTCTCTATCAGTCTCCACAACTAGACAGTGAGTTTTGCAGAGTGGGCATGTTGTCATAGCTAACTTAGAATCCCCAGGACTAGAACTGTATACCTTTTACGTATGAGGAAACAGCCAAAACATGAAATGGCTTGCCCAGAATCTACAGAAACCTAAATTGTAGTTTATTTTACTGTGGCTTTGCCTCATTTGTAAAGGTTCACACACTTCTAGCACCATAAAAATCCACATTTAAGATAAACTTTTCACGTAAATGTTCAAGAGCAGTATTTAAATAAGAGAAATATAACTAACACATGATACACAATAAACATAAATAGATTAAATGGACTAAGTTAAAGGCAGTGTAACCCCACTTCTTACAAGTCCATAGATGTGCTACATAACAGTTTATCACACTAATACACTTCATTTATTCACATTTAACAACAGTATAATAATAGCTATGATTTACTGAGTGCTTAAAATGTACCAGGCATTATCCTAATTGCTTTTTAAAAATTAATTTATTTAATCCTTACATTATAAACTTACAACTTTCGAGATTGTTATTATTATCCCTCTTTCAGGAATCTGAAGTTTAGAAACCAAACACTTGGCTCTAATTAGTGGCAAAGCCATGAATAAAATTACTTTTACTGTAACTTCTGTGCCATTTATTTTTTTCTTTTACTGATGACAGTTTCCTATATATAATAGCCTCTTTTTGTTTGAAAGTTACTCAGACAATGCCAAAGTTACCTCACAATTTTTGACTTAATAAAATGCACATCCTGCTGTAGGCACCTTCTGCGTATAATTCAGTTTTAGTCTGTTAAACAGGTTTTTGTAAGCCAGTAGTTCTGTCCCTACCTACCCAACCCTTCTTCCCTGCCACCATCCACCCCCAGACAAAAGGATCTTGTCTCTGTTGTGTCACTAACCAGCTATATAATCCTAACATGTCTGCACTTGGACTAGATGTGACTAAAAGCTTCCCTAGCTAAGGAATGAGAGCAGTAAGAGAAGACAAAGTCAATTCAAATGAAGGAATAATAATAAATAACATATTAGTTGTGAAAGAGTGACAATTAGAAGCCATATCCTGATTTTATCTTTTATACCTTTCACACTTACACAGTAACTCGAAAAACTGTTGTATGCTATGTATGTGCTATATAATTACCATTTTTCAAAACATAGTCAATACCAAGCACCAAGCACAAAAGCAATCTTTCAATATATTTTTATAATCTCTGCCATTCCTTTCAATGTTCGGATAAAATAAGCTCAGGATTATCAATGATACAAGATTACATTGAAAAATGCTACTTGGTCCAATATGATATACTCTGCATAGGTTCATGAATCTATATTACCTTCCTTCAAAAAGATGATTTAGCATTTTACAGCCACTTTCAGCCACTTCAGGAGAATATATATGCTTCTGCATTAACTCCAAAACATTCAGATATATTCCTTTTGACAACAGGATCTTTCTGAAATTAACTACAAGATTTTTTAATTGTTACTTGTAGAAATGAAAGCACATTTTCATACTTTTGCAATAAGATGTGGACTATTAAGATAGTCCAAATTCATAGGAAAGCATATACAAGAACATATATAATGTATAGTTCATGGACAACTTAACACCACACTTATTTCTTTAAAACATACACCATTTTTCATTTTTTCATATTTATTAACCTTTTGTTGAGGTTTTGCTTTTAAAAATTTTATTTATAGTGTAGACTAGTTTCAAAGTAATCACCATATCCCTGTCTAGGTGAATAGAGTGTTTCTGCAGAAAAAATGTGTTTAAATGATGCTCTCCAAAATAAGAATGAAAGTTAAATTTTATTGCAATACTTAAAACAAGTTCAGAAATAATTGCACTTATATACAGCTAAGTCTAGCCAGATACATTGGACACTAATGAGCTAGGAATGAGTTACAGGGCTGTGGAGATACTGACAATCCCCTCAGCTTTTGGAGGGGGTGGTGCTGGGGTAGGAGATGAAAAGGCTTTCAGCCTTGAGCTGCTTTGTCTGTCTACCCCAGCGGCCTGTGCAAACATTATCATCTCTGTATATGCCATCATAGGCACGGGGATAGAAAGCACTGATACAGAGTAATGACATTTATTTTCTCAAAGTAATGCCAAAGCTTAGGAAACACATGCATGTGCTTACAACTGATTTTACATTACATGGAGAAAAGTAACTGTATTCCAGCAATAATGATTACAGAATAATTTTTCTCTTTATAATAAACTTCCCTCACAAAAACAAATCCATTGTCTTGAAGTTTCCATACAAATATCAATTGTCTTGAAGCCTCTATATAAAGATCAATTCCAACATTATACAGTGTAATACTACACTTTGAAAGTGGCAGAAAAAGGAAACTTAGAAAGTTTTAATTTAAGTGCTGCTTTTAAAAATGAGCTATCTGAAGAAGAAAAGATAGGACAAAACACAGGAATCGGTAGAAGTGATACACACATTCTAAAATACTACCAAAACCTGAAAAACTCATACCTTTTGAAGCCATCCAGAATATCACACATTAAGATATGATAAAGAGTTGGTTACTTGGTTTGATCACATCAGAAGTTGTAGTAACCTTCCCCAAAGTGGTTAGCTTCGAACCAAGGAGATACTTTAAAACAGTAGCCCCCAACATTTTTGGCACCAGGGACTGGTTTCACCAGTTTCATGGAAGACAGTTTTTCCACTGGGGGGACAGGGAGATGGTTTTGGGATGATTCAAGTGCCTTACATTTATTGTGCAGTCAAACCTCTCTGCTAATGAGCTCATGATAATCTGTGTTTGCAGCTGCTCCCCAGGGCTAGCATCACCCTCAGATCACCCCACTGCTGATCTGACAGGAGGCGGAGCTCAGGCGGTGACAGGAGCCATGGGGAGCAGCTGTAAATACAGATGAAGCTTTGCTTGCTCATGGGCTGCTCACCTCCTGCTGTTCAACCTGGTTCCTAACAGGCCATGGACCAGGGGTTGGGGACTGCAGGCTTAAGCAATAGGAATTTATTTCTCACAGTTCTGGAGGCTAACAGGTTCAAGATCAAATACACTGTGGGTTGGGGACCTCAGCTTTAAAAGACAAAAGTGACTCTAGACCAATTGCTCTCAAACTTTAATTTGCATCAGAATCATCTGGAGGGCTTGTTTAAAAATGCTGGGTCCAAGCTCCAGAGTTTATGATTCAGCAGGTCTGTATGGGGCCCTAGAATTCACATTTTTAACAAGTTCCCAGGCAAGGCTGCTGGTCCAGGGACCACACTGTCCTAGACAGTAACCCAATGTGTGACTTGAAAATTGCAAACACTAGACCTAGGAGAAGAAATTTCATCATGAAGTCACTTTAGAGTTTACAGAACATTTTACACACGTTACCTTATTTATCAGCTATCTACATAATGCTCTTGACCTCATCTACTCCATTTTAACAGGAAATTATCTCCTTTAAAAGGCAAATAACAGTCACCTTATTTCCTAGCTGCCTATTCATAATTTCATTTCCTCTGATTCCTAACATATCATATTCATCACATTCTCCTTCCTTGCTTCATTTTTTTTAACTACTTCACATATCATATATTTTAGTGATTCTTATTATCTGTCTGCCCCACTCAAGTTTAAGTTCCATGAGCCTGCAATTTC
>CM052440.1:58865076-58997134 GCA_028533085.1 Varecia variegata
CTAAAATATATATAGAAAAAATTAGCCGGGCATGGTGGCGCATGCCTGTAGTCCCAGCTACCCGGGAGGCTGAGGCAGTAGGATCGCTTAAGCCCAGGAGTTTGAGGTTGCTGTGAGCTAGGCTGACGCCACGGCACTCACTCTAGCCCGGGCAACAAAGCGAGACTCTGTCTCAAAAAAAAAAAAAAAAAAAAGAAAACTAACAGGGAACTATTATGAATCCAATTGGAAAAGTTATAAGTACTTCTTATTTTCCACTAAATATTCAAATTCAGTTTTTAATTATTTTCACCCAACATCATATCCAAAATATCATGAAGGGTTATATACATCAAGAAAGCAAGCCCCCCCCAAAAAAAAGCAAGCCCAGTTTTTATATGTGACATAAACTTATGAATTATATTATACATGTCCATAATTAAAATATAGGGAGATGTAATAAAGATGCTAGTTTGTGTATGTAAATTAAGAATTCATTAAATTATTTAAATTATTGACTGCTACTATTTTTAAAAGAGAAATTAATAATATTTTACATTAGAAAGTGAACCTCTGGGAGGTCGAGGTGGGAGGATGGCTTGAGCTCAGGAGTTCGAGACCAGCCTGAGCAAGAGTGAGACCTGTCTCTACTAAAAATAGAAAAAAATTAGCTGGACAACTAAAAATAGGAAAAGAAAAATTGGCCGGGCATGGTGGTGCGTGCCTGTAGTCCCGGCTACCTGAGAAGCTGAGGCAGGAGGATCACTTGAGCCCAGGAGTTTGAGGTTGCTGTGAGCTAGGCTGATGCCACGGCACTCTAGCTCTGGCAACAGAGCGAGACTCTGTCTCAAAAAAAAAAAAAAAGAAAGTGAATCTAACATATCAGTAGTATTTCAATAGTCCAAAGTCACAAGATTTTAATCCCTATGTTACCAATCCGAAATAAAATCTTTAACCTACTTCTGCCCAGCATTGTTTGGCTTTACATTGTTGGGAGAAGACTGAGCTGACAACATCCAGAGCTTCATCTAGATTCAAGACACTGGTCACACGTACCATTCCCACTGTTCCTAACTTCATCACAAAAGAAGAAATTCCTTCTTTAGTATTGGTAAGTCTTTGGAGGGGAAAAGACCTTAAATATAGGGAAATAGGTTTTATGATAAATGTTGCTGGGAAGGATTTCATACACTCCACTGTAGAGAGCAGCGTGTCTATCTCATTCACAATTGCATTGCTTCTGGCCTACGGGAGGGGCATAATAAACATTTGATGAATGGAGGATGGATGAATCAATCAACAAGGGAGTAAGTGAATGAAAGAATAAATGAAGGAGATTTCCTATAGAAATGCTTATTTAATTTGAACAGTTGGTTCATCCTAGAATATCACTAGATGAGTTTTCCACACTCCCTGAGGTTACAGATTGGCTCATCTTTGGAGACCTTGGAAATTCTCAACCAAACCAAGGGACATTTAAAGTTACAATTCTTAATTACAGGCATATTTTGGGTAGTTCCTCATTAAATTCTGTACACTTTAGAACTGACTCAAAGAATTTCAAAGATTAGATTGGAGATGAGAACATAGACTAATTACAAATATGCTGTATTCAAAACATACCCTTTAAATGCAGAAAACTGAAGAACAGCAACACATATTTTTCAAAAATCAAAAAATATATAAGCACAGATATGCTCAGCCACGAACAAACACATAGCTCTAATTTATCTAAATTGATAGCTATAGTTGATACTGATCAATAATACAAAGATGTAAAATTTAGTTTTACACAAATTATGCTTTTCTGAAGCAATATATCATTGGAAGCAAAAATTATTCACAATTTTCTTCTCTGTGGTAGAGAAAAGTCACATTAGATATAAAAAAATACTTAATGACAGAAGATATTTTTTAAATGTCAAGAAACAAAGTTATCCAAAAAGAGTTTTCCCGGAAACACATTTTTCTTCAGAAAATGTTTTCTTAATTAATTATGGCTAAGGAAGTAGTCTCATCTAAGAAATCATTATGCTGCAAACTGCAAAAACATAGCTGGTAAAATATTATAGCTATCAAGAGTTGGCTGCCGATGTGCTGAAAGGTAATTTTCCTCTTTTTTCTTCTTTTGAAAGCCATAGTTTCAACTCACTAAATATGTATGTATGAATATACATAAATGTACTATTTAGAGACAGTACAGCATAAACTTTCAAATTACCACTTACAGAACTAACTTTTCAGTTCCCATATTTTTTAAGAGCTAGTGGTTTGTATCAGTTCTACTATGAAAAAGTAAAAACTCTTCTTGGTTTGAATTCCTAAATAGTCATCAAAAATATACAACTTAACCAGTTGTATAATTATAATATAATTATATTATTGACCTCAAACCCCTGGGTTCAAGCAATCCTCCTGTCTCAGGCTCCCAAGTACCTGGGACTACAGGCTGAACCACCATGCTCAGCTAATTTTTAACTTTCTATAGAGATGGGGTCTTGCTCTACTGCCCCGGCTGGTCTCAAATGCCTGGCCTCAAGTGATTCTCCCACCATGACTTCCCAAAGTGTTGGGATTACAGTCATGAGCCATTGCAGCTCACCTGTATTTTAAAGAATTTTAGCGGAGTGGCCTCAGATTGAAAATATGATGTATCAAGGGAAAGGTTGTTATATGCATAGGTAAATATCAGTGCAGTTTGTTTTTACACGTCTGTCATACTTACTGGTGAACACCAAGGACTTCCCAATCATTTCCAATATCCTGGGGTCCCATTAAGCTTTGCATTGTAGCAGGGCAGATTTCTATTAATTTGCATAGAAGTGACCAACCCACCTGAAAGCAAGAAAGGAAAATATTCACATTTTTTTAAAGGATGCTAATGGAACATATTCAGTCAAACATGAATCTCTTCACTCTTAGAGGAATAGGTGACTATATCATTTTTAAATAATTATTTTAAAACAAAATGATACCCTGAAATGCCTACCGAGAAACAAAAGCAAGCCATCCAGTATGCTTAGAATACATCTTTCTCCAAAAGTCATACTAGAAAAGCATACAAAAAAATTATAACATTTCTGAATGATGAAAAACATAGACATGCTTATCATCTAAATAAATCATAATAAAATAAAATAAAATACAAAAAATAGTTTTAGAGGGCATACCAAGATTAAAGAGTGCAAGAATGGCTATACTCAGATCTTAGTACTTTTTAAGTTACATCTACCTGACAGAATTTCTTCCAAGTATTTAGGATTTTGATCACAGGAAACAATGAAGTGTCTTGGAATGGAGGATTAAGGGGAAGTTGAAGATTTTAGTGACAAAGTGTAAGTTATCTGGAATGACTGCTCCCCAAGTAGAGGAGCCAGAACAGCAGCAAGAGAAATGGCATTGTCCAAGGATCGCATCTACATCTGTTACAGGAAAAAGAGAAAGGGCACTATAATACAGAGAGGAGGTAGAACTCCTCAATGCCCCCACTTCTAGGTTTTTCTAGAATGTCTAAATATGAACTGATGAGGTCCAGAGATCACAGATGTCCCTAGGTTCTTTCACATCTCCAAATGAAATATGGACTTATTGATGCATTTTCAATATATCTTCACTCAGTCTGTTTACATATGATGCCAACTTGAACAAGCTGTTTTTTACCCTGAAAAAAATTTGAGGTCTTGATTTCAAACTGGAGATATTAATAAAACTTAACCCACTCTTCCTACTGTATATTCCTCTCTAAATTTAAAGGACCTTCAATTCTTTCATATTACACTATAGAACTATACTTGATAGGGTCAGGAAAAAACAAAAATAGAAAGTGCATATATATGTAGCATCTAGAGATTAATAAGAAAGTTAAGTATGAGGTGTGATAAATACCAATAAAATATGGATCCTGAAAGTAAGACTCACTGTGAGCTGGAATTACTCAGAGAAGGATATCATATGGATGAGGTAGAACTTGAGCCAGATTTCAAAAGAATGCTCCAAAACTGATGAGCGGCGAGGAAAGTAGGATGCTATATGGTAAGGAGACTGCTACAGGGGAGGAGGCTATTTCGAGACAAGACTGGATGCATAAGTGGAGTTGAATGTTGCAGAGAGTTGAATGACAAGGTGAGAAATTTATATGTATCCAATAAAGAATAACAGCTCAAGTTTCTTACTTGGTTACAAGAGTAAACAAGCACTATTTCAAAAAGATAAAAATGATTATGTAAGATCTCTTTTCAATATCATTTCTGGATCTTTTCCAGATTAAACGTGAATTGCTTTATTTTGTCATTACTTCCTTTTACATAATTTCAAATTGCTTTAAAAGGCAGCAATTTCTGACAGTTATTTCTTCCTATACTATTTAAGTAGGACATCCTCCTCCACGTAAGCTGAACAGACGTTGACAATCCAGCTGTCATGGAAACCGACTATTTTTGTGCTTTCATAAAATACATTGAGACTTTTTCCCCCAACTATTTAAGAAAATAATATTCTGAACAGCTTTTGATGGGTGGAAAAAAATCACATGGGATGCTAAAGTTATCTCTGTACCTGCATGGATGACTCAAGAAAAAAAACTTGTTTTGTTTTGGTTGGTGAAGCAACAGTACCAGTAATTGCTTTGCAAAAAGATGCAGGCAGCTGAGCTCTCAGTCACTTCCATGATTAAATGGAATCTCCAGCAGCAACGCAGAGGTAACAATTGATCCATTAATCTATTCAATTAAAAGCTTATCTTCCAAAGAGAGAAGGTTCCTGTCCTGCACAGTTACAATACAATCAAAGTGGTAGTTTTACCTTATTATAATTATTCTATAAACTTGAGCATGGAATGAATGCACAATAGGAAAGAGTCTGGGGTTAAAGAAAATTTTAGCCCCTTTCATTTATTTTACTCCCCTTCCTCAAAGGTTGAAACTTTGTGAATAAAAAGAAATAAAATTTAGGAGCACAGTGAAATGATGGGCAGGAAAAGAAAAATGTAAGGCAGCTAACCTAACTATAAATTCTCTAAAAACTGTCATTTACTAAGCATCATTAATAAAATAAGAAAAAAATCTTGACAATAAAAATTCAGAGTCTGGAATATCATGTTAAATGAATTCTGGAAATAAAACTTCATATTTATTTTTGAAGAGTAATTTACCTTAACTGCTTATATTCATCATTAAGAGTTTTTCATTTGGCACTTCCAGCTAATCCAACTTATAAAGCATTAAAGGATACTTAGAGTAATTACCAATAATATGAAAAAATTTGAAGAAAAAACCTACTTTCAAGTGGAGTATTAAAATGTCAGTATAGAGACCCCTTTTTACATCCCTTTGATGAGACCAACAGTATAATAATTAAAACTGATGTCATGGTAGCTAGCATGGCCACAGTACTGGTGCTTTTACTTGCTTGCACAAAAAGCTTGTGAATTCAGCATCCAGTGGATAGTGAAAGGGATTTTGAAGGTGTATGAAGACTTGAGTCTTGGCTCTGATCCTCAATGAGCTACTTAGTCTCTCTGAGCTATGAAAGTCAAATATCCAGTAATATTTCTGAAAGGGCAATGAGATTCCAGTGATAATATAATATACATAATGCCCCTTGTAGATACATACACATATGGTGCTAAAATTAATAATTCTATTCCATTAAATTACCAAATTAAAAGACTATTCCTCATATAAAACACTGGCACAGAATAGAGAACCCAGACATAAATCCACCCACTTACAGCCAACCCATTTTCAACAAAGGTGCTAAGAACATGCATTGGGGAAAGGACAGTCTTTTTAATAAATGGTGTGGAGAAAACTGGATATCCACATGCAGAAGAATGAAACTAGATCCCTGTCTTTCACTGTATACAAAAATCAACTCAAAATGGATTAAGACTTAAATGTAAGATCTGCAACAATGAAACTACTAGAAAAAAAACTGGGAAAACACTACAGGACACTGGTCTTGGCAAAGATTTTTTGGGAAAGACCTCAAAAGTAAAGGCAACAAAAGCAAAAATAGACAAAGGGGATTACATCAAGATAAAAAGCTCTGTACAACAAAAGAAATAATTAACAAAGTGAAGAGACAACCTACAGAATGGAGAAAACATTTGCAAACTATCCATCTGACAAAGGATTAATAACCAGAATATATAAGGAACTCAACTCAATGATAATAAAACAAATAATCCAATCAAAAATGAGCAAAAGACCCGAATAGACACTTCTCAAAAGAAGACGTACAAATGGCCAATAGATACATGAAAAAATGCTCATAACTAATCATCAGGGAAATGCAAATCAAAACCACAATGAGATATCATCTCACCCCAGTTAGAATGGCTATTACCAAAAAGATAAAAAATAACAAATGCAAGTGAGGATACGGAGATAGGGGAACGCTTTTACACTGTTGGGGGGAATGTAAAGTAGTACAGCCATTATGGAAAACAATATGGAGATTCCTCAAAAAACTAAACATAAAACTACCATATAATCCAGCAATTCCACTAGTATATGTCCAAAAGAAAGGAAATCCTTACATCAAAGAGATATCTGAACTCCCATGTATATTGCAGCTCTATTCACAATAGCCAAGATATGGAATCTATCTAAGTGTCTGTCAACAGATGAATGGAAGAAAATGTGGTGTGTATACACACACACACACACACACACACACATAATGGAAGATCATTCAGCCGTAAAGAAAGAATGAAATCCTGTCATTTGCAGCAACATGAATGGAACTAGAGGTCATTATGTTAAGTGAAATAAGCCAGGAACAGAAAGACAAATATCACATGTTCTCACTCATGTGCAGGAACTAAAAAAGTGGATCTCATGGAGGTAGATAGTAAAATGGTGATTAGCAGAGGCTGGGAAGGGAAGGGGAGGGAGAGATGAAAAAAAGTTGGTTAATGGGTACAAAAATACAGTTAAAAGGAATAAATTCTAGTATTTGATAATACAGTAGAGAAATTACAGCTAAAAATAATTTATTGTATATTTTAAAATAGCTATAAAAGAAAAATTATAATGTTCCCAATACAACCATAAATGTTTGAGGTAATGGATATCCCAAATACTATGATTTGATCATCACACATGTATACATCAAAATATCACATGTACCCCCAAAATACATACAACTATGATATATCCTCCCTGCCCAAAGTTAATTATTTTTTTATTTTAATTTTTTTATTTTAGCTTAGGTTTGTTTGGGGTTTTTTTGTTTGGTTGGTTGGTTGGTTTTTTTTGAGACAAGGTCTCACTCTATTGCCCAGGTTAGAGTGTGGTGGTGTCATCATAGCTCACTGCAACCTCAAACTCCTGGGCTCAAGAGACTCTCTTGACTCAGCCATTCAATTAGCTGAGACTACACATGTGAGCCACCATGTCCAGCTAATTTTTTTAATTTTTTGTACAGATGGAGTGTCACCATTGCCCAGGCTGGTCTCGAACTTCTGGCCTCAGCAATCCTCCCCCTCAGCCTCCCAAAGTGCTAGGATTATAGGCATGAGCCAAGATGCCCAGCCTAATAATTTTTAAAGAAGACTATTCCTTATTTTCCAGCATACTTTGCCTCTGATACCTTCTGGGCAAGGTTATTGAGTGACATTCACAACTACTCCAAACAAGTGTGCCCAGGCTTGGGAAGTTTCTAAAATTAACAATTAGGTGGTGGGTATGTTCTAAGCTCTCTGGGGTTCTCAAGGCTACCACTGTCTCCTCCGAACCCTACAGACCAAAGCCTGCTCAGGGTCCGATTGTCCTGGGTGGTATCAACTCTGCCAAGCACAGAGTTTAGGGAATGGAGGGGGCCAGAATGAGGCACTTTTGAACACCAAAGGGGAGGCAAGTAAGAAGCGATGATGTGGGTGGAGAGCAGCAGGCACAATAGGCCAGTGCCCTAAAAAGTGACTCATAGTTCACAGGCAAAATTCAGACTTCGGGTGCTAAAATGAACAGCATCTTTACCATGCCTCCATCTCTTCTTGTTTTGGTTTGACAACAGCCTGAAAATCCATTGTCAGATGGAAAGTATTTCAGTTGAAGAAAAATTAAAATACTTATTCCAGATATAAACGTCCTTATATAAAAGAAGTGAGATATATGATTTACCCAGACTAGATATAGCTAGATACAGTGATAAGCATAAAAATAACAATAGACACACACCACTTTAGAAATTGAAATCATTCTTACATCTGTCTAGCACCTCCACAGAGTTCAAAGCCCAATTCTCTTTCCTTGCCTGACTTAACATACAGATGACAAAACTGGTATCAGTTCCCCAAATCTCAAAATACTCCAAAGGAAGTTATCACCTTGGGCAGTAATTTTGTAAATCATTTAATTATCATCTCAGGGCTCCTTTTTTACTATGTCCAAGATATTTAGCAAATTTCTGGGTTTTCTATGGTACAGATTCTAAGTTTCACTTTTACATTTATTTTACATAACAGTTGCAATGTTTAAATTTAAACATATAGGAGAATCGCAAGACATCACTTCTCTCAGATACTTGAAATCTGTCTTCAAATTAAAACAAACAAGCTGAAACCTATGAGAGTTTGCCAGTTACTTAATTGCATTTTATCACTGGTAATTATTTCCCTTTCCCAAACTATTCACAATGCTGTCATATCTAGGACACTGTACATTGGGAAGAGTCTTAGAATTATTTGACCTAAACACTAATGAACTCATCCCAATAGCAGAACTAAAACCTCAACCCATTTTTACTCCCCTCCTGCCACCATCCATATTCTGTCAGTCCGTTTTATAAAGTTATTTCTGAGAGACAGGGAACATGCAGTGGGCCCTTTATCCCATTAACACTGGCTAATGATTTGACAATGCTTCCAACTTAAAATCACAGTCAGCAGTTCCTCAAACCAAATCTCAGGAATAACCAAGAACTCCAGGTATAAAACATTGACAGAAAAACGTGTCTTTCCAAAGAGAAGGGGGAACCAGTGAAGTGAAGACAACTCCTTTACCTGCTGCACACTGGCGACTCTCATGTATGAGTCCAAGATGATCAACAGAGGCACGTGGACATGTTTGCCTTGAAATAACTTGGAGGCTGGAAAAGAAAGGGGTGGAGGAACAGAAACAAAGTTAAGGTCCACGGCACCCCTTGTAAGTCTGAAAAGGGGAGAAAAGTAAAAGAGGTGAGCTCAAGATCTTCCCGGAATTCTCAGCCCCTTCCTGCCCTAAGGGGAGGAGAAGGAGTTTGCGTGGCTTCCCAAGAGTCCAGTTTTGAGCAGCTCCAAAGGGCGGGGGGAAAGTTTGCCGAAGTGGGGAGGTCGGGGGTGGATACAGGAACAGTTTCCTGGCAGATGATTACCGTGGTCGGCGTATGTGAACACCAGCAGATCCTCCAGGATTTGGACCAGCGTTTCTATCTGTTTTCCTTCCTGGACATTGTTCAGCCTGACTATCAACTTCTTCAGAGTTTCCTCGTCTTCCTCGCACCCCTGACAGCTGCCGCTGGCCATGGTGGCCCCGCTCCAAACGCGCCGCGCTCCCAGCACGAATGCGCGCTGCTCGGGGCAGGGCCAGGGGCGCGGGGCACGGCTCGCGGGGGCGACCGCAGCTCAGCAGACGCAGCCAGCGCCGCCCGCGGGCCCCACGGGCACCCGCGCCCGCCTGTTTATGAGGAAGGCGGCGGCTCCCCGCCCTGCGCCGCCCTCCCTCTCCCGAGCCCTCCTCCTCGGCTTCCTCCTCCCCCACCCAGGCCCCAAAAATGAGCTCAGTGGCCTGCTGCAGGCTCCGCCGGGGCGACGGGCCGCGCTCAACCGCGGCGGCGACGGAGGGGCGGCCAGAGCGGGCCCGGCCGGGTTGGCAGTGACCGTGGCCCGCACGCCCGCCGAGACCTGACCCCGGGCGGGCGCAGCCTCCCGGGACCAGATTCCACTCTCCGCGGGGTCGCGCAGGAAGGACCCGACTCAGCGGACTCCGCCGAGTCCCCAGGCCCGGAGTCCCGCAGTGGCGGGGAGGAGGCTGCCGCCGGGCCTGCCACTCTCCACGACCTGCCAGTCGGGGGATCCTTCAGCCCCTCGGAAGGTCTGGGAACTAGGAAGAGAAAGAAAATGAAAGCCGCCTATCTCTAGATCTAAGAATAGAAATCAGGGCGTTGGGAAAAGAGGACACCGCCCAGTTGGCCCCTTTTAGGAAAACATTCTCTTTAGAGTTCCCCCTATAGGGAGATGAGTAATTTCCCCCAAAGGATGGAGAGAGAGTTTTAGCAATTAAAACTTGCCCAGTAACTGTCTTTTCTGTGATTGTTGTAGCTGTTTGTAGGGGAGGAAGCTCCGGTCGCCAAAAGGCCACTAAATGAACTTTTGAAAATTTGAGTTTGCTTTAGGCAGGATCCTGATAGCTGGGGCACAACAAAAGCAATCAGTTCTCTGCCCTGTTAGAACAAAGAGAAGGGTAGGGTACATGAAATGAAAGGTGAAAAGGTGAAAGAAGCAAACCTAAATATTGTTCTCTTGGTGTTCAGGATTACTTATGAGTATGGGTGTTTATAAACCTAAAATTTAAAAAAAAAGTACCAAAGTGATGTGTTTTTCAGGAAGAGAAACCTCAGTAAGAAGAACACTGTAGACAAGGCTGGGCAAAGTTGATCTATTGCTTTCAGATGATCTGTCCTCAAGGTCATTTACAAAGGAGAGGATTGAACTGAAGTTAGTATTTACCAATTTTAGATTTTTTTTTTTTCCGCATCTGTTATCTCATCCTGATGACAATTCTGAAATGGATAAGACTGCTGCTATGTATCCTTTCACTAATGAGAAAATTGAGATTTTAGAGTTGATAAGTGATGGCCTTTCTGGAGTCACACAGGTGGAAAGTTGAAAGCCAGGACTTAAACCCAGGTAGATCTAACAACAGATTGAAGGTTCTTCACACTCTACCACTTTAATCGGAATGAGGTTAGGCTTCCTTAATACGTCAGGTTAGTAAGATAGCAAGTTCTGACTCAACCTGGTTATTGTAAATATGTCATGTTATTGTAAAGAGTTTTATCTTTTACAGAGACATGCTAAAATATTTACAGTTGAAATGATAAAATGGTTAGGATTTGTTTCACAGTAATCCAGTGGTGGGGGGGGAAGTGAAATGGGTGGAGGTTGAGATAAAATAACAACTTTTGAATTGATAATTGCTAAAGATAAGTGATAGGTTCCTGTGGTCTGTTTGTATAAGACTATTCTCTCTGTATAAAATTTTCCATAATAGGAAAAACAAAAGCCCTCCCAATCTTACGACCTTTATCAGACTTACAGGATACCCTTTTCAAAGTGGTTTCTGAACTTGTTTCAACTTCTGACTACTACTAATCAATGTCTGAAACATTCCTAGGAATTCTCTCCTTCATGCCTTCCTTCCTGTTCCTCTGCATCAGTTTCTCCTTTCCCAGTCTACTGGATTACCACCTTGCAAGAAATTGTACCTACCTCCCTTCCAAAAAAAAGTAAATCTAAATTTTAAGTTTCCTAATTTCCACAATTTATTCATTCATCTATTGCTTATTTATTGTCTACTCTGTATTAGCCAGTGGGTAGGCAATGTGAGAATACGAGTTCTCTGTTGGAAGCATTGTCCCATGAAATACTTCAGTGGAAGGGCAAAGTGTACTTAGCCTTAGCATTCACAAATGTTTAATTAATTAACTAAAATCCCAAGACTTACCAGCTCTTCAGGTAGTTAACAAGACTGAAAATGAAGACTGCAGGCACAAATTCATGACTGAGGCAGTGTTCAGTGGAGAATAAAATGGTATTGGAACATTTGACTAACTTCCTGAAAAGAAGAAAACAAAACTGACATTACTAATTACAGCAAACACCCAAACAAACTCCAGATGGATTAAAAAGTTAAATAAAAATAACTTTAAAAAGAAAATATAAATTGTTATTTAATCTTGGATGAGGAAGCATAAAAACAAAGAAACCAGAGACTACTGATACATGTGACTCCATAAAATTTAAGTTTTCTGCAGTCAAAGAAAAAATACCCATACATGAAAATAAAAGGCAAATAGCAAACTGGGAAAACAAAAGTTGTAATATATATGACAAAAAACAATTAGCCTTCATCTTTCAAAAGTTCTTACAAATTACTGGGGGCAAGGGGAAGGGGGCTGATATGCTAGAAACAAAATAGATTAAGGTTTTGAACAGGAAACTCATGGTGAATTAACAATAACTGTTAAAAAAAAAAGCTTGTCATTATATAAAAATTGTGTTCATGAACATCAATGACAGTTATAAAGTGCAATTGTGTGTGTAGGTGGATATATGTTTGTAATAACAGTAAGAAAGAGAGAAAACTTGGGAATAAATCTAACAAAATATTTACAAAGCCTTTATGAAGAAACTATGGATCTATATTAAAAGGCATTAAAAAGGCATAAATAAATGGATATTCCATATTAATTAATGGGAAGATTATCAAAAAGATGGCAGTTCTCCACAGTTATAAAAAACAATATAAGGGTAATGCAGTTCTCAGCAAGATTCATATAGATTTCAGCAAGATCAAAGGGGCCTAGAATAGCCCAGACACTTTGAAGAAGGAAAAAGTGGAAGAGTTGCCCAACTTGACATTGATTCAGGGCATGTACTAGCCTTTGTCTATCAATTTCCCAGAGGAAGAAAAAGTGCCCCTGGAAAGAGGGAGAGTATATAACTTTGAAAGCACATATTTTACCCAGCTAACAATGTCTTCCTGTGATTTAGAAAAATGTGCCCCTCCTTCCAGGCAGACACAGCCTTAGGTCAAGTTGTACTAAGTAGGATTTGGATTTCCACGCATTTCTTCATCCTGGAGTCCTTATGCAGGACACAACTTGTACAACATAAGAAGCATCCTGTTATTATGAAGCTATAGAAATTAATCAGCATATTATTGACACAGCTATACAAAATGACCAGTGAAAGAATATAAAGAACCCAGAAACACACTCTTACAAATATGGAAATGATATATGAGAGATGTTGCATTGTGTATCAGTGGGAAGAGAAAGGACAATGTGATAAATGAATCTGAGACCAGTGGTTGTGGAAAAAGCATCAAATGATATCCTTACCTCACACCATGTGCAAAAATAAATTCAACATGGCTTGAACATTTTTGTATGAAAAATGAAATTAAAACTTCTGGGAAAAATATAGGAACTGTCTTTCTGATACTAAAGTAGGGAAAGATAAGTCATAAAAATCACAGTCCATAAAGGAAAAAAATTAATAAATTCAGAGACATTAAAATTTAAAACTAAGTACACAAAAGACTCCATCATCAAAATTAAAAGATGACCATATCCTGGAAGAAGATTTTTACAGTGCATAAAACCAACAAAAATTAATAAGAATAATATCTAAAAAGAACTATCACAAATCCTAAAGGAAGAGACAAGTAGCCTAGTTTTTACATGAGCAAAAGATATAAAAGAAAATTTACAGAAGAGGAAATGCCAATAAAATTAATAAACCTATCAGAAGATGCTCAACTCTACAAGTAATCAAGGAAATGCAAATTAAAGCCATAACAAGATACCATTTCACACCCCTAAGATAACTTTGTTAATAATAATTATTAGCTGGAATGTGGAGCAACTACAATACTTGCACAGTACTGGTGAGAGTATAATCATAATGATCACTTTAGAGAGCAATACTGCAATATCTAGTAAAGCTGAAGGTGTGTCTATCCTATAACCTGGCATTTTCACTTAAGGATATTCCTTAGAGATGCTCTCATATACATACGAGGATGTTAATGTAAGACTGCTCAGTGCAGCATTTTTTGCTTATAATGAAAATGCAGATCATTCGAATATCCATCAACATTTAAAGAGCATATAGTCATATTATGAACTTGTGTATAAATCTGTGACAATTATTGAACTAGAGTCCCCATATATCAGTATGTCTAAATAGCAAAAAAATACAACACTGGGTTTTTAAAAAGTTGCGGTAGTGTACGTATATACAGGGTGTCCCAAGAGTCACAAAAAGTATGGAGACTACAAAGGAAAAATTTTGTCAAATTTTGTAATGAATGTTCTGTAAATAAAGGTACATTTAGCTACAATTTCCCATTTTTCCTATGTATGACAACTTTTAGAACACCTTATAGCATGATATCAATACACTAATGCTATAAATATGCAAGGTTTTACATACATTAGGGACATATATAAATAGATATCTCAAAGGTATAAAAATTATACATGGGAATAATATCTACAAATTTCTAGCTACTGGTTACTACTGGGAAGAAAAAGGAAGACATCCATTCAGGAAGAATATTTTGCAGGCTACAATTGTATCTGTAAATTTTTTTCCTTACACTTGCTGTGGGGTACATGGGTGTTCAGTGTTCATTATATTACCCATATTCTGTATCTCTAACTTATTTCAAAATAAAAATAAACATATGTTCAACTATAATGGCACTCAAAACAACACATTAATTCTTTTTATTCACCAAATTAGCAAAGAAGTCCTTGAAATTTATATGGGAGTTTATTTTGAGGAAATAATAAAATACACATAATATATGTGAAAATTATGTCATAAAATTTGAGAATTTTGGTTGAAATTTTGCAAAGACATCCAAAAAAGTGCATGCCTGATAAAACTAGTGAAAGTAAATAAGACACACACATAGCAGTGATTCATGTTGAGTGATAAAATTAGGAGTAATTTTTATGGTCTTTATATTTTTCTGTATTTTCAAATTTTCCACAGAAAATGTATATTATAATAAAAAAATTAAAGAGAACTATAAGATACAATCTTTTACTTTAACAGTAGAAAACTTATTTGGAGAATATGACCATAACATAGCACACTAATAAATATAAGGCAAAATATTTTATATGGCACAAGCAAAATAGGAAAATCCAAACTGACTTCTAGTGGGAACCCATTGAGTATATGCTGTAATACAAAAGTCCACATAGCCCACAAACAATAACCCAAGTAATACAGCCTGGTTCTTAGAAATGTAGTTGACGCTTGAACAACACAGGGGTTAGGGGCACCAACCCCCCACAAAAAAAAATCCACTTATACCTTTTGACTCCCCCTTTTAACCACTAATAGCCTACTGTTGACCAGAAGCCTTGCTGATGACACAGTGGACTAACACATATTTTGTATGTTATATGTATTATGTACTCTATTCTTACAATAAAGTAAGCTAGAGAAAAGAAAACGTTATTCAGAAAATTATGAGGAAGAAAAAATAATTCACAATTCATTAAGGGGAAGTGGATCATCATAAAGGTCTTCATCCTTGTTGTCTTCGTGTTGAATAGGCTAAGAAGAAGGAGGAAGAAGAGAGTTTGGTCTTGCTGTCTCAGGGCTGGCAGAGGTGAAAGAGGTGGAGGAAGTGAAAGGGGAGGCATTTAAGTGGAGGTGTTAGGTAATTAGCAAGAGATTCCGGGTCTCCTAGGGACGAAAGTGGGTGCTGTTGCCCCCATCCTGGTCCTCCCCCACCTTAATCTCCCAACCAACTGCCATGCCTGGGGGAGGAGGGAATACCCTACAAATCTGCCCATCAGAACTTAGTGCTCCAGCTGCAAAAGAATACAGAGGACACTCTAGCCCATGGGCCAAACTGCATAGGTACCATACAGTCTGGAAATTGATCTAGAACAATCCACATGCATAGTAATGCAACTCCCAATTAACTGTCCAAAGTGGTTCCATGGTGACGTCTGAACCACGAGGGAGGTCCCTATCTGGACACTATAAAATAAAACAAGACACAGACCATAACCAAGTCCCTTTTTGTGCCCTTCCTTTTGCTCTTCCTTTGCTGTAACAATGGATGCAGTCGTCCTATGTGGCGTATGTATCATACTCTGTAAACCTATATCTTGCTCTTGCCCTATAAGCCTATCTTTCTCTCCTCAATAAACCTCATTTTCATACTTGCCTTACTTTGATGTGTCCGGTCATTTTTCAGCCATGAGAGCACTAAGAACTGACATTTCAGACTGAAACTTGACAGAGGCATATAAGGTTTATAAGCAAACCTGTGCAGTTCAAACCTGTGTTGTTCAAGGGTCCACTGTGAATTCCATGAGAACATCTTGGGTTTTGTCCTATACCTATTCACCAAAACAGTCCCTGGCATGAATATTTGTTACTTAGATGAACATCTGAATGGGTATGAACGGAAGACTAGAAGAATAATATGATCTCCCCAAAGTCATCACTAAGAGGCAGAAATGGACTGTGTGACACCAGGTTCTCAGGCTCCCAGTCCAGACTTTTTTCAATCATTTTGTTCTCAGGTGAGTTTCATTAAACCAGAGAGACGCTATCTAATCACTGAACCTGCACTTATCCTTTATCATCTATGCCTTATATATACTGAAAACAACTTTTATTCTGGTTTCTCAACCAGAGACAAAAATTACAACTGCCCTGTGGTATGATATTCTCCACATATCAATTGAAAGAATCTCTCATTAAAGTCAAATCCAACTTACTCTGAGATTAGAAGAGCAGAGCATCCATAGTCTTCACGCTTGGTTTCCTCAGGAAAGCAGTCTCCCAAAATTACACATCAATATTATATTCTAGTTTAAGAGTTTTAAAAGCACATGTGTATATTAAGTGTATCAGAGAGAAAGAAAGAAATAGAAATTGAAAACGATCCATCGTTTATTTCACCCAGAATAGATCATTGCCTTTAATGGCAATGTAATATGCTGGGCACATTACAGGTGATCAAGAAATATTGATTGGCACACCTACAGCTGGGACTCAAGCATTACAAAAGTGATACATACCTAAAACATTTGTACCCCTTAATATTCTTTTTTAAAAAGAAAGACTTATTGGATTAAATTACATAAAATGATTAGTCATGGTATTCACCTCTACTGATAAAATAGTATTAAGAATAAAAATAATAAAATGATAAACCTTTTATTGCATTTCTTTAAAGGAAAAAAAGAGCTTGAAATTTCATTTTTCAAAAATATTGCCTTTTCAAGTTAATAATTACAAGATATCTTTAGAACATAGTTTCATATCCCTACCGAAGACAGTTATAAAATAAAGGCACATACATGCTTACTTTCCAAATGAAGATATAGATGTATATATAGATGATATATAGGTATATAGATCATATCCTTCAACATTGGTACTAGAGTTTCTGGAAAATTCAGATGTATTTTTTACTATCCCAAGTGGATGATTTTAATTAAACCTATTATTAGAAGCATACATCTATCTATCTAGAGTGCTTAAAAATCTGATGGTTTAATAATTAGTTTTGAGCACTTTTTAAAATTATAAAATAATAATAAGGTACATTTGGACTATGAAAACAAGCATCTCCCATGATATTTAGTTATTAAGTCAACAACTATTGTGTACCTACTGTTTGTGGTCTCTGCTCTGTGGGTTGGGGACCCCAAAGACCCAATCTTTAACCTGAAGTAGCTAACAATCTAGTGAGGCAGAGATTCAAACAATTAAGAAGCAATACAGCACAGTAATTGCTACAATGGGAGAGAGGGAAAGATCTCAGACTGCCTAGGAAGTCCTGAGTATTGATGGAATCACCATGCTTATAAAGGAAGAAAGAGAGGGGACTCAGGAATGTAAGAGGTAAAAGAGGAAGAAGAGGCTCAGGAGGTACAAGAAGGGGGTGAGAGGAGGAAAAGGAGAGAATGTAGGCAAGTACTTAAAAAAGGGAAGTGTTTACCAACAAGGTCAAGAGCAGGAAGGACTGAAAAGTGCCCTTGGGATTGAGTAACAGTGGTTACCTTGCCGGGAACAATTCTGTACAGTGGGGAGCTCTGAGATCCAACAGTGTGGCACACTCAGTGAGTTGTGAATGGGAATAGATGAGTGTTTTACAAGGTGGAGTTAGTCTTCTGGTGCATTGTGGATACTAATGAGGTGTTATTTTTCACTTAAGAAGAGCCGTTCTGAGGTGGCTCACACCTGCAATCCTAGCACTCTGGGAGGCCGAGGCAGGAGGATCGTTTGAGGTCAGGAGTTCAAAACCAGCCTCAGCAAAAGCAAGACCCATCTCTACCAAAAATAGAAAGAAATTATATGGACAACTAAAAATATATATAGAAAAAATTAGCCGGGCATGGTGGCACATGCCTGTAGTTCCAGCTACTCGGGAGGCTGAGGCAGGAAGATCACTTGAGCCCAGGAGTTTGAGGTTGCTGTAAGCTAGGGTGTCCATGGCACTCTGGCCCGGGCAACAGAGTGAGATTCTGTCTCAAAAAAAAAAAAAAAAAGAAGAGCCTTTCTGAACCTACTTCTTGCCTCTTATTATCTCTACATTACAGTGTCACCTTTTCCCCCAAATTAGTCTTCTTCCCAACTCCAAGCAACAATCCTGCTAAAAAACAATTTAAGTTGCTACCAACAGTTGGAAAATGTATCTGTTTTATTGCACACCAGGAAAAAGAACATTAAACCAAAGAGAATGTTGACACAAGCCCCTCCACCACAGACCCCTCTTCTTATTGGAGTCCAGAACATGGGAACTGCAGAGGGGAGCTCCCAACCCCCACAAGAACTTGGGGGAAAATTGAAGGATAAAATTTTAAAAAGCAGATCAGACCAAAATTAATACATTAAAACCACTTTGAAGAGAGACAACTGTAACCAGGCCAGCAACACTATATTTAATTGATTAAATGTATTAACATACTTAAAAAATGAATGTATTATCTGAAGGAGATTGGCATTCAACCGTGAAAACAGAAAACAACAAACAGGAAAACTTGAGGAATGTTCATCTAGGAAGGGTCATTATTAAGATAAACTTTGGTAGAAAAGTGGAGGAAAAGCAGACTACACTGTTGGAGAGCATGTCCTCATCATTGGATTTTGGACCCACAGGTGAAGCTACCCTATTGCCAAGATGAATGAATGAATGAATGAATGAATGAATTTAGCAATTGTTTATAAGAATCTGTTACATGCCAGGCACTGGGGATACAAAAATAAACATAGAGTTTACATTCTGAGGGCAGTATAGTGCTGCGTAACTAGTGCTGTAATGAGGGAAGTACAGGTTACTATGAGAATACATGAAAAGGGGGACCGTTTTAGAACCAGACTGTAAGATTAAAGAAGGCTTTCTTCTAACTTACGTTCCTTGCCAGGCTGACAGTGAAAGAGAGCAAGATGGGCATTCTAAAAACTCAATAGTATTCAATATGGAGAGAGCCAGAATGCAAACCAGAGTTGTTGCAAGCTGGGTTCCCCCAGAAGCAGATTCTGAGGCAGACATTAGTGTACAGATTTATGGGTATGTACTCTTTACTAGGTAGTATGGAAAAGAAGGGAAGGAAACAAGACTGAGCAGAGAGAAATGTTGGGCTGTGATACAGTCTCAACAGAGGCCTCAGCCCACCCCCACCAGGAGCCCTGAAGCTGTCCTAAATTGAGATGATGGGACCAGCTCTTTGTAACTCCATGTGGATCAACGACTGGATACAGGCAGTTCTGAAAAGGGGTGACAGCTGAGGGCTGACTGCCAGCAGCAGTGCCAGTAGCTGGCCGAGTAAAGCCTTCGGTCCAGAAAGGAGATCTGGAAGGTGAATGACAGCATAATTGCAAGAAGGGTGGGGGATACAGCTGGGGAGGTGAGCCAAGGCCACGTCAGGAAAGGTAAAAGCTTTGGGCTTTTACCTAAAAATAACAGGGTGGCCACAGCAGAGTTTTGTTTAATATGTGCAAATATTTGAGCCTTTACGTGATCACTGTGGCAGTGGTTATTCTTTTAGGGTGGGAAAAGAGACTAAAAGGACAAAATTGAAGGAAAAGAAGGTGTGTTAGGAGACTATTCACAGAATCCAAGGAATCCAGGAGAGAAATGACGGTGGCCCAAATGGGGCCATGGCAACAGGGTTGGAAAACAATGGGATTTGAGAGAATTTTTAGTCACAGAATGGATTGAGCTTGTTTACTGATTTGATGTGAGGGTGTAAAGGAGGGAGTGTGAAAACTTACTAATTAAGTGATGTTGGTGCCATTCATCAAGCCAAGGATTCCATCACTGCAGATGGAGCAAGGCAACGGGGGCCGTGGGCCGGGGCGGGGTGGGGGTGGGGGTAGGTGGGAGGACCAGTTCAGTTTTAGAATCTGGATGTTACGTGTCTGTGGCACATCCATGTGGTAAGTGGTTACACCTGCAGGTCAGGAGTTAAGAGAAAAAAAATGTGGCTACAAATAGGTTTACCTCCAACTTAATAAATTATCCAGAGGAAAAAATAAAATCTTCCAGAGAAGGCTATAGAGTAGGAATAGGACCTCTGGGACAGAACTCTAAAAAACACTGTCTTAGTTTGTTTGGGCTCTTATAACAGAATACCTTAGACTGGGTAATTCATAAACAACAGAATTTATTGTCACAGTTCTGGAGGCTGGCAATTCCAAGATCAAGGTGCCAGCAGATTCCGTGTCTGGTGAAGACCTGTTCCTCGTAGATAGCACCTTCTTGCTACATCCTCACATGGCAAAAGGGGTGAATGCTCTGTCCTCCAAAATATGAATTCAGGGGGGACACAAACATTCAGACCACAGACAACACCAACACTTAAGGGTGGGCAGAATGAGGGCAGAAAAGGAGGATAAAGAAGGAGCCGCAAAGAACTGGGAAGGAAGGAGAGAATGAGCTCAGGAAGCAAGTGTGCCATCGTGACTGTTAGCATTAGTGGCAGGGAGATGGTGACTTCCCTGGCAAGAGCTATTACAGGAGAGTTCTGTGGGCCAAAACCAGACTGCAGGGTCATGAGTCTCTGAGTAGAAGGTCAGGGCCTATGCTATGGTTTGAAGGTATGCACCCCCCCAAATTCATATGTAGGAACCTAAGGGCCAATGTGATAGTATTAAGGCGGGGAGCCTTTAAGAGGTAATTAGGTCATGAGGGCTCTACCATCATGAATGGGATTGGTACTCTTATAAAAGGGCTCACGGGAACTAGCTAGGCCCTCTTTGCCCTTCTGCCTTCAAACAATTGTGCACACAGCAATAAGGTGCCTTAATCTTGAGCTTTCCAGCCTCCAGAACTGTAAGAAATAGATTTCTGTTGTTAATAAGTTACCCAGTGTAAAATATTTTGTTACAGTAGCACAAATGGACTGAGACAGCCTGTGACCTCAAAGTTCAGCTATGGTCAAGAGAGCATACATCCTGGAGGTGGGGTTGGGGTGGCCTCAGCGGCATGTCAGTGAGTGTCGCCTTCTGGTATAGAAACTTAGAGAGAAAAGCCAAGAGGAGAAAACCTACTGAATGAGCTTCTGGAAGAGGCCCCAAGGGCATGGGATCTGAGGGTTAGAATTAGCCTCATGAAGGTTTTGTAGCAAACTAAAGGGAAGAGGAAGGGCATCAGCAGAGACAGGTAAGTTTGTAAGTGGAATAACAAGTGTTTCCACATAATGGGAGGAAGTGAGCGAGGTCATCTGTGAGATTAAAGGAAAGGGGGTGGTATTGCAGTTGACAATTAGGAGAAAGTTTTTCAGTTTGTGGCAAATGAGAGAACACACTGACTAGATAGCCTGTTTTTTCTAAACATTTAAATCATGTAATCATTTTTCTGATTTCATGCTTGCCAAGCAACTAGTATTCATAAGTTGACTTACTTGTAGTTTTCTCAACGAATTTTAGTTTTTACTATAGTTGTTATTATTATAAGGAAGAAATGAACTGCACAGGATGAAATGTATATTCTTGTCTACATGACAGTTATGTTTCTTACTGTAAATTACTACAATAACGTTTTTGTTTTATACCACCAGCAATGGCAAGTTTGGTTTATGGGAATGCCCTTGAACAAGTTCAATGTGAATGGGTTTACTGTGCAGGGCACGTATCTGGGTCTGAGCCCACAGGCACAGGGGACCGTGATGGGTGGGCCATGCACTCTGGGGAAGGCCTCTTCCCTGGGCTGGGGAAGCCGGGCTGGCCTGTCTTCATCTGTCATAATTTCATACATTCTTTTAAACTTTCCATTATCAGTTCTGAAACCAGAGCCAAACTAGTGTAAAAAGAACTGGGAGTATCTCAACAAGGTACAGAAAACATAGGTCAATTCCAAAAGAAAAGAACAGAAAGGAAAATTTAGGGTAAAAAGGAAAAATAGCATAAAACTCCTGATGTATTGGGATTCAAGGCAATCATCATCTCTATACACCAAGTCATTCCTTTGTTTCTCATTTAGTAAATATTTATTGATCATCTACTACTTACTAGGAAGACAGTGATGAACAAGTGAGACCAGCCTCTTTCCTTGCAGTTCCAACTGACAAGTACTGCCAAGATGCAGTCTGAAGAGAGTATAATAGAATAGAACAGAATAAAACAGAAAGATACTCAGCATGTTAGTTTCTTGCTGACAATTTTCTTCTGTGACTCAATACAATTGATCAACAATTGACAGAGATTAACTGAAAAATCTTGTGCTATATTTACCATAGCAGATAATAATATGGTGCTAAAAATCCTTTTAAAAGGAAATTGTGTTGCTTAAAAATGAACAAGTAAAAATATCTTCGAGTTGGATAATGCATCAAGGAATCATCGCTTTTAATTTTCTGATTTGAAGAATAAGCAGAAGAGCACATTTATATCCAACAGGTCAGCAAAATGTTGCAGCTGAAAGATAGGTCTCAATGACATTTAAAAGTTAAATTAAAAAATAATGAATTAATATAAACATCCAGAGTGGGCTTTTATCATCAAAATATATTATGCCTTTAGGGATATTATAGCAAGGTCTCTAGACACAAAGCTAAAAAACGAATACTAAAAAAGCAAATCATATAGGTCCTTACAATGCGAAAATGCTCATCTCACCATACTCCATAGTAGAGCTCTGCTAAGAATAAGAGAAGAAGATAAAAGAGGTAACAGAGCTTTTGCTGGCTATAAAAGCTAAATCTATTTCTAATTGTTATGCATTACACACACACACACACATTCTCCTATAAACAATCCCAAAGAGAGGTAAAAATTCTTTGAAAGGCTGAGATCTGGATGCCCAGAGCACTTGCTGCAACAAAATGAAGAAAGAAAAAAAGAGAAACCACAGCTTGCAAATGTAGAACTAAGAGTGACCCGGCTTCTCTGGTGAGTGATACGTCTTTGTACTTCTGGCTCAAGGATGTTATGAAAACCCTGGGTAAAACTTAAAGCCATTTCCCTCAGCATTCGGCAATGATTCTGAAAGGCAGCAAGGATATCTTGCAGCAGTTTAGATGGCTACATGACAGATGAAAGGGGCATGGGCAGTTGGAAATAAAAAGAGACAAAATTTATTCAGCAGCTATAAATTCTACTTTTTTTTTCTTTGAGACAGAGTCTCACTCTGTTGCCCAGGCTAGAGTGCTGTGGCGTCTGCCTAGCTCACAGCAACCTCAAACTCCTGGGCTCAAGCGATCCTTCTGCCTCAGCCTCCTGAGTACCTGGGACTACAGGCCCCTGCCACTACGCCCAGCTAATTTTTTTCTATTTTTAGTAGAGACGGGGTCTCTCTCTTGCTCAGGCTGGTCTCGAACTCCTGAGCTCAAGTGATCCTCCCTCCCAGAGTGCTAGGATCACAAGCATGAGCCACCGTGCCCGGCCTTATAAATTCTACTTTATGCAAGACATTTTACATACATAATTTGTTTAAGCTCAACAACCCTAACGAGCAACTGTTACTTTCATTTTTCAGGATATAGTATTAGAGAAGTTATCAATCACCCGAGTTAGTGACAGAGCCGGGATTCAAAGTCATAACCGTGCAACTTGGAGATGATTCTCACCAAGGAGGAGTGGGCCATGTAAAAGCATCACTCTGGAGAGACAGGCAGGGAGACACCCCCTGATGTGGCAGGTCTGGGGATACTATTGTAACTGCAGCAGCTGTTGGGATTGGCCTTGGCTGAGAGAATATCAAAACCTCAGACAAGAGTCTCTTTGACTCATGACTTAGAGACAACATAAAGAGGAGACTTATTCTAAAATTCGAGTACTAAATTTGAGTTACTAAACAGTTAATTTACAACCCAAAACGTAAGCCATATTTTGTTGGCCACCCTACTTGCGATCCACACAGACTCACATGAGGCAAACAGCAGCTCTCTGGAGTGGTCATCCTCTGCTCTGGCCAACATCAGGCCCTCATGTTCTTCCAAACATGCCTGGGGGCCCCAGAACATATAACACGTGTGCCCTGCACAATATTCATTAGGCTACCAGGTAGAAACTATTATTATTATTATTTTTGCTCTTCATTGATTGGATTATAAACTCCATTATACCAGAGTCTTCCTCATGCCTGTATCCTCAGAGTGCAGCCAAATCCCTAAGTTCATGAAGATACTTGACAAACAATGAGCAAATGGGGGATGGCCCCAGCTCCACCATGGCAAAAGCCAGATGGCTACTGCTGACCACAGGACTGAGGGCACCGCTGGCCACTGCACCAGAGAGGCCATCACCACTCCCTGCAAACGGCAGCATGTCCGTTCATTGTGGCCAAAATCTGCTGCTACCAAAACTGCTGATGCCCTGTTTGCAATGAATATCCCACAAATGATATTAACGATATAGTGATTTTAATTATTTACCTGATTTCTGTAGTCCTCTTGTTTTATGCCTCAGGCTATATGACAGATAATGGGCTATTCTCAGAATTACCTTGCCCTTCTGAATTTTGTCCTATTGTCTTTGAAATAACCCTATCTTCATGGTTTCTTTTTCCCCTCAGAATACCATTCTAAACTTATTATATATATAGATATGCTTATTATGTGTTTATCACATATATATGCATATGTATATACATGTATATATAAATATTGTATGTATAATTATGTAACATAATATATGTGTATAATTATATATAATTTATTATATATGTGTTATATATGCATATCTGTATATATGTAGGTTTATTATATGTAAGCTTATTATATATCATACATGATTAATATACATATTTATGTGTGTATATATATGAAAGGGAAAGAAAGAGGGGGAAGATATCTTTAAATAAAACACAATGTGTTTTGGGTGTTAATTTCCAAATATTTCTTTCTAGAAATTGGTGCCCACCTTAGCTTGTGCCTGAGGGAAGTGGCTTTGATTTTTGCCCATCTGTAGTGTCTCCAATTCTGTATCTAACATTATTAATATCCTGGGCCATCTGGCCGAATCTTCATGTACATAAATCAAGAAGTAACAGGATTTTGTAGCTGTCATTTTAAAAAAATTCTTTTGGATTTTTGTTCTCTGTATATTTCCTTCATTATAACTGGTTATTCATGCCTTTTGTATTTCTTGCCCAAGATTTATGGGGCTTGAAGACAAGATTCCATCCTGGCTTTTGTCATTCTAAACCCTGTCCTATTTTGAGACATTAAGCTAAGTGCAAATGAAAGTGAGAAGGTGTATTTGGGGGAGAAAGGGGAAGGAAGTGGGGGAGGTAAGATTTTTCTAAGACTAAAATAAAAGAGGTCAGAATTGATGGGGGTTGAGCAGATCTAGGGGTGGGGCTGGGGGGGGGGAGAGGAGTGACCAGCTTCAGCGCAAATTCCTTCCAAGGGAAACAGGAAGGTTGGGTCTCTGGCCAGGGGCTTCCCAGAAGCAGCTCAGATTCCTGAACGTGTGTAGCTCAGGAGCAGACTGACAGGACGGATTTCTGCATGCTCAAACTAGAAGCAAGGCCAGAAGGTCAGTGTAGCCCTTCAGCTATTTCCTGGATCTTTTCATATAAACCTTCCCAATTCTGTATGATCCCAGCCCCTAAATGACTGAGATTAAATTTCTTGCCATCCTACTGGAATAGTACTCTGGAAATTAGAATTCAGTTGATTTAAAGAAAATAAAGACAATGATAATGTTTGCACAATCTTGTGTGCTGAGGTTGGATCCTGCTATTAAGACTTTTTTAACGTAAAAAAATGTAAAACTTCTTCAGTGCCCCTGCAATGAACTCATTCATTCAACACATATTTACTGAAGGCCTTCTAAGTGCCAGGCAGTCAGGATATAGTGGTGCACAGGGCAGATATGCCAGAGCTTGCAGCCTAGCAGCAGGGTAAACTAGTAAACGGGTACTGAAATATAGTATGCCAAGAATAATGACAGGTAAGATGAGTTTATTAGAGGAGATATACGAGACCACTAAACTCAGACATAAGGAGTCAGACAAGAGAACGTTCCTCCAGGAAAAGGCTTGGAGAGAAGAGAATGTGCACTAAGTACTAGAACAATTAAGAGTTAAACATGGAGTTCAAGGTGGGGGGGGTGGAGAAATGAGTTCAGAGAGGTCACCAAGGTCCACGTCACTTTAAGGGACTTGGACTTTTAAGTGATTCTTCAAACTTTCATATCTAGTACAAGTTTTCATCAGTCTTCTAAGAGATTTTCATTCTTCCATTGCTTTTTGCATACATTTTGGCTACAGCCATTGATTCAGCAGGAAAAGCATCTCTGATTTGTAAATTTGCTGGCTAGCATCTCCACTTTTCTCAGAGCTGTGCTATTCAGTAAGCAGTGAGAGGGATTGTATGAGTCAGGAATGTTTTTAGCCAGAAAGGGGCGGTTTCTAGTCTGGGTACTACCTGAAAATGCCTCCTCATTGCACAGGATTCATTTAGCTCTGTTTTGCTTCCTTTGTTGCAATTTCAAATGTCCCCATGATTGCAGCAGTTGAGTCAACTTCTGTGTAAAATAAGGAAGGGGAAATTTACTTCTACTTTCAGTTTAGGTTTATATTATCGGATTTTAATATTTCTGTTCTAAAAATGAGCCTGCATTCAAAAATTAACCAGATTGGATGATTTACTAGACTACAGAAGACTTACAACCCACCCAGAACTACACAGGCCCAGGCAACTTGGGGCTCAGCACTGCCAGGGGGTTTGCTCAGGGTAGGATAAATTAAGCCCTTCTAAAGTAAAAATCGGATATGGTTGTATTTAAAAAAAAAAAACCACTCTCAACTATGTCATCACCATTTGGAAAATTAGAGACAGCTTAAACATTAACATTGTAGTCACTAGTTCAAATGCAAGGAAAGCTAAAACTTTCCATTTCCTAGGGCTGGAAAGAGTCCAGTGAATTTTGCACCTGTCCAAAGCAGTTGGATGAACAAACGATTATTATTATGATGGGTTTTATAGTCACAGTGTGCAACAGAATTGTAGCATAACATTTAAAGAAAGTTACAAATATTTAGGAGCAAACAATGGATTAAAAAAATATCTCAAACTGTTTATCGTATTCCTGAGAGGCATGAAGGTAACTGAAAAAAAGATTATGGATGATCTCACAGCCCCCTAGAGAATAAAGTTAGTTTAGAAGGTGATGTGCTTTTGGATTCACTTAGCTTGATAATTTATCTAATTCTTTGTTATGTTTGAACTTTTTCAGCTTGGGTGAATTCTACTTGGGATTCATGATATGGACTGCTAAAGAGTTTATAAATACTGTACCATATTTTCCCCTCTGTAATGTCCAGGTGTGCTGACCACTAGGTCCTCGTGACAAAAATTCATATACACAATGGTTTCTTATACCAACTACCACCTGACACAGTCTTCTATGAGGGGACTAGGCAGCCTGCATGGCCAGAGACATTTTATGTGTTTCCATCCACAGTCGTCCAAGGCCAGTAAGTTCACCGATTTGCTGGGGTTGCTGGCATACCTTGCCAACTCTTTGATTTCAATTATGTCAGTGAGGTAGGAGCCATCGCACACTCTGGCCATCCGCCAGGTAAGAGACAAGACTGAACATTTCAGGGTGCAACATTGTTGTTTAATACAGGAGAAGCAAAGTTTTAAACCACAATTACTCATTGCTCCACTGTGACTCTCCAAATGTAAGATCCATTTAAAGCAAAAGTTTCAGGAAAGTGCGTCATCATGGCCTCCTACCTTAACAAGCAAGGGAAAAAGGTAAAAATCTTTCATTCTGACAAAGTCATAGGCTTTAGAACCCCTAGGCAAAGCAACTGGAAGCCAGAGGTTTATGAAAATGTAAGAAAAGAGATTGTGAAGTGAAATTTTTAGAGATAAATGCTATATGGAAATAAATAACAATATTAGAACATTTTTGCATCTGAGTTTTATTGAAAAGGAGCTTTCTCTCTGTAGCTGAATGCAGACCTTCAGATTAAACCAAACACAACAAATATCCTATCAGAGACTAAGGACATAAAAGAGATCACAAAATATTATACTAGTCACAGTTCTCATCTATTCCACAGTTGGTTAAAATAGATAAATTTCGAGATTATCATTTACCTGGAAGATTATGAATCTATTGAAGACAATTATACATACATGGATCTAACAATGACATTTAAAAATATTTTAAAATCTCAAAATGTATTCATTGCAGTCCTTTGATGAAATTAACAATAATAAAAGTAACATTGGCTGGGGGCATGGCTGCTGCCTGTCCTGTAGCACCAGCTATTCAAGGAGGCTGAGGTGGGAAGATCACTTGAGGCCAGGAGTCCAGGACCAGCCTGGGCAACATAGCAAGACCACATGTCTAGAAAAGGTTTTGAAATAAAAATTCAGCCGGGCATGGTGTCACATGCCTGTATTCCCAGCTTCTTCAGAGACTGAGTCAGAGGATCACTTAGGTCAGCACAAAAAATGAGACCCCATCTCTAAAAGAAAAAAAAAAAGAAGAAGAAAATAAAATAAAATGTAACATTGGTAATATATCTAGTAAAATGTCTTAAAATACGCCTAAAATTATTCTTATTATTATTGTTATTTATTAAACCTAGCATAGTACCCTAAAAACCCAGTTTATATACCTATGTCACTTGACTAAGACATACAATTCTTTACCTCCATATCAGTATAGATTATATTTTTGAAGACTGAATATATCATGAACACAGCATATTTGTATGAATAAGCACTTACTAGATTTCTCTTTATTGGCATAAATTTCTACTGTAAAATTTATCCTGAAAAAGAACATATAGATTACCCATATTTTAGTGAGAATAATCTAGAAAATTACTAATCAGTACTGGTATAACTAATAGGTACTGGTGATTCCTATTCTTGTAATTAGGAAGCATTATTTAAAAAACAAACTCATAAATTTGTGAAGAAGGAGATATACCCTAAACATGGATCATAATTAATGGGGAAAACTTAGAGACATTCCTATTCCCTTAAACAAACTGATTGACAAAGTAAATTTTTATCATGTACCTAGGTATTATGATAGGTATTGAAGATTTTTTAAAAAGAAAGAAAGAAAGAAACAAGCATGAGCTCTGCTCTCAAGGGACTAAGAATCTCGTACAATTTGCCACCGGGCACATGCTTCAATGTCTAATGAGGCAAACAGCTATTGTTACTTATCTTTCTTTTGGAAATTCTGGATAGAGTATAAGATAAACAGAGACAAAACAGTAACTATTTGAAAGAGCTTCATTATTTGCCACTGATATTTTTATGAGAAAAGAAAACCTAAGAGAGAGATTACACAAATTTGGGAATTAGTAAGAGAGTTTAATAAACTGGTAGAATATAAGCTTTATGTTAAAGTAATAGTTTACAATATAACAACAATAAAGAGTTTGTAAACATAATAGGAAAAAAAGTTTACATAAAGAGCAACAAAATAATAAATGCCAAAAAACCCTAGGGATTGCCCTAACAAGAAATATGTTAGAGTCACACACATACATCCACACTCACAGAAAACACCCTTAAAATTACTAAAATGCATGATGAGGTTAAAATAGATGGATATTCTACATTGCTGGATGAAAAAATTAAATGTGATAAAGATCTATAAAGATATTAATTCATCCCAGATTAATTTATAAATTTAACATAATCCCAATCAAAATGGCAGTGTTTTTATTATTATTCATGGTATTAAACATGATGTTTGATGTTTCTAAGGTTCATCTAGAAAGGCAAATTTGTGAGAAAAGCTAAGAAAATTTTGAAAAAGAAACGTGGTGGAGAAGATCTGCCCTACTAGACATTAAAGTATACTATATCATAAAAATAATAGAAGGCTGGGTGCAGTGGCTCACGCCTGTAATCCTAGCACTCTGGGAGGCTGAGGTGGGCGGATTACTGGAGGCCAGGAGTTTAAGACCAGTCTGAGCAAGAGCAAGACCCTGTCTCTACAAAAAATAGAAAAATTAGTCTGGCGTGGTGGTGCGTGCCTGTAGTCCCAGCTACTTGTGAGGCTCAGGCTGAGGCAGGAAGATAGCTTGAGCCCAGGAGTTTGAGTTTGCAGTCAACTATAATTATTAGGTAGGTAGTGAGGGATTCTGAGTCTCCTAGGGATGAAAGTGGATGCTGTCGCCCATCATCTTGGTCCTGCCCCACCCTAATTCTCCATACCTGGAAGGAGGGAATACTCTACGAATCTGCCAATCAGAACCTGGTGCACTAGCTGCAAAAGAATGCAGAGGACTCTGTAGCCGACAGGCCAAGCAGCATGGGTACCGTAAAGTCCGGAAAGTGACCTAGAACCCACATGCGCAGTTAAGGCGCAGGTCATGTGACTCCCGACTGTCCAATCAAAGTGGTTCCATGGTGACCCCTGAACCATGAGGGAAGTCCCTATCCCGGCACCACAAAATAAGATGCGGACCATAGCCAAGCTCTCTTTTGCGCTCTTCTTACTTCCACTCTCTTTGCTGCGACAGTGGGCCCCGTCATCATCTGTGGCGTATGTACCATGCTCTGTAAACCTATATCTTGCTCTTGCCCTATAATCCTATCTTTGTCTCCCCAGTAAACCTCATTTTCGTGCTTGCCTAACTTTGGCGTGTCTGGTCATTCCTCAGCCTTGAGCGGTGCCAAGAACCGACAGTTTCAGACTAAAACCTGACATAATGACACCACTGCACTGTAACCCAGGTGACAAAGCGAGACTCTGTCTCAAAAATATAATAATAGGACAGACAATTGTTGCAAATATTGTTAGACAATGAACCAGAATTGACAGATATAAAACAGAGTTTAGTGTCATGAGTCAACAGGAAAGAAAAGGATTATTAAACAAATAGTACTGAATAAACTCACAAATTATTGGCAGAGAGTATCAAGTTTATTTCTCATATTAGAATAAACGTCATAATAATGGATTATAGGACTATATGTAAAAAATAAAAATGTGAAAGTACTTTCTTAGCACAAATGTCTTATAAGTCCACTAGAAAGATCATTACATTTAATTGAATAAAAAATTTTAAAATTCTGTACATAAAAATACACTTAAAATTTGTTTGGCAAAGGACAAAGAGAGGGAATATATTTGCAAAATATTTGGTGGGTAGAAGGTTAACATCCTTTCTTTTTTCCTTTTTTCCTTTTTTTTCTTCAATAGACATGTATTAAATTTGGGCCGACACTGTGTAGGAGTTGAAAATTCAACGGCAAATACAGACATTCAGTGCCCACGGCTGCTGCTATCCACAGAGTACCTCTGTGGGAACTGGAGAAAAATGCGCCCCTGTTGGTTGCGGATTGTGGCATTAAGAAGGGCTGGATTTCAGGCTCCACTGGCTGGCCTCAGAGGTAATCCTGGGCAAGAAACTTGCACGACCCTATTTGGTTACTCTTCAGTTCTGCTTACAGCCTAACAGGCAAAAAAGTCAATTAAGCAATTATTATGTAAGGATGCAAAGCAGTACAGAGTAGGGGGCACTTAACCAGAATTGAGAGGTGGGGGATTAGTAGCTAGTGGCAGTGGCAATTAAGCTGAGAAGTGAAAAATGAGCAAGATTTTCACGTGGAGGAAGAACAGCCTGTGTACGAAGGAGCGGTCCTCATTCTGTAATGAGCTTTTGCAACCAATACAGAAAAAAAATTGTCATCACAAAATAAAATTAGGCAAAATACCCTAAAATTTACAGAATATTAACTAAAAAACATTAAAAATTGCTTATCTTCTCAAGTAATCAAAGAAATTCAAATTGAACCAGCAATGGCGATGCTAGTTTTCTTCTATAAAATTGAGAATACTTGATAATTGTGCTACAAACCTTGAAAGAACTCAAGCAATTTTTCTTTCAAAACTCTAATATTAAGTAAAAACAATAATACGAGAAATGCAAGGATATAAATGTAAGGGTGCTCATGATCAAACATTATGGATGTCATCACTGACGAATGGATAAATAAAATGTTGTATATCCATACAATGGAATATTATTCAGCCACAAGAAGGAATGAAGTTCTGATACATGCTACACCATGGATGGTTCTTGAAAACGTTTCGCCACATGAAAGAAGCCAGTCACAAAAGGCCAGGCAGAGAAGTAGCTGTTTGGTGGTTGGAGAGCAGACAGAGATTGAGCTGGGTGAATACTGGATGGGAACTAAAGGATACAGTGTTTCTTTGTGAGGTGATGAAAATGTTCTTAAACTGACTGTGGTGGTGGTTGCACATAGTTGGGCATATACTAAGAATCACTGGATTGCACACTTTAAATGGGTGAATTACTTGGTATGTGACTTATATAGCTCAATAAAGCTGTTTTAAGAAATTATCCAAAAAATTTACAGATGGTTAGACAATATCACGATACAAGTATAAATTAGAATAGTATGTTTGAAACACTGCATAATATGATGTTAAAGTATGCAAACAGTATTATTTATATCTATAGAACATTGACATTGATTAGTTATTTCTGGGTGTTGGTATTTGTGGGTGATTTTTATCTCTTTCTTATTTTTTTGTTCATTTAAATTCTTCCATAGCGTAGGCATCCATTTTTACAATGAAAGGAAATGATACATCAGCAAAAAAGATCAAAACAAATTTGTAAAAATTAAGAAAATGCCCAAAACTAAACTTTTGAGAGAAAAATAGAGGTCCTAGAAGTTAAAAATCTTAAAATTTAGTAGTTCATTGGGTTTCTTTTTGTTTGTTCCCTTTTTCTTAAAAAAAAAAAAGTATACTATTTTACACAATTAACTTTATGCCCTACATTTCCTGTGGTGAGCCACAAGCTATTTTAAAGTGTTTTCTCTCATGTTAGTCATTCAGAAGAAAAAGCAAGCTGTTCACAAATGATATAAAGCTCTAAAAATCCTATTTTCTTCTTGTGATTTGAACATAAAAAAAAAGGAGTGATTCAGTGGGTACTCCATAATAAGTGCCAGAGGGAGAAGATTTCTAAGCTGCTGATTCACTTAGAGATGAAAAACAGTGTAAAAAACTACTAATAAAACTCTTGAAACCATAATACAAATTTTAGAATTATTTAAGTTGAACTTCTTTTCCATATGAGGAGTTTAAGCAGCTTATAAATGACTTTTTTTAAATCATCTTTACCTTTTCCAAATGGAAAGAATATAATGTGTTAATGCATAGAAATCCATATGTAGGCATGGAATAACATGTCTATTACTTGCTTTAAAATACTTCAGCAATAGGAAAGAAAAAACATGGATGGATGAAGCATATATGGTGAAACTTTGATAATTATTAATTCTAGGTTATTGAAATCTTTGGGCTTATTGTGTGATTTGAAAGTTTTTATAACAATATTTTTAATATAATAATTTTGTCTTGGTAGGTTGTATGTTTCCAAAAATTCATCCCTTTCTTCTGGGTTATCCAATATTTTATCATATAATTGCTCATAGTAATCTCTTATGAGCTTTTGGATTTCTGTGGTGTTAGGAATTCTCACAATTATGATTTTACTTATTTGAGACATCTTTTTTCTCAGTCAAGCTAAAGGTTTGTCAATTTTGTTTATCTCTTCAAAAAACCAACTCAGTGTCAATTTTTTCTGTTGTTTTTCTAGGCTCTATCTCATTTATTTCTGCTCTGATCTTTGGTCATTTCCTTTCTTCTACTAACTTTGGGCTTAGTTTGTTCTTCTTTTTCAAGTTCCTCGAGGTATAAAGTTAGGATGTTTATTTGTGGTCTTTCTTTTTTCTTTACGTAGGCATATATCACTATAAACTTCCCTCTTAGAACCGTTTTGGTTGCATCTCATAAGTTGGTAATTTGTGTTTCCATTTTCATTTGTTCAGGAGATTTTTTAAATTTCCCTTTTGATTTCTTTCTTGACCTACTGATTGTTCAGGAGTGTGTTATTTAATTTCCATACATTTATTAATTTTCTAGTTTTCTTCCTGTTATTGATTTCTATTTCCATACCATTTGTGGTCAGAAAAGATACTTGATATGATTTCAATCTTCTTAAATTTGTTGACTTGCTTTGTGGTGTAATGTATGATTTTTCTTGGAAAATTTTTCATGTGTACTTGATAAGAATGTATTGATATATTCTGCTGCTGTTGGATGGTATGTTGTGTATATATTTGCCAGGTCCATTTGGTCTAAAGTGTAGTTCAAGCCCAGTGATTCCTTATTGATTTTCTGCCTGGATGATCTATCCATTGTTGAAAGTGGGGTTGAAGTCCTCTACTATTTTTGTATGGCTGTCTATTTCTCCTTTCAGATCTATTAATATTTGCTTTATATAAGCCAACTTTGCTATTCAACCAAAGAGTGACATAATCACGAGCTGCTTACTAGCTGTATGACTGTCAGATTAGTTACTCAAGTTCTAGGTACCTATGAAATAGTATCTATCTCACAGAGTTGTGAGGACTAAATAATATAACATATAGGCATTAGAACAATGCCTGGTATATAATAGGCACTCAAAACTATTAAACTTTATTACTATGATGATTAACACCATAGGCTTTGGAGTCAAACAGACCAGGTTTCTAACCCCAGGTCCCTCATTTACAATCTCTCTCTCTCTTTTTTTTTTTTAATATGGCAGTTTATTTAACCTTTCTGTAAATTCTTCCACTCTGAAATTTGGGTAACAAGTGCTAAAATTCAATGAGTAATATATACATGAAACAAGGGGAACATTCAATAAATATTAGTTTTATTACAATAATAATGATACCTCTTCTATTTCAGAAATTCTATGATTCCACGAAAAAGTTACTGAATGAGATTATTTTACAATTTGATTTCCAACACTGTTTCTTTTAAAACTACCATATTTTGTATTTGAAACATGCTTCAAGAATAGAAAACTCTCTCCAGAGAGCATTTGCTGAGGGGCACATTGGTCATCAGAAGAGCTGGGAGCCCTTTGGTTTCTGCTGACTGGAACCTTCCTCTGAGCTCTCCACCGACGGGCTGCTCACCTCTCACCTGACAACTCCTCTTCTCTCCAGAGCATCAGCATCCCATTGCCAGGAGACTCTTCCAGAAATGTGTAAAATATCTCTGTGGTATTTTTGTCTTCTTTTAATATTTTTGGAAGAAAAGTTTAAGAAATGCAAAGTATGAGCATTGCAACATTTTAAAATACGCTCTTAAGAACTCATCAGCGTCTAAAGAAAAAAACTATCATCTGACTCCTGATTGCCCTTCAACAACAGTTGAAGATTTACTGCTTTGTTGTCAAAGAAATATTTTCAAATAATGTCTGTATATTTCTTTTTATATCTCTGTAACTGAAGCAAGGAACCCCAAACCAAAAAGTACTTTGAATCAATTTTAAGTATGAAACATGAAATTTGCCATCAGCATCTAGCATGATGTGTTTCCTATGGTAAATGCTCAAAAAACGTATGTAAATTATAACTGAAAAAATTACCCAAAATAAGTGGTCTTATAATTTAGCATTATTAAAGATGCATTTGGAAAGGCAAAAAGAGGACACTTAAGCCTATATCAAGTACAGATGCCCCTTGAACAACACGGGAGTTAGGGCATCAACCCCTCCACCCAACGCAGCTGAAAATCTACATATAACTTTTGACTCCTCCTAAACTTAATGACTAATAGCCAACTGTTGACCAGAACCCTCACTGAATAACATAAACAGCCAATTAACACTTTTTTTTACATTATATGTATTATAAACTATATTCTTACAATAAAGGAAACTAGAGCAAAGAAAACATTATTAAGAAAGTCATAAGGAAGAGAAAATATATTTACTGTTCATTAAGTGGAAGTGGATCATTATAAAGGTCTTCATCATCATTGTCTTCATGTTGAGTAGGCTGAGGAGGAGGAGAAAGAGGAGGGGTTGGTCTTGCTGTCTCAGGAAGGGCAGAGGCGGAAGAAAATCCATGCATAAGTGGACCCACGCAGTTCAAATTCATGTTGTTGCAAGGGTCAACTGTGGTTACTTCTAAGTCTAGGAACAAAAAAAAAGTTATATTGTATACAGAAGCTCTTAAATATCCTACACGTTATTTTGTCTGTGCATACTAACCCAGTATTAAAGTAAAAGACAGTAGGACTTCAGTATTTGAACTCCTTTAGTATTTGAACTGCAATACCCAACCTGGCTTGTTTTGTTAAATTTTGTTAAATAGTGCAAACTATTTCAATTTTAGATGAGCACTCTCTCTAAAAGGTTTTCTGGTCATAAATATTCTGAATAAAATTAAAGATGAAATTTTCTGGGAAATTTGCTTTGGAGTAGAAAAGAAAACCTACAGTGAGAGATTAAAATTAACTTTTTGGTGGGCACAACATAAGTAGTACATTAAAAATTTATAATATGTTTTAAAATGCAATCTATCTTCTATGCCTTGAAATTTTAAATCCCTAAGGCATTCTGCAATATGTCAACCTTTCAATTATTAGTAAATGTCAAGAACCACTTGGTCTGTGGACACCATAATGGAGAGAAGCCAAATCCAAGAGTAAAACAACCAGGCCTTGGTGTTCTGTAGAAGCTAAAATTTCACAGAACATCAGACAAGGCTACTCTGTGACTATGATGGATCACAAAAAACAAGACCACCCTGTAATCATGTTTGAACACAGACAAAATCATGAACATTGTCCAATGCACAAAAAGTGACCAAACATTCCTCTATCCTGGCTAATAGGAATGATCGCTGCTTTTTTACAAAGTATATTGTTAGCCTTGATCTGGACTTTTCTCCTAGATAAGATCTATTTAGATATCCAAATATCCTTATAGACTTACTTTCACTTCCTAAAAATATCCAATCCAAAGCAAAGACTCCCTTCCTTGGAGGGGGAGAGGGCCTTCCCCAAAATCACCTAAGAAAAGCAAAAATTCTATAATTTCAAACAGCCTCTTACTGAGATACCCTTTAGTTTTTCAAAGTTTGCATTCTCTTTTGCTGCCCAGTGTAATAAATCCAAATTTTCAATCACAGGTATACTCCTGGTAATATAAGGTAAAAGGCACTGAGAAAAGTATGAGAGAATCCCTTTTCATTGTCAACCTTTTCCTCTTCACTGCTTCCTTTCTCTCAGCATATAAACTTTTAAAATAACAACTAATACTTACTAAGCACTTTCCCTTTAATAGCTCCCTTTTTAGCCTCACAAATGCCCTATAAGACGAGCACTCAAAAGCACCATAACATTAAGTAAAACGCAGCTGATGAGCAGCCTGAGATTTCAATAAATGCATTATGGAGGAAAAGCATGTGATCTTCATCACTATACAGAACTGCATCTTGGCCAGGCATGGGGGCTCAAGCCTGTAATCCCAGCACCTTGAGAGGCTGAGGCAGGACAATCGCTTGAGCCTAGGAGTTTGAGGTTGCTGAGAGCTGAAATCATGCCACTGCACTCAAGCCTGGGCAACAACAGAGTGAGACTCTGTCTCTTTAAAGAAAAAAAAAAAAAAGGCCAGCATCTTATACACAAAAGAAAACATAAGATAAACCACTTCCCCTATCTGGTTCTGTCACTCTCGGTTTTTGTCATAATTAAACTTCAGGTTGTCCTCACAGCCTGTCCTCTCTTAAATTTCATTAACTGTGTCAACTTAAAAAACTTTCTGGCTTCCATACCCAATAGTCTACCCAAACCACTCCCATCAAGACCACCAATGACCTCACAAAACAGCATGGGAAAAGAAAACGGGCTTTAGAATTATGTAGGCTTGAATTTATATCCCAGCAAGTTAGTGAACATCTCTAATCTTCAGTTTTGCTTCATGCAATTCTTGAGAGATCAAATGAGATAATAGATACAAAACACCTGGCACATTGTTGTCATTAAAAATGATAATATTATGGATGAATCAACAACATTTGATATTCACTACTCTTTCTTTCTTAAAATAATCTATACCTTTGACTTTTAAAAGTCCACTCTCTTTTGGCATTCCTCCAATTTTCTAGAAGATTCTTGGTCTATTTCCAAATTATATCTTCATTTGCTTAAATCTCAAATACTGATATTCCCCAGGGGGTTACTTTTGGCACTTTTCCCTTCTTGCTTGAGATCAATGATTCTCACTTTGTGTGTGTAGTGGTGGAGACCTGAAGGGGCCTATCAGAATTACTAGGAGAGTTTTTTCAAACTACATATATTCCATCTTTGACCTGTAGGAGATTCTGGTATATCCCCCCATAAGGGCATAATGTACTGTATTTTAATTTATTGTGATAACTAGTCTTTCTAGATTTATAAAGACTCAGTATTTCTTTGATTTTGTGGCACACATAAAAGCACATCTAAAATGCTAGGTGACAGGTGTAGAAGGAATCCTTCTCTTTCCCTACATTTCTTTCTTGGGTCATAAAATAGGTACTCATACCAAATTTTCTCACCTCTCAAGAGGTGCTCAGGACTTTCCTGCAATACTTACCCTTCCTTGGGGATGATCTGGGGAGGCAGCTGCCATCATTCTTTCCACCCTTTTTCTCCCAAGAGAACAAGAGAAAATTGCTTAATAGGAAAATTGGTGACCAGCTGATATCCATTGTTCAATGTTTCTTTACTGGACAATTTAATGTATTAAAGGTCATTGCCTATAAATGACCTTATTTCTTGGAGCTAATTGTTTCTTTCTCTCTCTCTCTCTCTTTCTTGGCTCTTGTACACCTGTGTACATTTATATGCACATCCTTGCAAGGCTACAAGTGTTCTCTCTGTTTCCTGCTTTGGGTGAGTAAACATCACTAGCCTTACCCTACATGAGAAGCCTGCAATTTTCCAGGTTCTTATCTATGCCAAGAAGGTTAAGTTCAAACCATGATGGGCAGTAGGGAAATCAGCAGCAATCACCACTGCAGGGAGGGCATCATGAAAATGCTGAAGTTCAACCACTTTGCTGTTAATTCCTTGTGGGATCACTCTATCAGTCAGGATGCTAGAGAAGAGGACAGACGAGTAGCACTCAGCAGAGCAAAAATGAAACAATATGTTGTATCGTATGTGTTTCTTTTCATTAAGAGAATGCAACTTCCTTCTTATGAGTTGCCTTTCAATAACTGATAACTTAACACTATAGGACTGTGGTCCCCATCCCCCAGGCCGCGGACAGGTACCAGTCAGTCCGTGGCCTGTTAGTAAGTGGGCCTCACAGCAGGAGGTGAGTGGCGGGCAAGAGAGTGAAGCTGCTCCCCATCACTCACATCACTGCATAAGCTCTGCATCCTATCGGATCAGTGGGGGCATTAGATTCTCAGAAGAGTGCGAACCCTACTATAAACTGCTCATAAGAGGGATCTAGGTTGTGTGCTCCTTATGAGAATCTCATGCCTGATAATCTAAGGTGGAGCTGAGGCTGTGATGCTAGCACTGGGGAGCAGCTACAAATACAGATTATCATTAGCAGATAATCTGTATCTGCTTGTATAGCAGGTTTGACTGCACAATAAATGTAATGCACTTGAATCATCCCCAAACCATCCCCTCTACTGGTCTGTGGGAAAATTGTCTTCCATGAAACCTGTTCCTGGTGCCAAAAAGGTTGGAGACCGCTGCTATAGGACAGTAAAACTCTGAGCTAGGATCACTAATTGAGAAGAATAATTCACATTTGGACACAAGAGCTACATGAGGCAGTGTTTTTTGAATGTAGGCCACAACCTGTTTGTGTGACAAGACACCAAATTATTCATGTCTTTTGCCCACTTTTATGGGGTTGTTTGATTTTTTTCTTGCTGATTTGTTTGAGTTCTTTATAGATTCTAGTTATCAGTCCTTTATTGGATGTAGAGCATGCAAATATTTTCTCCCATTCTGTAGGTTGTCTATTTGCTCTAATGATTGTTTCTTTGGCTGTGCAGAATCTTTCTAATTTAATCAAGTCCCGTTTGTTAATTTTTGTTGTTGCTGTGATTGCTTTTGGGGTCTTCCTCATAAATTTTTTTCCTAGGCCAATATCTATAATAATTTTTCCAACATTTTCTTCCAGAATTCTTATACCTTCGTGTCTTGAGTTTAAGTCTGTTATCCCTCGTGAGTTAATTTTTGTGAGTGGTGAGAGTTTCAGTTTTCTACATGTGGCTATCCAATTTTCCCAGAACCACTTGTTGAATAGGGATTCTTTTCCCTAGTGTATGTTTTAGTCTGCTTTGTCAAAAATCACATGGCAATATGAGGATGGTTTTATATCTGAGTTCTCTGTTCTAATCCATATGTCTTTGTCTCTGTTTTTGTGCTAGTACCACACTGTTTTGGGTACTATAGCCTTGTATAGAAGCTTTTCAAAAGAAGATAGACTAATGGCCAATAAACATATAAAAAATGCTCAACATCTGTAATCATCTGGGAAATGCAAATCAAAACCACAATGAGACATCACCTAACTCCAGTGAGAATGGTATTTATCAAAAAGTCCCAAAACATCAGATATTGGTGTGGATGTGGAGAGAAAGGAACACGTATATACTGCTGGTGCAACTGCAAAGTAGTACAACCTCTACGGAAAATAGTATGGAGATACCTCAAAGAACTAAAAGTAGACCTACCAACCATTTGATCCAGCAATCCCACTATTGGGTATTTACCCAAAGGAAAAAAGTCATTTTATCAAAAAGACACATGTTTATTGCAACACAATTTACAACCACAAAGAGTTGGAATCAACCCAAGTGCCCATGAATATATGAGTGGATTAATAAAATGTGGTATATGTTTACTATGGAGTACTACTGAGCCATAAAAAAGTGGTGAACTAATACTTTTTGTAACAACCTGGATGGAATTGGAGCCCATTCTCCTAAGTGAAGTATCACAAGACTGGAAAAACAAACACCACATGTACTCACTATTAAATTGGAAGTAATCAATCAACACTCATGTGCACATGTGATATTAATAGTAAAACTCAGTGGAAACCAAGCAGGTAGGAGCAGGGAAGAGGGGATGAGTAAATTCACACCTAACAGATACAATGCATGCTATCTTGGTGTTGGGCATACTATAACTTTGACACAAAAGCAATTCATATAACCAAAATGTTTGCACCCCCATAATATTCTGAAATTAATAAAAAAAATTAATCCAGCAAACAAAAACTCAGAAAAAAAAGAAACCAAATTAATAGATTATAACCAGAGGGTTTTTTTTTACATGAAATATAAAAGAACAAAAAATTTCAAAATATATTGATTTTGTTGTGGGGAGAGGAATGAAAAACCTCAGTGGGGTTAATAGTCTTAATGTTACACAACTTACAAGTAGTAAAGTAAGAACTTGAATTCAGACCATTGAATCCATGCCAATGTGCTTTTGGCTACACCATGAATTTCAGTTTTGCTAGTTTCCAATAACTTATCTCCCAAATTCCTCGGTTGATAGTTTTCTTAAACATGAGCATAGTGATTAAGTGCACAGATCTTGGCATTCCAATCCAGGCAAATTACTTTATCTCTTTGTGTCTTATCTGTGGGGTAGTGACTGTACCTACCTCAGAGGGTTTGTTGTGGGTTGAACTGTAATCCTCCAAAATTCATGTGCAAAATCCCCAAACGCTAGTACCTCAGAATGTGACTATATTTGGAGATAGGTCCTTTAAAGAGATAATTTGGTTAAAATGGGGTCAATATGATTGGTGTCCTCATAAGAAGAGGAAATGAAGAGAGACCAGACATGTGCATGCACAGAGGAAAAACCAGGTGAGGACCCAGAGAGAAGGTGGCCACCTGAAAGACAAAGAGGCCGCAGAAGAAAACAAACTTGCTGAAACCTTTTTCTTTGACTTCTAGCCTCCAGAACATTAAAAAAATAAATTTCTGTTGAAGCCCTCCAGTCTACGGTGATTTGTTATGGCAGCCCTAGCAAACTGAGAGGGGGTTGTTATGAAGATTAAAAGTTAATACACATATAAAGTTCCTGGCAATATGAGTCTCCTATCATTGCTGCCCTCAAAGTTTATTTTCTGTATATCTTGAATTCTTAAAGATCACTTCCTTCCTATATGTAATCAGATTTACTTGTTTACTATTTGTCCTGTCTGCTAATTTGTAAGCCTCCAAAGAACAAGATGGCATATTGGCCTGTTCAAATAGAAAAGTGTTTGGAACATATTAAGGGCTCCATAAATATTTGTTAAGTTAATGAAGGCCTCTTGGCCAATGTAGGTGCTCTGCCAAATTATTTTCACTAAACATGGGCCAATTGATTTGAGCAATTTTTCTTTTACACTCATCTCTGGATTCGTGTCCCATTTACTTAAAAAAAAGCAAATTGTATTTCAGGATATAAAGTAGATCGCATAACTGAATCTTATTTTTCTAGTGACCTTATAGAAGTATGTCAAAAGGGAAATAGAGGACATAGTTACAAAAAATATGACAGAATGTTTGGGTAACCACAGAAAACACATCAGGGCAGCATCAGGAATAGGCGCGCAGGAGTGAAAGCACATTGGCTGTGGGTAGCTACCTCCCTCTCTCTAGGGGGCATAGTTTTTACCTCCAGGACAGTGGCACATTCAGTACAGGGATAGGGGTCATCTGTGTGATTCATGAGTCTGATGTAGCAAGGTCAAAGCCACTCATACAACATCCCTAGTCCAGTCCCGGAACCTCTGGCATCATTTACTAATCTTGTATATATCAATGTCCAAGCCCTAGCACTCACACTGGGGGACAGAATCCTGGTTGTGTCACAGGCCCTCTAGAGATCCTACTGAGATTTATGTTGCTGAGCATGAAGTAGAAAGAAAGATTAAAAAGCACAATTTACTTTGAGGAAGGAAGTCTGTTCCTCCTGTTTTACACTGTCCTTGAGAATGTAGTTGTGCCCAAGAGGTAGCAAGAACAGTATCTGTGGGTTGGGCAATGCAGCCAGGCTTTAAAGTAGCAGATTAGGTTCAGTAGAGAAAAAAGCAACATAACCTCTTGGGATAAAAATAATCCATACTCTATTAATAAGACAATGACTATAAGTCATCCCTCACCAAAGACAGTTAAGAGCATCATTAGACCTTGAAAACATCAGTGGAGGATGTTATTTGGTCAAAAGAATCAATAAAACACCAGTCATTTTTCAGGAAGGAAGCAAATTGTGAAACAGGCAGATTGTCTTGCTTGGTTTCTCTATTACGCATCTTGTCTCTAAGGCAGTGAAAACAAGTTCTGGGCCAAGAAACTTTAAAGATGACTTAACAAATCTGGAGTGGGTCAAGGAAGAATACATAACTAAAGTAATATAGACAGTAAAGTAGCTTCTGTATAAGCAAATACTCATGACTCTTTAGTCTGAAAAGATGAAATAAGATGGAATCGAAGTTCATACTATGAGGACAGGTGTAGACAGGATGCATGTAAACTTCACCAGATCACTGAGTTGGAACCTAGGGATCATTCTAATCCAATCCCCTCTTTTAAAATTAGGAAATTGAGACCCAGAGAAGAGAGGAGACTTTCCCAAGGACATCCTACTGTTAATCGCAGAGCAGAGACTAGGCCTTATTTCTCTACCCAACCACCTCTCCCAACTCTGTTCAGAGGCCTCATACTGCACTCTGGCTGGTAAACAATGCCTACTAAAGAATCCCTTCCAGGCCTGTTCAATTTGTTCTCATTTGGCAGTACTGAATTCAGACAACAGATGAAGTAATTTATTCTAAGGTAAAAAGAGCAATAACTGTATATCTGACCACAGATGCGGTGTTTGGATTTCCATTGATCACTTTGGAAGAGGGAAAGTTCTAAACCAAAGAATGAAATGTCTGCATCGCCACTCTCCAATGGGGGAGATAATGAGGGCCGGGGACACTTTCCTGTACTTTCCAAAATTGTACAACCTGGATACCAACTAATTCCCCAATATCTGATCAGAAATGATCCAGTTTGATGGTGCATCCATCCATTTACCTGTTTGTAATGACTAGTAATGACCTCAATGGCATATCAATATATCAAGTAGAAAACTGCCAACATGTTTTCACTGGAAGCTTATCAAAGGATCCTTTGACCCTTAAAACTTACCTATTAGTGATCGTTTGCCTTCTCCGTATATCTGCCTCTTAAAAACACAACTATTTATGAAAAAACAACTTAATATCTTGTAACTTGGTTTCTCATCTGAAAATTTTATTCTTAATTAGAAGTACCTAGAGCGTTAGGCCACCAGGACACTGGAAAAGGTAAGCTTTAGAGCTAAAAAGGAAAGAAGGGCCTGGAAAGGTGTACAAGGACAAGTCTCAAGAGAAAGAGCCTAGTTCTCAATTTTTGCTTGATCTATGAAATTCTTACTGTTGGCAAAGTCATTGTAGCCTCAAAAGCAAAAGCTGTTGTTACTCTGCCTTTTCCTGGAGTAAATGTTTGCCTTTAAATTTCCCTTCACAGTTTCACCTCTAAGAATGTTACTCTCTGAAATGCTCCTGTGTTGGATGAAATGGAAGGAGGAAGAGAGGAAGGAAGATTCTCCCTACTTATTTTAGCTGGGCTCAGTAGCTCACACTTGTACTACCAGAGACTTGGGAGGCTAAAGCGGGAGGATCCCTTGAGGCCAGGAATTTAAGACCAGCCTGAGCAATATAGCGAGACCCCGATCTTTAAAAAAATAAAATAAAATGAGAAGATTGTTACTACTTCTAAAGCAGAGTTTAGAATTCAAGCTCTAAAGGCGGAACGGGGTGGGGCATAAAAAATGCAAACATAAGTGGAAGTATTTCCAATAATTGACTCTAACTTTGTGTTTAAAGGGATAAGGATCTGTGGAGGAAATGAGCTCAACAATTTCTGTTTTGAAAGAGAATCTTGGCAACATCTCATTTCATCAAACAGAGCTTGAGACAATTATCCATTACTTCTTTACCTTGAATGTAGTCATATACCCAAGCTTTGTGAGCAAAATTTCAAGCAAATATTCTTTTCTTCTACCAATGTAAAATGAAACAATAATCTCTACACTCACCACACACGTCTAGGCACACAATGTTAGGGGTGATTCAAAGGGATCATCTCTCATCGGTTCTCTCCTACTGAAATCATCCCCAAGTCATGAAGATCCTTTCTTTTAAAAATCTACTGGGGCTTTATTGATAACTCTGAAAAACTTTGAACTGGACATATAAACAGTCTTATTTAGTTTGGAGGTTACAAGTAAATGGTTATATTTAAAATAGTCCACCAGATAACTATCCTATAGAAGTTTCGCTATTGCTAGAAAATGTTAAAATCATGAGGGGGAAAAATTATGTAACGTTAGTGTCTCTAACAGGAACAAAATGTAGTTAAGATTGCAATAGGATTTTCAGTAAAATGCATATATGGTGTGCTAAGCACTTATTAAGTGCTCAATAAATATTTGTTGAATAAACAATTAATGCTTTGCCTTATGGGAATAAAGTGCCACTTAGTGATAAGAATATGCATGCTTAAAAGTGGAAAATTTTAGGAATTTAATGAAACAGCTAAATGTCAATATATTTTGAAATAGCACTACCAAACATGCAATTGATATTTTATCTCTTGCTTATGATAAGACAATTAAATGAGGCAATGAACCTTCATTAGAAGGTTTTTGGAGAGGCATTCAAATTTTGATAACTTTGTTTTTATGACTTTGAGATACAGACAAAAGAGGCAGAACTAGTTTATTCTGCTCATTTGGCATAAGAGTATAGGTTTTAATAGATTTTAATTGGCATAAAGGGATCTCCTCCAAAGGACAACCTGCCCACCTATCTATAAATAAAATTTCTTAGCATGAGAAGCAGGTAACAACAAAAAGAGCACAGAGTTTGGATTCTGACACTTTTGCGCACAAATCACGGCACTAACATTTATAGTTACATGTGACCAAGGGCAAATAAATGTGTTCTCTTCTTGAAAAATGGATACAATAATATTTACCTTTCAGAATTGTTTTGAAGATTAGTGATAATATATGTAAAATTCCTAATAAATAATATAGATGTTAAATAAATAATAGCTATTATTAAAATTATAAAAAATAATTTCAAAATGAGAAAATGTTTAAAAATAATACAAAATTATGGAATAATCATTGATTTAAAAATAATAACACTCAAGACTACAATTCTGGACACAAAATGTAATCCACGAAGTAGTATTTTGTACTCAGTATACTGCTTTTTCTTTTTCTATTTCTATGAAACCATTCACTTTATAGAAATGTTGAAGAATAATACAATGAACACCTGTATATTCTTCAGCTAGATTCAACAATAGATAATATTTTGCCCCAGTTGCTTTCTTTCCCTCCTTCTCTCTCCTTCTCCCTTTCTCTCTCTCTTCTTCCCTCTCTCTCTCCCTTTCTCTCCCTCTCTGTATGTACATACACACACACAAACACATGTACACGCTCAGAAGTATTTTTTTTTACCCTTTGGGAATAAATTGAAAATATTACAATTCACTCCTAAATACTTCAGCATGCCTTTCCTAAGAATAAAGATGTTAAACAAACTCATTTATTTTAAGACATCAATCAGGAAAAGTAAATGTAAATAAATTGTTAATTGTCATGCACTAAATTCACTTTCTTAAATTAGAAATCTCTGTACTTTTCTCCTTATCAATCTGCAATTATGGGCTGGGCAGACCCTAGAGTCTAATAAAGACCTACTGAAGGCTTATAAAGTAAAATGTTTTATGCAATAAACAGTTTTAAAAAATGGCCTATTTTATATAAATTAGAGTTTTATCAGCAACAGCAGCATTCATGAAAACATGTGCCTCAGTATAGCAATATAGCTGTGAAAAGATGTAAATGACGATGTACACGCATCCAAAGACCTGAAGCCCAGCTTTGCAAACATTCTTTTCTGAGTCCTCACTCAGCAGCATCTCTAGACGGTAACTCAGCTGTGCTGGGGTAGGACTGCCACACGGGGTAGGACTGCCACACGGGGTAGGACTGCCACACGGGGTAGGACTGCCACACGGGGTAGGACTGCCACGCAATAATCCCTCCACCCCAGAGAACTGCCTTACTGAAAAGAGCTTCTACGACTTTGCTCTTTCCCCACAGCCTTATCTCTATATTCTAACTATTCTTCTACCTTTATTGATGCTCATTTCAGTCAATTCTACCTGAGGCCACTTTTCAACATGTAAACTCACCTTGATTAACAATTGTCTCTCCTTGAATTTCCTCTCTTCCGGTTTTGCTCAATGATCACAAAAAGACCTCACTCCCTGGTCATATCTTAGCCTTTCTCTTTTGTTTCTCCCTCTCTCTTTTTAATTGGGAACTAACAAAATAATCCCAATCACTACTAATTAGCTAGTTAATCTTGGGCAAATTGCTTAAAGCCTCCTGGACCTCAGCTTTCCCTCCTGGAGACCCAGGATAAATGAGCTCTGTTGCCAAAGCCAGCATTGAGAGTCAGCTCTGATCCTGTGAGGTGCTGTAGGTGGATTCTGGCCTCAACCTGCCTCAGTCTGTATTTCTCCTTTGGGTTTAAAAGATTAATGACTGCGAGTGAGTTACTTAACTTTTCATGCCTCAGTTTCCTCATTTGTAAAGCAGATGCGTTAATAAGAGTAACTCAACTTCATAAAGTTGAGTTAATATTTATAACCAATAACCCTGACTGTGACCGCAATAATGTATTTTGTTTTCATTGATATGATGACCAAATAGTAACCTCCAGCTATATCCTTCCACATGAACAACTAATTCAACAACTATCCACACAAGCAAACGCCTTCAGAAGAATCAAAACTCAGGTGAGCGATCATACTACCTGGTGTTAACATTATATCAAGGAAAGAGGTACTGAAGAGGGCAGAAAAGACAATTGTGCATTGCCTACACCACCCCTCCCCATCCCCTGGCAGTGCCAAGCCAGAACGCTGAGTGGAGAGAGAATCTGTGTGCCCGGGGAGAGAGAGTGAAGAGATTATGGGATTTTGCATTGAAACCCAGGGCGACCCTGGCAAAGGGGAACACAGCAGAGGGCAGAATTCTGCTGGTGCCCACAGAGAGAGTGTTTTGACCAGCCCAGCCAGAGGGAAATACTCTGCCCCAAAGCCCGAGTTCCAGCTCGCCAACGGCCAGCAGAAAAAGAGCAGCCTGGGGCCCTGGGGCCCAGACTAAATTCATAAGGCAGTCGGGCCACGAGGGCTGCAATCCTTGGGCAATTCCTGTGGCTGTGCTGGCTCAGAGCCAGTGGACTTGGGGTGCACATGACCCAGTGAGACACCAGCAACCATGGCCAAGCCAGTGACTATGTCACCCCTCCCCCAACTCCAGGCAGTGTGGCTCAGAGAGAGTCTTCTTCCACTTGAGGAAAGGAAAGAGCTCATAGGACTTTGTTTTGCAACTTGGCTAGCAGCCCAGCAACCGTAAAAAAAAAGTACCAAGCAGACCCCTGAAACTTGAGTCCAGGCCTTAGTTCCTGGATGGCATTTCTGGGCCCCACCCTGGACCAGAAGGAAACATGCTACCTTGAAGGGAAGGACCAAATCCTGGCAGGATTCACCACCTGCTGACTAAAGCACCCTTGGACTTTGAATAAACCCTTGGACTGTAGCCAGGCAACAGTCACCACTGGCTTTGAATGAGACTGGGCTGGCTTCAGGTATGACCTGGTGCTGGTGGCCATGAGGGAGTGCCCATATAAGTCCTCCCTCAACTCCAGCAGCCCAGCACAGAGAGTGAGAGACTTTGCCTGGTAATCCAGGGAATTCTCTTGTATCTTGCCCAAGTTCACCAAGGCAGTACCAAATGCCCAGACATCGACCAACATCCACAAGCATCAAGAACATCTAGGAAGACATGACCTCACCAAATGAACTAAAGAAGGTACCAGTGACCAATTTCAGAGTGATGGAGCTAGGTGACCTTTCAGACAAAGAATTCCAAATAGCTGTCCTAGTTTAAGAATTCAATTGACAAATTGAGAAATGCTTCAGAGTATTTCAACAGCAGAATTTACCAAGCAGAAAAGAGAATTGGTGAGCTTGAAGACAGGCTATTTGAAAACACACAGCCAGAAGAGAAAAAAGAAAGAAGAACAAATAAAAAGGAGGCAAGCCTACAAGATCTAGAGAGCTTGATTATTAAATGCCTTGAGGTAGCCTTGTTTGGATTGAATCTGCTTGGTGTTCTATGAGCTTCTTGCACATAAATATTGAAGGTTTAGAAAGTTCTCTGTTATTATCTCTTTGAATAAACTTTCTACACCAATCTTTCTCTCACTACCTCCTCTTTAAGGCCAATAACTCTTAGATTTTCCTTTTAAGGCTATTTTCTAAATCTGAATTTAATAAAGAAACATCTAACTTTGCAGAGTCTGGGCACTGATTAACGGTAATCAGTTCTAGCTTGATGTAGGTAATCAGAAAAATTATAAACACAATCTCTATACTTAAAACATTAAACACCAACTTTTAAAAGAAAGTATACAGCTTCAAAATGTATTCTGTGTGCTATAAATTTTAAAATACATACTTTTTTATTAAATTCAGAGTTCATTCCAAAAATTCTCTCAGTTTAAATTCAGTTTTTATGCTAAATCAATAATTTTGAAGTCTCCTGTTCTCTTCTGCCTCCTCCATACATATAGAATAGAAACACCAGAAAAGCATGGTTTTTTCTATGAAGAGGTAAAATTCATATGCAAGGATAGTGTATGAAAGAATACAGATTCCACAGTAATCTCTTTTTTTAGTTTTACTGAAAGCACTACCTTTGCAATTATGCATGCCTATATTATAATAACATGCAAGTAAAATGAGCAATCCTGGTTCCAGAGAAGCTTTCTTTAAAATTCCTTTGTAAAATATCCATGTCTTTTCTTTTGAAAATCTGCTTAAATAAAGAACAGAAAATCGTAAAGGTTTACAAAAGACTACCATACATACCTTACCTTACTACATTGCAGGAAATGTAACCTTGAGTTAAAACTTTTTGTATAAAAGGTTTCTCTTACTCATATCCGTGAGAAAACACAAAGACACCAACTGATGAAAAGAGTATGAACAGAAAACTAAAAAGAGGAGCTCAGCGGACTTAAGGGAATATGTCAACAGCACTCAAGAAAGCAAATTAAAACAAAATAGCAATATTCGCCTTAATTAGTGTTTTCGTTTTCTACCACAAACGGGATGGTTTAAAACAACAGAAATTTATTCTCAGTTCTGGAGGCTAGAAATCTGAAATCAATGTGTCCGCAGGGCCATGCTCTCTCTGAAGGTTCTGGGGAGGGTCCTTTCTTGCCTCTTCCTACTTTTGGTGTTTGCCCTCAATCCTTGGCATTTCTTGGCTGGCAGCTGCATCACTCCAATCTCTGCCCCATCTTCGCATGGCCTCTTCCCTCTGTGTATGTGTCTCTGTGTCCAAATTTCCCTCCTCTTATAAAGATACCAGTCATGGGATTATGGTACATCCTAATCCAGTATGACCTCATCATAAATTGATTGCATCTACAAAGACCCTACTTCCAAATAAAGTCACATTCTGAAGTTCGAGGTGGACATGAATTTTGTGGGCAGACACTATTCAACCCAGTCAGTACAGTTAGCAAGAATGCAAGAATTTTTACTTAATGGTGCATCCAATCCTTGAAGTCAACCAAGACTCACCTTTATCTCTCATACCACATCCAATCATTAGCAAGCCTGTTGGTCCATTTAAAATATCTTCCGAATCTGACTTTTTCTCACCATCACCTCTCTGTCCTCCTGCAGCAAACTCCTTCCTGCTTTTCTGTCTCTGACCTTGTCTCTCTACATCCTCACCTCCACACCACTTTAGGATAAGCCTTTGAAACCTCAACCATGGAATGTCACCCCTTTGTTCAAAATCTGTCAGGAGCCTCCGGTCACACTTAAGGCCTTACCTGCTCCAGACCCTGGGTCCCTCTGAGCCCTCATTTCTAACTTTTCTCCACCTTGTTCATGCCTCTCAGGTAACTCTGACCTTTGTATAGGACCTCTGTGCTCCCACATCCAGCCATGTTCACTTGTTGTTCCCTCTGTCTGAAATGTTCTTCCTCAACATCTTACCAAGATTGACTAACTCACTCTTTGCTTAAATGTCATTTCTTCCATGAGTCCTTCCTTTCAGCTAGTTATAGGCATTGAGTACTAGAACATACACAAGATTACAACCTAAAGGAGAAAGTGAAGCACTACCTGATAAACGAAACCAGCATGCTTCAACACCTCTAAATTTGGTGCTTCTGGTAAACTGTATTGGAGAATGCTGGTTAGATCGAAGCAAAAGTGAGGTTTCCTAATCTCTTCCCTCTGAACTGAAGGCAGCTGATTCCATGGCTAATTCAGTAGGCTCAAACGGAACTGCTCATCCAGTTGCAGGAAAAGGTGTAACTGAGTCAGAGAACAGAGGTTCTCTCTCCCACATGGGGAAGCCTACGAGGTATAAATACCTCTCAGCCAAACAAGCACAGTAGAGCCCCTTGTGCCTGGATGCAGGAAGTAAATGAGCATAGCATGTCTTCAACCTCAAACTATAAGTCATAATGTACCTGCCCAATATTAATTGTGCACCAATGAATGTTAAAGTTCTAAGTAACCAGAATTACCATCTCCTTGATTAAGGAGTATTGTAGGTTGAATTGTGTCCCTAAAAAAGATATTTTTAAGTAGTAACCCCCAGTACCCATGAATGTGATCTTCTTTGGAAATAGCGTCTTTGCAGATGTAATCAACTTAAGATGAGATCATACTGAATAAGGTGCAGCATGAGATCATACTGCAATGACTTGGGTCCACATAAGACGAGGGACATTTGGACACAGAGACACACAGAGAGCAGAAAACCCTGCGAAGACAGAGGCAGAGATTGAAGTGATGCAGCTGCAAGCCAAGAATGCCAAGTGCCAGCTCCCACCAGAGACTAAGAAGAGGCAAGAAAGAATTATTTCCTAGAGCTTTCGGAAGGGAGCATGGCCCTACCAACACCTTGATTACAGAATTCTAGCATCCAGAACTATGAAATAATAACTTTTGGTTGTTTTAAGGTACCCAGTTTGTAGAACTTTGTTATGGCGACCCTAAGAAACTAATACAGGGATGAATAAAGAATGGGTTGGAGAGAAAATCTGGAAGTATTCCTTCCCTTCCGATTCTTCCCTGATTGGGAAAAAGAAGCTTTTGCAGAAGTTTTATCAATCCTATTAATAGAAGCAAAAGTGAAAGAGAGATACTGTCCAATATTTTATTCTCTCTTATCCCACTGGACAAAATAGCCAAGCCTATGCTCAAGCACCCGTCTCCCTCAGGAGACCAGCTGAGCATCAGGGCCCTGCCCCACCTTCCTGAACCTACTTCTCCCAAAACTTATGCCTGTTCCCCTGTGTCTCCCTGGATCAGGGAACTGGAGGATTCAGCAGTGGGCCCCAGTGATCTCTGAAATTGGTCAGAAAGAGATTTTAATTATTTAATTCTACAGATGTGGTACACCCTAACCCCAAAATTTATTTTTTTTTTCTATTTCTTATTTCAAAATATGCTCAGCCATTAGTCTTAAAATATTCACCAGAGATTGGTTATAAACTAAAACAACATCATCAGCTCCAATTTTGAAAATGAACCTCTTGTTCCCATTATTAAATCCCCGTAAGGAAATTAAAATCCAAAAGTAAAGTCTCTTTCAGTTTGTGAATTTAAGTTCAAAGAAATTAAAGTTCAATATTCTTTCTTTTCTAATTCCATTTCACCCCAGTCTTAGTTTGGGGGCCTCCCTGGTGCCCTTGGGGTGGGCTCCCTTCCCCTGGAGTGGCTGAGTTCCTTCAGTCCCTGGGAGCTGATTTCACCCAACACTGAGTTTCTCATGTGTCCCACTGTGAGAAGACAGCTCTCAATAGGTTTTTGGATCTGAGTTCCTTCAGGGAAGTCATTATAGTTTGTTCCTTGTGAGCTTGCTTCTTGTGTTATTATTAGTGTTGTTAACTTTAATAAGAATAATGTTATAATAATAGGTCCTATAATAGCATATTTACTATGTGCTTAGGCACTAGTCTAAGCCATTATGCATTTTATCTGATTTAATCTTTTCAACAGTCCTAGGAGATCCGATTCTTATTCCTGTTTTACAGATAAGGAAACAATGGCACTGAGACTTAACAATAATGACAACGACAATGGCTGAAAGTTAAACCCTGGCAGTGTGGTTCCAGAGTCCACAGTCTTAATCTTTACAACGTTGCTTTTATAGGCTGCCTTTGATTTTTGGAGGATCAAGTCATACACTTTCATCAAGACACATAAATTTGGCCTCCTTTTCTGAGCAACATCCTTTAAATCAGTTAGACATGGGTGTAGCTCATTACCTTTTTTTTCTTTCCTAGCTTGACACCTAAGTTCTCAGCATTTCTCCTAAATACCTTTGCTTCTTTTAGTTCTATTAACAAGCCTTCCTTTACTTTTGCTTTGTGTTGCCACTCTTTCTACAATGACTACTTTTCTTTCATATCTGACTTGTCTTTGATATTTTTCCCATGAGGTACATATATATATATATTTATGTAAAAAATAATTTAAAGTATCTAAAGGAATAATGATCAAGTAAACGTTTCACTATTGTTAAGCAACATTCCTTTTATTTTCTTTAATGCAGGTACTTCAGCCAATTTTTCTTTTTATTTCTTATTCTTTTATAATGAATTTTTAATAATGTACCTAAAATTTTTTAGAAAACTCTTTTTTTCAATCTCTTTGTGAGAATCCCAAGTAAGAATGTATATTTGCCCAGTCGTCAATTAAAGATATAACAAATAACAACCTACATAGGTAGGCGCCACTTCTGAGATCAAGGAACTTCTTTAAACCACTCTTTCCTACAAATGTCCCTTTAAAAGAAAAACCTACATGCTTTATTACAAAACTGAAGCTGGTCATTGCACAAGTCCTTTAGAAAACCGCAGGTCCTGGCAGTTGTCCATATTCTGCCTGATATTTCCTTACACACCCAGTTATGATAGGCAGTTTTCTTAGTTGGAAGAAGATGGATTAGGGGGAGTCTGCTTTTGGAGTCAAGCTTCTACTTATACCTCTACAGTTATTTGCAAGGAAACTTACACAAATCCAAGTCATGCAAACAGTTATATTTCATAGTAGGTATACAGTACAAATGGTATATAAGTCTATCCATTGTGCACTAAGTTAAAACTCTTTTACGGTAGTTCTCTTTTGAAGTCCCTTTTAGTTAGCAGTTAGTTAATAATCTTGTAAGAGGAAAAATTAACATAAACTAACAAAAAAAAATGTTGTGAGGAGGTGCTCAGAAGAAATTACACAATCTACTTTTATTTAGGACCTATGGCAAAACTGTACTTTCCATTTTAAATGAAAATGATGTTTCTCTTTCACTAACAGTTGATTTGGGTTTTTCCATAAACATTTTGTCCAGAAAAAAATGAAGCAATTATGTTATGACATGAAAACTAGTATCATAAGCTTTTAGAATTTACTGTCTGAGTACTAGAACTTGATTTTTATTTCTTCCCTTCAACTCCTGATTTAATAAACCTCAATTTGTGCACAGTTATTTATTACAGCATAACAAATTATCCCCAAATTTAGTGACTTAAAACAATATGCATTTATTATCCTCGCTATTTCTGTGGTCACAAAATTTGGGAACAGAGTGGCTACGCAATTCTGGCTTGGGGTCTGTCATGAGGTTGCAGTCAGAAGACAAGAGGATCTCCAGTCATCTGAAGGCTTGGCTGGGCTGGAGGTTCCATTTCAGAGCTGGCTCACTCACATGACTGTCCAGTTGTTGCTGGGTTTTGATACGAGGCCTCAGTTTCTCCCCTGTGAGCCTCTCCACGGGCTGCCTGAGTGTCCTCATGACATAGCAGATGATTGACTTCCCCCAGAGAAACAATCCAAGAAAGAGCAATGTGGTATCACAAATGTCATTTACGACCTGGACCCAGAAGTCATACACTGAAACTTCTGCCACATTCTACTTGTTAGAAGCACTAATTTTAGCTCACATTCAAGAGGAGGGAAATTAGGCTCAACCTATTGAAGGGAGGGGTGTCGAAAATGTGTGGACATGTTTTAAACTACTAGAGTATTACTTATTTATCCCTTACTTACTATAAAGAACATTTAACAGAAATCCAACATTCTATTAATTGGTAATTTATCTCATTCTCAAATATGTTTTGAACTTTCTCAATAAGCTTACTTAGCAACCCATATAGCCTGAAAATTCTTTTTCATAATTTTATAGCCTTTCAATATAGAAGCTTATTCCTGCTTGTACCATCAATACAACAGTTAAACATTTTAATGTTTCAATGTACTATTATAGATTGTGAGATTTTTTACTAGAATTTGAGACCTGAGATTTTATAGTTGTTGCAGTTGTTGTTCATTTATCTCTACAGCCTCAGAGTTTGCATTGTGCCTGGCACTTGGTCAGCACTCAGTAAATGGTGAATAAATAAATGAAGAATCTATACTCCTTTGCTTCGTTCAGGATTCCTGGCTCGAGAATTTCCCATCATAGTCATAAAGTAAAATAAGGGATTTTATAAAAATATTACATTTTGTGCTCTGAAAAGTTATGGAGATATATATAAGATAATTTTAACATATATATGATAGTTTTCATATTCCTATGAATATGAGAGTCAACCATGAAACAAATAAAAAGTAATAAGGAGATAAGAGTACTGAGTAGAAGAGACTGATATATCCATTTGTTGCCTCTCTCTTCCTCTCTCAACTCTTTCATAACATCTGAGATGTAAAAGAAGGTTTTAAAAGAATAAAACCCAATAGTGCTGAAAATAGGGAAAAAATGTCATCAACAAAGTGGTACATGCAAAGGGAGCTGAAAATGTATAAAGAGAAACAAAGGAGAGTGGAGAGTGGAAGAGCAGAGGGAAAATAGCCAGTGGAATGCAGCAGGCTAATGGGCCACACAGAGGCGCTTGGATTAAGTGGTCATGAATGTAAACTGAAGGCAATCAGAATAATTTAGTGACTTTCTCCAGCCACATTCAGATGCTTGGGGACAGGCAGGGAAGAGTGTTCAGTGCGAACCATTGTTGGTGTTTTGCCAGAAGTAACTGGAGGGAAAGCAAGTCAAGGGAGCAGATGGTGAATGCAGGGGAGAGATACATGAATCTAACGGTAGACGAGGGACCTAGAGCAGAAGGGGTAATAAGAAGTGAGGGCAGGAGGGAAATGGACAGTAAAAAGGTAGTAGGTTCAATGGAGTGGAGGTCATTGGGGTTGAAGGATTGTTGGTAGATATTTTAGCTGGAAAGATGATGGTGGTAGGAGAGTGGAATATCTGGGATTATGATTATGGAAGAGTTGGCTGTGGCAATGTCTAAGATAACATCATAGAAGCAGGTAGCTGGCATGAAGTGGAGGACAAGATCATTGGAGGAGAAACAAACAGACCAGAGTTCTCATGACTATGCTATGAAGGAGACTCAGAAAAGAAAATTATTTAAAACTAGAATTCTCTATTTCTCCAAATTATCAATCAGGTATGAGCAAAAATTAAAGATTTTTTAAAGCAATAACTTAGATAACAAACCACCCATATACCATAAATAAAAGAAGGCTATTTTTTTTTATTTTTCTGAAAATAAAGAAATAAAATCTATTTTATTTTTTTACAGAATAAAAATAAAATTTTTATTTTTATTAAAATAATACAGAAAAATAAAATCTATTACCCCAAACAAAACAAAGTGGTGTTAAAGAAATGCCAGCACCTGAGTATGACCCAAAAGAAGTGAAGCAAGGCAGAAAAAATACTAAAAGAAGATTTATTATAGTCAGACATTTGGGTAGTTTTCCTTCAAATAGCAAAATTTAAATGACACAGAATCTTTGACACCAATCACACTACACTGAGAGTTCTACAGTAAATTCCCATCGTATTCTACAGTTCTAAACCTTCCATGCTTTGTACGTAAGTTGATTACACAAATTAAAGTCAAATACAATGCTTAAAATTTGAGAATATGAATAATAATCATAGTTACAGTAAAAATGTAATATTCTTGACAATGTAAAATAACTAAAAGACAGTCAAGGGCAAGAGATGGAAAAGAGGGCAAGGTGAGTGCACTAATTTCTCCATCTTTCATGCGGAAGGTGGTAGATACTGCATAAATCAATATAAATAGGGAGTTCAAGTGTATTATTTCAAGGAGAACTAATATTGAGGCTATAAATAATAATTTGGAAAGTTGAAGTGCAAGTGAATTAAATTCCTCATATTTCATAGCAGGTAGATGTAGCAACAAATTGAGGTAAATGATCACCATATATAGGTATAATCATAACCTCAAAAGAGCAAAAACAAACTGTTGAGAGTAGATTCATTTGGGAAATGAAACTGAGCCTGGGGCTTGAGAAGAAGAATTATTAGTATTTATTTTCTGCCCTGTGAATTCTTTAAATAAAATAATTTAGCTTTGAAAAATATATTATTTCTATCTTTTAAAAAAGTGAGTTCTAAAGGAATCTGGAGACTGGGGGAGGGTTTGGGGTAGAGAGAAAGCCAGATAATTAATGTCATATCTACCTCTTTGTGGGTCATTTTAGGATATAAATAATTGTGGATTTACTTAGATTTATAAGGATTTACATTATTTTATCCTATTGTGACAATAAGGAATATCACCATTTTTTAACTTAAAAACAATTACCTACTGACCTCACTTTTTCTTCTATTTTTCATCATTATTGGTAGGGTTACAGTGTCCTTTGTCAAAAACAAGGAAGGAAGGAAGGAAGGAAGGAGAAAGGGGGAGGGAGGGAGAAGGGAAGGAAGGGAGGGAGGAAGGAAGGGACAAAGGGAAGGAAGGGAGGGAGGAAGGAAGGGAGAGATAACAGAGAGAGTGAGAAGCTCAAAGTTCAGGTTGAAGTTTGAAAGAAGCGGATCTGAGAGTTGGTCACAGGGAATAGACAAGATGAGTCATAAACAGCATCCATTGCCTGAGTGACAAACCTTGTATTTTATTTAAGGTAGTTTTGCCATTAATGTGATCTTTCACATATCTCAGAGGGGCATCCATAAACAGGTATATCAAACACTGCCAAATAAGTTTTGTATATTAGATGACTCTTCGTATTGTGCTTGGTGATAGATTATAAATAATCCAATAAATGTAACAAAATTATTACTAACATAATTATTCAAATAAGTGGTTACAGATAACTTTCAATTGTTCAAATGAAAGGTTACTGATATGTTCAATTATGAAAATTTTTACTATACATATTGGCTCTAGTGGTTCACAACTCTAATTTGGAGCAATCTATTCTGCTTATATGAATTAAGCCTGAGTTGGAAAAAAAAAATAAGGAAAAAAGTTATCCTTTATTCTTCATTCTGTACCTGAACGCTTCTCTCTCTTTCTCTTTTTGTTAATTCTTTTATTTGTATCATCAGTTCAAGACAAGGCAGGTCCATTAGAATAAAATAACCAACATACAAGAGCTATAAAAGAGTTGAAATAGAGATATCTTTATATTATTTATTTGTTTATACTCTTTCTTCTTGCACATATGACAGTTTTTTTTTATAAGATCCTTTTTGTGTTTTAAGATAACTTTCTTGCTTACCAAAATGAGATCATTCTTTTTTTCAGCATGAATTTTTGAAAAGAGGAGTGGTTCCGTATAAGTATTTCCATAATTTATCTTGTATTACAATTCTGGCTTTTTATCTTCTTATTCATAGAGTAAAAATATCTGTTTCCTTAAAGAAACCTTAGTTCTTAATATTCTGGCCATTTTCCCAAGTTTTATTTACCCATTTTTCCATATAAATCCAGAAAGAAGGATTAGCTGCTTCCCAATTTTTGTCTTCATGTGAAAAATTCCAACATCACAGATAGAAATCAATTAAGAATATGGCATCACTTCATCAGAGAGTAACTTCTATGTAAGCTGTATTGAAAGAGAAAATTAATGTGTTAAATTGTTGTCCTAAAGTAAGTTTCAGTGTGAATCCATATTTACTTTAAAAAGACAATTTTGTATTTTTAATTAATGAAAAGATTCTAATATTTCAATTTATATTTCAATGTTAATGTTTTCCTGTTTGCCTTTATCAACACAAAATTCAATCAATTTAGCTTGCATTTCATAGGTGATATAGGAGAGATTAATGCAGAGTAAGATTTTTCAATTAGGAAGCAAAAATGTGATGCATGGTAAAAAAGACAAACTATTCTGGAATACAATGGAAAAGTGCCAAGGATTTTGAGGCAAATATCTTACGCTGTTTTTCAATTTTATAAATAAAGCCTTGACCTTTCCCCTGGATGAAATTTATGAAGTAAAAGCAATTGGGATTACTGGTTCAAAATAGAAATTAATTAATAACTCCAAGGAAGCCTCACTCAATTACCCTTTAAACTGCCAATGAAAAAATACAGAAAAGCGGCTGAAAACTCACAATATTGAAACCTAAGACTCTTGGACCTCTTTGTGCCAGAATCTCAAAACAAATTCTGTCAGTGATAAGGGTAGTAGCACAAGATTAGGAGAAAGTAATTCAAGTCTTGCCTTATATGTAGGCTTCATTTCATTGAGAGAGAGGACTTGAAAAAAAGGCCGAAAAGCGCTTTCTATTTGCCCATCCGTGCATAAAATCAGCAGCCAAACAAGAGAGCAGGCACCCAGCTCCTTCCCTATTTGTTTCCTATAATGTACACAAAGACAAAAACTCCCAGCATGTAGGGGCAACTGGTGGGGTAGTTCTTTGACTTGAAGAATGTACTGTTGACAAAAGTAAAAAAATATGGTTACAGATAATGGGAAAAAAAGCCTGGAGATAAAAATTCTTCATGTACCCCACTAGTTCAAAGTATCAGAGGACCAGTAGGTTTGGAAAGAAAACTATCTCAGAAGACAATAGAAACTGAGCATATCAGTCTACATTTCAGCCAGAGATTTCAAAAGATTACCCAGAGTAAGACCTTAGCCATTTATTCTCTGGTCTATTGACAGACACTGAGATTTAGCACTTAATCTCTTTGGATGGGAATTTGTAACACACAAAAAAATGTTGAACCTCTCGGGGGGAAAATTTTACTATATAAAAGAGTGTAACAACTAAAATGTTTAGAGGCAATCTATTTCTAAAAATACTAGATCCTAAAGGAAATTTTAATAAGTTGTTATTATCAACAAAGAAGTCATGGCTTCTATGAAGAGAAAGTCACAGAAAAATAAATAATAGAGAAACCAAAAACATCACTATAAGATAAGAAAGTAATAGAATAGAAGAGGGGGGGATGAACACAATACAATGGAAAGGAAAACTGCTGAGATTAGAGAGTTTCTGCAAGGAAACCCAAACTATAATGACTAAATTGACTAAATTAAAATCTGCACTAAAGGCTAGAAAAAGCAGGATTAATACTGTAGAAAATGTAATCAGTGTTGTAGAACAGTGTTTCTCACACTCACCTGAGGTTCTCGTTAAAATATAGATTCTGATACAGTAGGTCTGGAGCCCGAGACTGTGAGTGTCTAACAAGGTTTCATGGTCAAAACACCACATATTGTGTAACCAGGCTGTAGAGGGCAAACTTGCAGAGTAAGCCTGAAATGGACCAACATGAAATAATTAAAGAGAAGATGATAGATATGGCTGACAATGAGCATACGGATATTTGTGTTTCTAAAGAAGAAATCTGAACAAATGGAACAGCAGCAATCATTAAATATATATATATATAATTTTTAAAAATTTTCCTGATGTTAACTTAGAACTGAGAATACAAGAAAAAATAAAGCCATCACTATTTTGTGTGCAAAATTCAGTGAAATGCTCTTCTGCCTATTCCAGCAAACTAAAGAAAAACAAAACAAGACAAAAAAATATATAACAATCATAACCAAAGAAAAGAAAAAAAGTCATATTTTAAAGTGAAACAAGAAATAAGCGCACCTCAGAACTCTTGGTAATTTCACTTAGCTAGAAAAATATTTGTCATAGACATTTTCATAAGAGGAGAAAATGGGAACAATTTAAATGTTCAATAGTAAGTTGTTTAAAAACTGTGTTAGATTCATGGACTAGAAACTAGATTTCCATTAAAATTATACAGCAAAAACATAATATAGAAAATATTTACAATATATTGTAAAGTGAAAAAGGAAGGTTGCAAAACAGCATGATTGCCACTTCTGCAAAAATGTGCATGAATGAAAATGTGAATATATGTTTTTAAAAAGGTGGAAGGACATACTCCTGTGAGTATATGTGGAATTCCAGGTAATTTTTTTTATTTTCTTCTTTGCAGTTGGTATTTTCTAAATTCTCTATAGAAAAAGTAAAATGGATGTATAAAAAATGTCTAAAAAGTAGAAATCACTGGTAGTACCTATCACGGGGCACTTTATATCCACTGTCTTATTTCATATTTTATAATAAATATCTAAATAGTTTTTAAATTAAATAGGCCTTAATGATGTCCAGGAAACATTAATTACTACTTATCTGGAGGAAAATTAACAGGACAACCAGGAACAGACACCATTGATATAACTTGACTTCTCCTGTCTGAGGAAATTATTTTCTTGTTCTATTTATGATTTTTTTATATCACAGATCCTTCAAAATCTTCAAAAAAGAATATGTAAATTATATAGAGGGTGTTGGGGGTGGTTTTAGTCTATGATCTCTTCTTAAAATTATTTTTCCAATAAAAATTCACTTCAATATAATTAAGGATAGAAAATATTCTGAATGTCACTATAAATGTCATAATATCTACAGAGCAACAGATTTTTTAAAGCAATTAAGGAAAAATAGGTGCTGGAACAGATCTATTTTTTATTTAAAAGTAATGATAAAAAACATTTTTTGTTTGTTTGTTTTTAGTGAGAAAAGGACCACATATCTTTTTCTAAAGAGTCAAATACTGTTTTGGAAATATATTGTTAAGTGTTTCTCCCTAAATGTACTTTAATTTTGCCTTATATGAGCATGTCCTAAATCTAACTGGATATTCTGAACCACAGATTATATGGATTTTTTTCACACGTATTCAATCTGTAATCTCAGCATTCTATTAAAAGTTTTAATAAGCTTAACATAATATAACTTATATTCATTTCCAGATCCAATTCTTAACTGGTCTTTTAGAAAACAACAATAACAAAAGAAAGGAAAAGAAAGTAAGAAAAAAGAAAACAAAACCAACCATCTTTTCTATCATTTTCGAGATTAAAAATAAACATGTGGCCGGGCGCGGTGGCTCACGCCTGTAATCCTAGCACTTGGGAGGCCGAGGCGGGCGGATTGTTTGAGCTCAGGAGTTCGAGACCAGCCCGAGCAAGAGCGAGACCCCGTCTCTATTAAAAAATAGAAAGAAATGATCCGGCCAACTAAAAATACATATAGAAAAAATTAGCCCGGCATGGTGGCTCATGCCTGTAGTCCCAGCTACCCGAGAGGCTGAGGCAGTAGGATTGCTTAAGCCCAGGAGTTTGAGGTTGCTGTGAGCTAGGCTGATGTCACGGCACTCACTCTGGCCCAGGCAACAAAGTGAGACTCTGTCTCAAAAAAAAAAAAAAATAAATAAAAATAAAAAAATAAAAATAAACATGTTGTGTTTGAGTTATTTTTAAAGTTCAAAAAAGTCATTTTAAAGATTTTCCAAAATGGAAATAGAACATGTGAACTCATCTATACTATGTTTCAGATTACCTACAGTTGCTTTTTGGAAACTAGAAACTGGAGTTATTTAGGTGGTAACCGCCTTCCTAAATGTAATTCTCACTTGCTCTTGGTACGTGGTAAAAACATGATCCTCTCAATGTCTTCAAATACTTGATGTTCGCTTCCATGAATTTATGCTTCTATCCATGGCCTTTCCCTTGTAACTTGGGAGTGCCCTTCTGATGCTGGGTTCTTCCCATGACTTTGGGCAATGGAAAGCCAGACAAAGTGCCAAGCCCATCTTGGAAAGCACCCGTGTGAGTGTGCATGCGTGCTCTTGCCCTCTTCCTCCGCCATGAGAACATGCACCAGCTAGCCTGCTAGAAGATGAGAGCCATGGGAAGCACAGGTGAGTCCCCTAGTTGTCTAAGCCAAGGTCCTACTAAATTAGATGACAGCCAGTTGACTACTAGACATGACAGCAAGTCCAAAAGAGATCAGCAAAGCCACAAAGCTGACTACTCAACACACATGAGCAAAAACATATGTTGTTATCTGCCACCCAGGTTTTGTGGTTGCTCATGACACATCATTATTGTGATGAAAGATAACTGCTACGGATGACAGCTCAGCACTGTGTTGGCCCTGTCTTACAATAAAGTGAATTGAAGAGATTTGGAACATCCTGTAGAAGAAGCAATGATAGTGTCAGAAGTGATTGAGAAAAAAAAAAATCTTGAGCAAAAGTTAGGAAGAGGAATTGAGAGGTGCTCATCAAGACATTTAAATATTCCCTGGGAATTCTCAGAAATATTAGAGGTGAGGTGGGAGCTAAATTTCCTATAGCCAAATGTAGCTTGGTGACACAAAATATTTATTTAAAAGAAAAGGAGAGAGGTAAAACCTTAGAAGGCCAGAGGACTTGGGGACCTTGTTTTACTAAAGTTTTTTATTGTGAGTTTCTTGAGTCCTTAACACAACAAGAGAGAAAATAATAGAAAATAAAAGAGTGTGCTTCTTTTTCTCGTAATTAGTAAGCCACTGAAGGGCAGAGACAATATTTTATTTATTTATTTTACCTCCCAGAGTATCTAATACTGTGATTTGCACATAAATTGGCACTCAGTATGTGGGCTGTTGAATTGAATTGGACAATTATGAAATAATTACTTTGTAATTCCTTTGAATTCTACATTAGAATTCTCACCCAAGATTTTTCTGAAAGCTACATTCAAATGTTTGAAATTGACACAGAAGCTCATGTTTATTTGCATATGGTTCAGTATTAAAATGTAACCTACTTAATCTAATTTCAGGTAATTACAAATTTAGTTTCATTGGCCCATATTCCCTACTACCAAAGTACAAAGAGTACCTGAGAGAGGTAAGTTGAAAATGACAAATGAGGAGAATTAAGGGCAATGGTAAAGCCATCAGTGATTTTAATAATAAAGGGATAAGGAAAAAAAAAGTGAACTTTTAGTTAGAGGATAAAGCTGATGCCTGGCTTGCCCTCTTGCACCGATGGGACCTCAGGTAAGTCATTTAATGTCTCTAATCTTCATTTCTCTTGATATTTCAATTATCTACAAAATGGGGTGAATAAACATGTTCTGATTACCTCACTGATAATAGCGAGAATGAACTGCCACAGGTACCGGAAAGCCATATAGACATTACACAATGTGATTAACCATCATCATTATTATTGCTGTGACACTAAATTAGAGAACACTATGTTCTATGTAACATAATAGTTATTTAGCTCTAACTTTATGATGCTAAACAATCTTTTCTAATTCCAGAGAGCATAACAACACTCCTTTGCAAAGAAATCTCCACCTGCCCTTTGGCTAGGCTACAGACACACCAAGGAACTTCCTTAGTGGGGCTGGGCTACCTTGGCATTCAATCCATGAGCCAGAGATTTGGGCTGGCTAAACTGTAAAGACCACTTTAAGTAAACTGCAATCATGTTATTTCTTAGACTATGCATAAAAAAAAAAATTTCCCTATTTAAGTTAATGTGATACTCTGAGAAAATGATATATGCAATAAAATTCAACATATGTGATAAAATCAGTATACAGCCTCTCCCGAAATTCAGAAAACCCAGGGAAGGGTCAAAGATAAATCCTTGATATCTAGCAAGAATAAAAGAAGATTCTCAACAGAATAGTCTTTTCCAATGGAATTCATAAAAGAAAAACTAATAATATGAAAGAAATACTAAGGGTAAATGATCACCTATGAAGCATAATGTGATGAGAAAAATACTGGACTTTAAAAGTTTTGTGTTCATATCCCAGATTTACTCCCAACTATAATGTGATCTTGAGCAAGTTCTTGAACATCTTGTAAGCCTACATGTTTTCATTTATATAATGAGAACAGTACCACCTACCTTATAAAATTACTGTAACAATTCAATTAGGCAAGGCTTATTAAATAAGAATAAAGTATATCATACTCTCTCTTAGTTTCCCTTTTTTTTTCCATCTTTCCTGAATTTTGATTAGAGTAATTTCTGATTCAAAGGACCAATGTGTCTTCCTTCCTTGAGACTAAGGCCATTTCTGGTGAGCTTCTGCCCACCCAACTTTGTAAGTCCCCTATTCTTGCTATAAATGGAGGTCTTTGTACTTTGTCACAAATATTTCTTATATATTCTCCAATGCCAGATCTCAGACTCTGGCTCTGTCACATGAGAAACATCTTCTGGGTGCTCACTGCATCAGCATACTTTATACCACTCCTTCCGTATCACCTCATATGGTAGGAGCTTACATAATTGTAAAGTGGTTGCATAGCAACCAAATTATCAAACATCCTCATCCCACCTCTTCTATCTCCAACTTCCAAATAACTATTGGAGCATTTTCAGCTAACTACAGTCTTTAACCAGAGAGGAGATAAAATTCCAAGTTGCCGATTCAGATTTTTTTTGTTTGTTTACCTCTATTTTTATATTCACAAGGCTTGTGTGAAAAACAAAAGCTAAAGTGCTCACAGATGAGGCAGTGATCAGCATCTAAACATACCATATGCCAAGACAGAGATGTTGCGGCAGCGATCCGAAGTTATCTAGGTTATCACTGACAAACAGCTTCTCACAGAACATAAGAAATTGACAGCCACCTGCTCCTTGGCTGGTGGAGTGAAAGACTTCACAGTGTACTGGCTCAGCTAAACTGTGAATTTCAGGTGAGCCAGAGCCACTCTGTCAGCCACTGAAGGAAAAATGACTTCGCTCAGTAAGAGGACTCTCCCTTGCCAAAAGAAAGGAAAAAGGATTTAAGAATCATTTAATCCAAGATCCTCATTGCACAGATCAGAAATTCAGGTCGAGCAATTTGCCCAAAGTCATTAAACAGTTATTTGGTTGCAAAGATAGGATGAGGAAAAACCTTTCTGCTTCAGTTAAGGATTTCTCTAGGGAGGCAGCAAGATACCGTGTTTTAAGAGCACAGGGCATTGAGTGAGCTGGTCTTGGTTTATGTTCCAGTTCTCCAATTACAAACTACCAGGTTAAATTTAGGGATTTCGGTCCCCTCAACGCTGCCATACAGCTCGTTTTAAAAGGTACGTGAGACAATCCACATAATAGTCGTGTTATTGTACCTTGCAAAAAGTAAGTACATGTTATCATTATCATTCAGTGGTCTGGGAAATGCAAACCTGTAAAGTCCAAAATTAACTAATTTCCCTATGTCTTCAAAAGAATGGAGCATCCTACATTCAATGGAAGTGTAAAATCAAATAAACTTTCAAAATTTAAAACTACATCTAGATCACTGACTATTGGGTTTCTTTAAAATTCTCTTCCCCCTATCTTTTGAATGACTATCCTAAGCTTTCAACCAATTCAACTGGCTCAGAACAGTAATCACATATAATGTAGAGTTAAGAAATAAGAGTTTTTATTTCCGCCTAAAACTCTCATTTGAACCTTTAATCCTGATTCTAGCTCTTTTATAGGATTAAAATAGAAGAAATGAAACAAAAGAAAAATTTATGAAGTATAAGGAACTTGGCCTAATTTAAACCTTGAGCCATGGCGTAAACATTATTTTAAATAAAAGCCTCCATGATTAATTGCAACTGATTTTCTTTTCCCTAGGAAATCAACGATCAACTAGATGTAACACTTGGGAGACTTTATATTAAGTTACCCTAGTAATTGTAGCCAGAACAGAGCAGAGCAGGTACAGGAAAAATTTTAGAAACTGTTCCATCAAAGCATCAGGATTTTCAAAAATATCAAGTCAAGGTTGTCCCCCATACCACCAAAATTACAAACAAACAAAAACATGGCCAAGGGTAGGTTCATTTTCAAAAAATCATTTTGAGTCTTGCCCTTAGGCCTGGCCATACTTATTGGTGAATGCTTATGGATTTTGGGTACTTTTCTTCCATAATCGTCTTTTCTTTGCCTATTGAGAAAGACTCATTTTTCTCCAACCTTAAAGAATCAATAAGTACAAACATAAATCCTCAAGAGATCTCAAGCAGTCATTTTGCTTACCTCTCTGATATCAAGCATATTTTCTCAAAAAATTTCCAAATGTTATTTTTTCATGTATGTAAAAACAGAGACTATCAGAAGTGTCTAGATCAAGCAACTGGAACACTTAAATAGAGCTTTCAGACCTTTTGTATTTCTTCTGGAGTAATTTCTCTGACTCCTATAGGACGGCGGTCCCTAACCCCTCTGGGCTACAGACCAGACCAGCGTGAGTCCATGGCCTGTTAGGAACCCAACTGCACACCAGGAGGTGAGTAGCGGGTAAGTGAGCGAAGCCTCACCTGCATTTTACAGCTGCTCCCTATTGCTTGCATCACCACTTAAGCTCTGCCTCCTGTCAGATCAATCACTCTCCCCCACGACCCCCAGATGGGATCATCTAGTTGCAGGAAAACAAGCTCTGGGCTCCCACTGATTCTGCATTATGGTGAGTTGTATAATTATTTCATCATATATTACAACATAATAGTAATAGAAATAAAGTGCGTGATAAATGTAATGTGCTTGAATCATCCTGAAAACCATCCCCATCCCCTGGTCCATGGAAAAATTGTCTTCCATGAAACCGGTCCCTGGTGCCAAAAAGGTTAGGGACCACAGCTATAGGAGATGGCTATGGTATTCTCAGGCCAGCTTTGTTACAATGTTATAATATAATATTCCAAAAATGTTTCTTTCATTTTCTTGATAGCACAGTGGACCCTGAAAGAAGTTGTAGGTCTTTTTGTATGATGAATTGCTTGTTGGTTTTGTTTTCAAAAACATCATCAATGTAGAAGAGGAAAATGATAATAATGAAGATCATATAGTGCTTATTGTAGATGAAACTTGTCAAAATATTCTCAGTTGGTACTTTCTTCATTTTCTCCACTATCTCCTTAGACAAAAAAGAGTGAAGAAACTTAATGCTTTTTTGTCTGAGGGGATATAGTATTAGGTGAGGGAACTCTCAAACCGAACTTAATCCAGGACACTACTCTCGTCTCCTGCCTGTCTTCGTTAGTATTAGATCAAGAAGCATTTTATACTGAAGTATTCGGCTTTTCCGTGCCATCTGTGACCTTGTATAAAAGTTGCTACTATGTGCAACTGCAAATGTGAGATGAATAGTCCTTTAAATGAGAATTGAAGCCCATGGTAAGACAGACATAAATTTTTGTGATGAATTTAGTAAAGAAGGTGGTTGGTGTAATTTAACTCACCAAACAATAGTGAATCAGGTAGTTGAGGAATGTGGACAAATGGAGAAAAAAAATCATAAAAGAGCAGGCACAAATATAGAAGTGCCAGAATATGAGCCTCGATTAGCCTAGCTGCTTCTAAAACTTTGGGTACTTAGTAAGGTTGGAGAAAAAAATCACTTAAGAATCATCTGGATCAAAACAGATGAACTTTGAAGAATGGTGCAAGTGAAATAAGACCGTGGAATTACACAATTCCACTTACATGAGGTACCTGGAGTAGTCACATTTGTAAGGCACAGAAAGTAGAATGGAGGTTGCCAGGGGCTGGAGGAGGTGGAAATGGGAGTTACCATTTAGTGCATATAGAGTTTCAGTTTGGGAAAATTAAAGAGTTCTGGAGATGGATGGTAATGATGGTTGCACAGCAATGTGAACATCCTTAATGCCATTGAACTTTTAAGACTTTAAAATGGTTAAAATGGTAAATTTTATGGTATATATATATTTTAGCACAATAAAAAGATAAGGAATCACCTGGAGAAAGATAGCAAAGGAAGAAACTGATTAGGATTACACAATTGAATGAATCATTAGAAACTAAATTACACATCCACATATATGTGTGTGTATATAAAACTACCAAATTCCCTTTATCACAGTCCTTTTTTACCCTAAAATGTATAGAAAAGCTCAGCAAAAGAGTGCCCCCTTGTGGACATCTGCGAGGCGGCAACATGCATAATGAATAATCCTGGGTGTCCCTCTCAAATTATACAGCTCTTTGGAATTATGCATTCTAGTTCTTGCATATAACCCTTTTGCTTGTGTTCCTTGGTGGCAGGGGCCTCAAAGACCTCCCAAAAGTTGATCCAAGATCAGAGACTGAGAAAAAGGATACTGATATATTTTGGAGAGATTTCTTTCTCTTTATTTCTTAGTTGACATAGTCAAAAGACTCATTCATTTCTTGAAAGGTTTTAAAAGTTGAAGCTCCATGGCTGTTATGCTAATTGTAACTTAGGATATTTAAATTCATGTTGGGTTTCTGGAAGAAGTCTGTCTATAAGAAATAAAGATATTTGAGGGTTTTTTAATAGGGGCTATTTTTGATTCATTCATCACTTCATTTTGTTCTGTTTCTTAGCAGGAATGACATTTTTTGTTACTTCCATCCAACTTTGCTATTAATAAATAGGAAATTAGACAAAACAAATATCTGTCTGATCTCCACAAAGTGGTATGATGTCCTTCCACAATAGACACTTTTAACACTTTTATTTCAAGTAGCTTTTTGATGATTATATAAGATTATATAATTGTTCATTTTTTTAATCTAGAGAATTTCATCAACTGTATTTAGTGGCTAAGGAACATGTTAAATAAGTTTTTCAAGGTCATTGAAAGAATAAATGGGAAAGCAAGATTAAAATTCTGATTTGCTGATTTCCCAGAGTAATGTTAGCTGACTGCCAACATTGTTGCTCTAAAAATGCATGTTCTTAAGTAGAAACGATTTTTAGCTGGGATTTTTCAAGGTCATTCTATGATTTTGTGAGGAAAAATGACATAGGGTTTGATAAAAATCTCTTTTGCAGGCAAAGGTTTCCTAACTGTGAACATGCTAATTTTGAAGAGGACAATAGAAACATTAATTGCACCTGCTGGCAGCTTTCACTTGACCTTGAAAAGGTTACAATGATCATTACTCATTAGAAGTACTGTTTAGTGAAAAGTTCAAAATAAGTATCTCTTTACACTTGGGCTTCTGTTTCCTTGGGATCTCGAACCTAGTCTAGTATTAATGTAATAATCCTAAGTAGCTTAAGCAGCTTATCACTTTGCGATGCTTTGGAGACCATTAGTTATAAACTTACAAAGTTATTGTAAAGCTTCATAAACAGGCTATTATCACTTCCAGTTTTAATTATGTGGGAGTTTTTAAAAACTGTTTATTTTGGAATAATTTTAAATTTATGAAAAAGTTGCAGAGATGATATGGAGAATTTCCATATACCCCTCAATAAGTTTCCCCTCATGTTAACATCTTACCCTACCAGGTTACATTTGTCAAAACTAGCAAATACTGATACGTCACTATGAAATAAACTTCAAAATTTATCTAGATTTCAATAGCTTTCCCACTAAAGTTCTTTTTCTATCCCAGATTCCCATCCAAAATACCACATTGCATTTAATCGTCATGTCTCCTTCGTCTCCTCTGGTCTGTGACAATTTCTCAGTTTTTCCCTGTTTTCATGACCTTGACAGTTTTAAGGTTTTGTCTGAAGTTTTGCTCATGATTAGACTGGATTTATGGGTTTTTGTGTAGACTGTTAAAAAGGTGAGGGGCCCTTCTCATCACACTGTGTCAGGCAGGGTTACATGGCATCAATATAACTTATGAATATAACTTATCACTGATCATGATAACCATGATGACTAGGTTAAGGTAGTGCTTGCTGTTTTTCTACTACACAGTTGCTATTTTTTCCTTTCACTACTCTTTGGGAGAGGATCACTAAATCCAGCTCACACTCAAGGTGGAAGGGAGAGGAAAAAATTAAGTTCTACTTCCTGGAAGGGGCGATTATTTGAATATGTTATTTAGAATTTTCTATAAGGACAATTTGTCTCCTCTCTCCCATTTATTTATTTATTGAATGATTTCATATCAGTATGAACTCATGTATTATTTTCAACTTTGGATTATAATCCAATACTACATTATTTATTTCATTGCCCAAACTGTTCCAGGTTTGGCCATTGGGATTTCTCTCAGGTTTGTCCCTGTGGCCTTTTAACGTGTCCTCCTCCTTTGGGGGGTTAGTTGGTTGGTTGTTTTTGAGCATTTCCTGACTTTCTAGCACTACAAGATGATCTAGGTTCATCTGCTATTTACCCTTCTTCAGCTGCAGAATCAATCAGCATTTTCTCCAAGGAGCTCTGATTGCTTTTACTGGTGGTTGGTACTTAGAAACCAGAATCTGGGCACTTAACATGCTCATTGCCATCAGGTGTCACTGCTTCTAGGCTCTCCCTGCAGACTGAACTAGGAAAAACATGTGCATGTATATTAATGATACATACATATGTATACACACATATGCATTTCTGTATCTCTCCTTCCATAGATAGATGATAGATGAATAGATAGATGATTGGTAGATGGATAGACAGGAATCCATACTGAAGTCTCTGGCACTAATCTAGTACCACAGGGTTTATTCTAGCCCTCTGTGGAGATTGTTTAAAAAGCTGAACTTTACTTCATCTTATTAACTGAATATTTTAGGTAACATGTTTTATATTAGTATATAATAGTCTGTTGCCAGTGTACTTGGTAGCATAATGATGTTGCAGTATCATTCTCTATAAGTCAACTAAAAGTGTCCTGACCCATGTGGCTGATTATGTACCTAATATTTATTCATCTCTTCTTCATTTCCTACTGAAATTTTAAGGGCAACCATGTGTCCAGTTAAAAATTCTCCTCCCCAGAGTCTCTTTAAGCTATGATTGCCCCCGTGTAATCTAGATTATGAGATACAAGAGGAAACTTTCTGTATGAATCTTGTGGGAAAACTATTGTTTTCTCCATAAAATACATCTTTTGCCCTTTATCCTGCTCTCCGCCTCCCGTATGTTATATGCACATGACATCCAGAGGTGGAGCAGCCATCTTATAACCAAGAGATAAAAGCCATACACTAAGAATTGCAGAGGAGGAAGATAGGAACCTGGTTTGATGAGTTGTCTTAGCAAATGCACCAGCTTTAGTCTGCCTACATCTAGACTTCTTGCTACGTGGGGAAAGTGAGCTCGTATTTGGCTAAGCTACTGCCATCTATTATGTAAGTTTGAATACAGTCTTAACTGATGCAACCCATTTGGAAGAATAGAAGAGTATTTTTTTTTCTTTTTAAACTGGATGATCTACTATTGTGATTATATGTGCAATAACATACCATCCGCTGCTGGTTCATTGTGTCATGTTTAGATGTTGAAAAGCGTATTCCAGTTTTAAGAGTTGGTATGCAAATAGATTAATGACATAATGACACAATGATAATTAATAGAACTAATTCAGCTGGCTTAATTAGTTCTAAGCCAGCACGTTTCAAGATTAGCCCAAAGTTCACCCATACATACCATGTAAAGGAATAAACTTTGGAAAAACAAGGAAATTGTGTATGGGTCCTAAGGTCATAGATTAGTATCAGAAGAGATTGATCTTTAGAATGTGATTCAATATCTTAATGATACAGTCCAAAGATTCTTGGGTGGCAGGAGAGGATATGGGGCAGGGAGAGAGAGCAGGGGAGTGTCATAGTGCATGGGAGAACAAGCAGGTTGAAAACAATTATTTTAAAATTGTAATGACTCTTGATCAATGCCTTTAATTTTCTTTGAAAGTGAATAATTATATTAATAATAGACATGTTCTATGTTTCAGGCAATATATTAGGCATGTAAAAGAATTATAACATTAACTTCTCACAATAATACTTTGCAGTAGCTACTGTTAATATCTGCATTTAAAAGATGAGGAAACTCAAGTGCAGAAGTGTAAGGTCACATGTCTAGTAAGTGTTTATATTCACACCCAGGTGTGTCCGATTCCAGGATCTAAGTCCCTACCCACCTCACTGAACTGTTTCCTTGCTAAATAACATTAGAGGAAGATACAGCGCTCCTATTTTTAAAAAGGGCACTTTTAAAAAAGGGGTTTAAAAAGTTGAATAATAATTTCATACTCAATTAAAAATGAGAAGTTGTTTTCCTACCCACTGATAGGAGTAAATCACATTGCTAAATGACAGAAATTTGTAAATTAATATAACAGTATAGACTGACATTTAGTTTACATGAGTCTATGACCTTAAATCATTGCAATGTCACTAAGAAATCTTTTCTCAACCAAAACATAAAAAATGAAATATATTTGTTTTATATATGTGTGAGGAATATGTGTAGCCCTACTACATTGCTCATAATTCATTTTTATGTGAAGTATTTTGATACCATGCTACAAATGGCAGTCAGCTTTAACTGTCATTTTGATTTAGGAAATGCCAGATATCTGTGAGCTTAATTGACATTCATAAATTATGAATTATGAAAAATTTTAGAAGGATTTTGTCATTTTTTCCTCTATATATTAAATAGTAAATGTATGTAGTTTTATTCATGAAAATTATTGCTTGCTTAATAAATTGAAAGGTAGAGGTTTCTACCAGAACAAGAAGAAATAATTTTTTTGACATTTACATACAATATAGTCTTTTTTTCACTTTATTTAATATAAAAAGTCACAGCACCTATACTAGATTGTACATTAGCATGGACACTCCCACCTATTGCCTTGTGAACTAAAAATTTTCATGACCAGCTTGTCGCATGCCTAATACAGCTGTGCATAGGACTGAATAAATTGTCTCAAATAGCAATTCCCGGGTATGGCATTGACAGTCATAGCAGCAAAATGTTATATCTGGACGTAGCATCCATGATATTTCAATTCTAATATCAATATATGGTGGCATAAATTCTTATTAATGAAAGAAAATAAATGTACTTTTTGAAAAAGTACTTCAGCATATAAATGAGAGTATATTCATAAACAGAAACCGCTAAAAATCAATATAACTGCAGAAAGTACCCTCTGATGAGGAATGCTACTTTACAAGGTATATATTTTATAGGGAGCCTAAATGTCATGTCTGAATAAATTATCCGCCATCATCCCATTGCATGCCTTGTGTCTGTATAAAGTTATTCTTGCATTTTCTAGGTCTTATATTGTCTTGGTTTTTCTGGCTTCTAACTTTTTGCCCTTCGAATTAGTTTAGTTAATGAATAATCTTTCGACTTGGACGTATCCTTTCCGTTTCATGCCATATTAACTGAGATGTGGAACTCAGTCATTTATTGTAGTCCCTCAAAAGAAAAAATCTAATAAGGCCTATATGTATATTTATATATGCATTTATATGTATATATAAATTTGTATGATATACTAAATTTAGGGGGAGGAAAGGGATAGAAGAGACTTTACATTGAGCAACACGATTGTCTTAAATTCAATAGTAGACTTCTTACTTACTAAAAACTCTCCAGTCATCCCAGGCACCGCCAGAGATTTCTCACTGCTACCTCAATGCAGAGTGACCCTGCGTCCTACTACCTCTTTGGCAGCTTATATCTTCCCACTTCTGTCTCACCTCTTTTCTGCCCTTCCCTCCCTGAATTGCCCTCCAAGAACTCCAAATTCAGTAGAGAAATTCACTTTGTCTTCCTAGCAGTACCCTAAAAAACAGAGCCTAAACAAACCTTCTGAACTACTCTTTTATTAGGAAGTGAAATTCCAGGGAAGCAAGAACGAGGTAAAAAGTAAAGTGAAGCATGGCATAGTGGCTCGCACCTGCAGCAGGGAGGATCAAGACCAGCCTGGGCAACATAATGAGACCTTGTCTCAAAAAAGAAAAAAAAAAGAAAAAGTGAAGCAGGGAGCAGGGAAGGAAGAAAAGAAAATGTGAAGTGGTACATTACTGACCTGGCCCTCGCCGTAGTTTCACAAGAAAAGATAACTTACTTTTATGGGACATGTAGGCATTTTTGCATATCCAAACAGCTGGGGGAAGAAAGGAGTGAAATATAACTTGCAGGTCCCTTTCCATCTCCTGTCTGTCATGGGCCAGTTTTCTTCCAATGAGACATTAACTTCCCTGCACTTGTGATTTTAAACACCAATATTCCCCACCAGATACATAGGTAATAGCATTACTTGATTCCTGGATACACGCAAATGATAAACTATGCTTCAGAATTCTAATTAGCAAACTCATAGGCATTTATCATCTGTCTTTTCAAAAAACCTCTTGCCAGTGTCCTAAATTCTTCTGCCTTATTGTCCTCTTGTTACAACTTGCTGGGAAAAAAATCTTAGAAAAATATACCTGCATTGAGCATTGCTGGAGAAAATTGTACAACTGGGAATTTGGCCATAAATTTACCAACTTCAACTGGACTCTCAATCATGTGGCTTTGTCTCCTTCATTAGCTTGCTCTCCTGTTCTACACACAAGTTAAAATCTTCACTCTTCTTAAAGCCCCAAGCTTTCCCCTCACTCTCAGGAGACAACTTCACCACCTACTTCGCAAGGAAAATAAAAGCCACTAAATAGACATTCCATCAAATTCCTATTACTCAAGTTTCAAATCTACCTGCATCCTTAGTATTGACAACAGGGCCTGGCATTGAGTGGGTATATAATAAATACTTATTGGATAAATATACACCCATCTTTACTTCCCCCCTGATTTATAATGAAGAAATGTCCCTTCCACCTGTCTCCATATTTCTTTTCGTCTGCCTTTCTTTTTTTACTCTCTATCTTCAACCTCCCCTTCTTTTCTGGCTACTTCCCATGAGCATTTAAATATGTTTTAATGTCTCTAAATTTAAAAAAATCTTCCTATAGCCTTGCTCTCACCCTCCCACGGCTGTATAGTATCCCACTGTATACATATTGTGCAATTTGACTGTTCTACTGTTTGTTGTTGGAATTATTTCCAGTTTTTTGCTAATACAGTGTTTCTGCAAACATACTTGTGCATGTTTTCTGGTGCACATATTAACATGTAAGATTTCCTCAAGAAGAATTGCTGGGTCGTGGGTATACACATCCTTAACTACACCACATAATGCCAAACTGTGATCCAGAATGGTTGGACTCTTTTCCCTTATGCTAGTCATGTGTAAAGGTTTCCATTGCTTCATATCATCATAATGGATAGTTTCAGATGTCTTAGTTTTTGCAAATCAAATGAGTATGTGATGGTATCACAATTTGGCTACTCCCAACCCAAAGAAACTGTGTAAAAAAGGTTATTATTGTTTGGAGCCCTAAGTTTTGGAGTGACTTGTTGCACAGCAATAGATCATTAATATAGTATGTATTATATAAGATAGTATATACTATATAAGACAGCATTTCAACTTTGATGTTTTTCACTTGCATAATCCATTATCTCAGCACTATTTAAAAACTTCTGTCTTCAGTTATGTGCAAGATTAGCTCTTTCATAAATAAAGTTTTCAATTATATGTGAATCTCATTCTGGACTCCTTGTTCTGTTTCATTGGTCACTTTGTTTATCCTTGAGTGAATACCTCATTATTTAATTACCATAGCTGTATTTTTTTTATATTTGATAAGGCATACTCCCAAATAGTCTGATCTATTTTTAACCCTTTTGTCTTCTATGTGTTTAGGATCAGCTTGTCATTCTTTACAAGAAAACCCATTAGGTTTTAAGGGGAATTATATTGTATCTATACCAGTTGGGGGAAATTGACACCTTTAGCATATAGAGTCTTTTAATACATATGTGTCTATGGAGTGTCACTATTTATTTGGAGTTGTTCAACATGTTTTATAATTTTCTTTGCAAAGGTCATGTACATCTTTTGTTAGCTTTATTTCTAGGTATTTCATTTTTATATACCAGCATGAAATATTATAAAATGGAAATTTAAAGAAAATACTATTTTAAATAGCCTAAAAATATAGCAAATTGCTCATGCCAGGAACTGGCATACAGGAAGCACATGATAAATATCTTAAAGCAAATGTATGAATGAAGAAATAAATGGATGAATGGATGGACATCTACCATTTATTTTTCATGTGACCACTATGCCTAACTATAAACTATTTCAGATACTATTCTACTTAGGTATTCAGTATTCTCAAGGGATTTTCCCTCCACAGTAAGAAACCTCAATGTTTCCAGTTCTCACCTCAGTCTGCCACTGATAAAGTAATACAGATCTAAAGGAGTAGCTTCAAAGGGGTGTAAAATGGAATGTTATATCCACTTGTCTTTTCCTCTTCCATGACTCCTTTTTCTTCTTCCTAACTTTTGACGGGTGTAATTGAGATCTCTTGCTAAGCATATTTAACTCAACATACTGTACTTCACTGGAGCCTTCACACACCTTTTTATATGTAAGGATAATACAGAATTATATCTTTTTTGTAGCTTGTTTTCTTGTGGTGGTTGTTGTTTCCTTTTGTTTGCTATAAAGATTAGCCTCTTAATCAATAAAAAATATGACCAAAAGTGGTTTTCAAAAATTATTTAAAGGCCCAATCATCACCACAATCATCATTAGTCTCACTGTTCATGAAACTTCTAAATATTTCCAAATATTCAACCCTAGGCATCTCCTTTCATTGATATTTTTTAAGTCTCTTTAAGTATCTCAGCAATTTAATAACTTTTGTTCTTTTTTCGAAATCTTAGGGAGAAATTGCACGTTGGAATTGGGCCAACAGTATGTGTTTCTCTCTGTGGATAAGCATAATTTCATAAAAGCAGAGATGATTCAAGCAGATGTTCATCATGTAAGTGCCAGAAAAAGCACTGGGAGTCACAAAGATAAAAATCAAATCCAGTGTTTATAAATTTCCCCACCATACCCAAGCATCTTTCGAAGTAGGTATTTAATTGTTTCAAAGTATTTTTAAAGAACTTCCTAAATTTCATCTAAAAAACACTTCTGAAAGCTTGGTTATGATTCCTGGAAATATATCTTAGATGAATTTTGGTGGACATGAGGGGGTAGATATGGATCTTTATTTTATCGTTCCTTGACTTAGTCTGTCACACGTAAACAGAGAGAGCTTCTGTGACGGGGCACAGCTTATTTCTTGCCACATCCTATCTTCAAATCCTCTTCCAATCATGTGAAACTTCCAGCATCTCCTTCCACATGCCATGCTATTTCACACTTTGGTGTCTTTGCTCACATTCTTCCCTCTCCCTGGAATTTTCTCCCATGGCCCCCTACTGCCATAACTCATGACCCATTACCAGGTACATACACCCCATGTTTTCAGAATCAGCCCAATAACATCTTTCCTAGGTCTTGTCAGGCTGCCTTTCATTTCCCACAGGCAAAATAAGTATTTTATCTCTGGTACTCTTCCTTTACTCTAGCTTTTTCTGTCATGCTACCTATAATACTGTATTGGCTTATTTGCATTCGTGTGTCCCACTGAGCAACAATAAATTACTTGTAGGCAAAAATTGTATCGCTCACCTTCGTATCACTAGCACCAGCAATGTTCTGGTTCAGAGTATGTACTCCAAAAATTCGTCATGAGAAATGAATGAATGAATAAATGAATGGCTATATCTCCATCATTGATGTACTGTTTGATTAGTAAAGTTTTGAAATTTTATTCTCTCATATTTTGAGATTTAGACTTGTGATAAATGAAATCAGTTACACACATTAGACATTACTTTGTCCTTTTCATTTCTCCCTAGCACATATGGGATATATAATCTCTATAAACGTTAAAGAAATATCTTGCAACATAATATAGCACCATAAGGGCATATCTAAAACAGCATAGTGCAGAGACTTGGTTTCCAGTGTTTGACATACTATTGGAGTAAAACTTGAATCTTGAAAAGAAGGAATACTCGAATAATGACACCAATACAATGTGCCATATATATGCTTATAATGGCATTGTGTTCATTAAATATGTTATCTCATTTAGTTTAACATGCACAAGCCTAAAAGGTTGTTGATATTTTCTTCATGTGCAGATGAGGAAACTGAGTCTCAGAGAGATTAAATAAATTGCCCAAAGTTCCACCAAGTGACTTTGATTATGGTCTTCTTAATATGAAAGCTCATATTTTAATTTATTAACTGTTTGAAAAATAACAGTAATAGACCATAAATTATTAATAATAACATTTATGAATAATAACTACATTTTTACTTCTGCATTCTATCTGTTACCATATGTCACCTTTGTTGATGCATATGGAAAAATATCCAACCTCACACTGATATTTGGTTAGAAATGGGAGGACATTTTTATATCCTTCTTAGATAAATGTATATATTCTTCTTTGATAGTGGACAAAAATTTGACAAGAGATAGTTTCTTAAAGGGTACTTGCAAGTGTGGAATCCAAAATCACAACATTAAAACCTTTCATACTCTATTATACTAAAATCTATTAGTTTTATCTTACATAATGAATGGGTAATTTTGTAACATCATGCATTGGTTATTTAGAAAACATTGGTCTACTGAGTTATGCAGATCTTCCAAATGTTGACACATTTCATTTTACAATTTCAAAAATGAACACTTGTTAACATTAATATTATCACCAATCTCATCAAAATGTTTGAACTATTTGGAAGCATCAAGTTCATGCTGGTAGACAGACATTTTCCAAAATGTAATTCTCCCTTCAAAACTCAGATTTTGTCATTGGCAACAAATGCTGTCAGTTGTTTTCCTTGAAGAGACAAACTCACTTTGCTCATTTTTGAGAAATTATTTGCCAAATACCCAAGTCTGAATAGCCATGGTTTGTTCGTGTTCATTCTTTTAATGGTGTACTGTGAAAGAAAAAAGGGGTCAGTTCATTTGCAACTCACTCCCACAAATGCTTTTCTTCCAACATTCTGTAGTAAGCAGCAGAAGAGCTTTATGCATACTGCCCACTTAATCACGCAGAATATTAACAAGACATTTTCTCAAGGGTTGAGATTTAATAATAGCATTAATAAGTTTTACTGCTTCATCAAGGAGATGCTCAGGTAAAACGGGATTTTTTTTTCCTGCAAGTTTGTGGTCGTGAAGAATACAATGACTCCTAGTTTGGTTGTCGTCATTGTCTCGATTTATGCTCAGGTGCCAGCAGCGTTAGCCATCCTTGCTTTTGCACGACCACGGCATATGTCAACATGGTGAAAAAAGCAAATAACATCTTACTGGTCATGTAAATAGCTATGACTTCCAGAACCCCCTGAAAGGTTCTCAGGTGTCCCTCAGGCATTCCTTGGACCACACCTTGAGAACTGCACAACAAGCCCATTGCCACAGCCAGCTACCTGTCCTTCTGTAACACAATTTGTTCTCCCCGTCACACACCAAATCAAGTCATGTTACTACTGTTCCACACAGACTTTACATGGACTTATCTCAGGCAGAGCGTTGTGGAGTCTCCTGATTTTTCCAGTCTCATTTCCTACCACTGGGTCAGCTTCCTCAAATCTGGCAGTTTCCTTGGTGTTCTTGAACTCTTCACCCATGTTTTTCTCAGTGGATCTTTTTTTTTTTTTTAGACTGGCTCTCACTCTGTTGCCTGAGCTAGTGCAGTGGTGTCATCGTAGCTCACAGCAACCTCAAACTCCTGGGCTCAAGCGATCCTCCTGCCTCAGCCTTCCGTGTAGCTGGACCTACAGGTGTGCCACCATGCCCAGCTAATTTTTTTTTGTTTTTATTTTTATAGAGAAAAGACCTCCCTATGTTGCCCAGGCTGGTCTTGAACCCCTGCTTCAAGTGATCCTCTGGCCTTGGCCTCCCAAAGTACTAGGATTACAGGTGTGAGCCACTGTGCCTGGCCCCTCAGCAAGTCTTTACACTCTATTTTTTCTGCAAAGAACATTTTTTTCCTCAGAGATTTTTATGGCTCAATTTTTTCCCCTTCCTTCAGGTCTCTGCTTAAATATCTTACAGAAAAGCCTCCCCTGACCACAATCTACAACTGCACATCTGTCGTTCTTTTAAACCCTTTGCCTGCTTTACTTTTGTTTTTGCTATTATTTGATTATTGGCCACACTAGAATGTCAGCTCTATGAAACCAGGGATTTTATTTTGCTTACTGCTTTTTCCCCACTGCCAGGAACATAAAGGCATGCAATACAAATTTTTGAATAAATAAATACACTGCATTCTAATAGACCCAACAAGGTGAATTTGGAGGGACATATTTTCCTCATAGAAACAGAACCAATACAGTGTTTCTTAAATATTAATAAAAGTTCACAGATATATTTGCATCAAATTAACTCAGGAAACTAGGCAAACTGATAATTTTCAAGAGCAAGGGAAGCGAGAGATGGAAGGAATTGAAAATCAGCAGAGGTCAAATGGTTAAAGGAACTATTCGTGTTTAGCCTGGAAAACAGAAGATATGATGAGATGTAAAAGCTCCATGCAACATTTTAAAACTTACGTAAACAGAAAATGGGTTAACAACAAAATCCAATGAGTGGATAGTAAGTGGAAAGAAATTTTTGCACAATATAGGAAAAAAACTAAACAAACTCTTATAATTAACTCAGGATATTTTTTAAAGTACAGAACCTAGGCCCCACTCCCAAAGATTCTGATTTAGTCAGTCTAGGATGAAAAGAGAGACAATGCATGTTAAAATATTCCCCAGGTACTTTTGAAGAACTTTCCAGTTTTATGGAGTGACTGTGAATGTGTCTGTAATTGCAGTTTCTTTGGGAGATGATGAAAATATTGTAAAATTTTAACAGAGGCTAACAAATGACTGGCTAACATTACTAATTAAAATTCTACTATACTCTCATAGCTCAAGTATATAGTTTTTCTTTTCTTTTTTTTTTTTTTTGAGACAGAGTCTCACTCTGTTGCCCAGGCTAAAGTGAGTGTCGTGGCATCAGCCTAGCTCACAGCAACCTCACACTCCTGGGCTCAAGCAATCCTTTTGTCTCAGCCTCCCGAGTAGCTGGGACTACAGGCATGCGCCACCATGCCCGGCTAATTTTTTCTATATATATTTTTAGTTGGCCAGATAATTTGTTTCTATTTTTTAGTAGAGACGGGGGTCTCGCTCATTGCTCAGGCTGGTCTCAAACTCCTGACCTTGAGCCATCCACCCGCCTCGGCCTCCCAGAGTGCTAGGATTACAGGCGTGAGCCACCGCGCCCGGCCTAGTTTTTAAATCCTAATTGTGTCAGATTTTTATTCTTGCCAACCACGTTACCTTCTGAGATAACAAGGAGAGACAGCTTCCAAGAAGTGGGGTAAGCAGGTCTCTTGGTTAACTCCTGTCCTTTCTTCATATCCTCCTTGATTAACTCATGAAATAACAACATTCTTTTAAAGTTAGTCCTCATTAGTTACAGGGTTTTGGGGGGCTTTATTAAAAAGAATTATTTTCTTAAAGTATACCAACAGTGGGTAATAGAGGTGGCAGGGACATTTATTCTTCTCTGATCTTTCACTGATGCACTCAAATGCCATTTAATGCACAACTGCCCTTTCATTGCAACATCAAAGCATATAATTCACTATTTTTATTTTATTTTCACAACAAAAAAATTGTCCAGACTAAGAGTATTATTGTATAGCAAATGACTTTTTTTTTATTGTGGTAAGATGTAAATAACATAAACTTACCATTTTAATGATTTTTAAATATACAGTTCAATGACATTAAGTACATTCACATCATTGTGCAACTATCATAGCAAATGACTTTTATATAAATAATCCAATGGAAAATTCAAACATATAATAAAATCTACAGAGTGCCTTCAATTATTAAAATAAAACCATAGTTCTAATAAATAATGTCATCACAAGGCTCCAAATAAACTAATAATCCTATTGATAAATTCCTGATAAATTGTTATTTATGGAACAGTATTTTAAAATATTTAAATATTTTAAATATTTTTATATTTTAAATATTTTAAATAGTGTAAATATTTAAAAAAATTTACACTTGAAATGTTTTTACAACTCAAAACTTTTCATCCAGATTTCATACTGAAAATAAATTCATCTATCCATCCTGAGACAGATTGCATATTAAGTATATTAAATGTCAGGCTTCTTATTCTAATTTCACTTGAGAAACAAACTTTTCCATAAGTCATGGACAGATGTTGATAAAATAACAGCAGCTGTGGCAGAGAATACATTTTCATTAAGGAAAAATGACAATGTTTTTCTTTAATGGGTAAGATTATTAATAGCTCTTTGGAAGCATTAGACAGAAATTGTTACAAGATATTTTAAGCAAAAACATCTATACCCAATAACCTACCCACCGTGTTTCTTATTGTGGTACCATCTGCTGCTGTTTATTCTTTCTTGACAAGACATCAAATTCCAAGGCTATGTCTACCCGACCATGCCAGACAGGTCACCCACTTGACTAAAAGAATTATCCAATTAAGCCAAAATTCATTTTCTCTTCTGTACCTTTATCTTCAAACTTTATAGGTTCTTTCCTTTCACCACTTTCATACCTTAAAAAGAAAAAATCAAAAATCAAAATCTCTTTTTTTTTACCTCTCACATTCCTACATAGTATTTAAGAATCCTACTTCACTTCATAGCCAGACTTCTTTGATGAGATATTGACATCCCACCTCCACTTTCCCACCATGACTCTCTCCTCAATCCACTGGAATGTTGTTGCTTCTGCTGAAGTTGCCTATGCTAAGGCAACTAAGGCTAATGGGTAAGGCCTCCGACCTCTCTCTGACTTTGATGGTTTTAATGGAGCCTTACTCATTAAACTCTCCTGCATTGGCCTGTGTAACGCTGTTCTCTCTCAGTTATCCATGCTTGTCACTCCTTTGCACTCCTGTGGAATCTTCCTTCTCTGCCCTCTTTGTAAGCATTGCTGTTTCCCATGTACCCACTTCTTACTAAACGTCTATAATTGGACAGCTGATCTCAAACACAATTACCAAATTCAATTCATTATTTTCTCCCCCACCTTCCCCTCTTTGGGTGTGTTCTGTCTCAGTGAAGGTCACCACCACTGACCAGTCTCCCTCACGGTACTGTGCCTCCTGTCCAGAACTGGTTTTACTGTGAGAGCCTCTAACCAGTTGCCCTGTCACTCAGTTCTATTCTCCACACTGCTCTAGCCATCTTTCTAGTATTTAAATCTGATTATGTCACTCCTTTACTTTAAAATCCACCAATAGGAAAATAAAGAGAAGAAAGTTTAAACTTTCCTAAAGGCCCTAATACTGCTTGCTTTCCACTTGCCACCATATCCTCCACTCCCATTGTTCCTAATAATCATCCTCTCCAGCCAAATGGAACTTATTTAACTTCTTCAAGTTCATAAAGCGTCTATAAAGCAGTTTTCTTTTTCTTAGAACACACTTCTCACTTTTCCTTCATCCATTGAAAATAAGCTGAAGCATCACTTCCCCCATGAAGTGTCCTTTGATCTTATGGCACCCCACCTCTCCATCTGTAACCTTAGACCAATTTAGGTGTCCCTCATTCATGCACTGCAGCTGCCTCTACATACTCCTATCAGAGTAAATTACACTCCTAGATTGACTTTTATTTCCTCTACTAAATTGTTGACTCTTGAGGGAAAGGAATGTGTCTTACTTGCATCTGTAGTATTAGAGCTAAGTACAGTGTTGGCTGTAGTGGTGAGCAATAAAAGTTTGTCGAATGGATACATGACAGAATGAATTTAATCAACTAAAATTGTTGACTTCAATATATAGCCAAACATACTCTAACATAAGAACCAGAATTATTGTCCTGCCACTCAAAATGCTCCTTCATAAATCCAGTCTACTAAATATTTGGATTACACTTTAATTCTTAGGCAAAAAGGCATAGGGCACTCTAGAAACCATCACATTAGGTTTTATATAGTTTTATTTTTCATCATTTGTGCAATCTGTTACATATGTATACTCTAGTGAAAAAAGACTTGAGCTTTACTTACACATTCAATTGGTAAACATTTGTGCAGACATGGATATAAATGTTTCTAGCCACCAGAATATCCTGAACCAAATAGTGAAAAAAAGGGATAAGAAACTTTTAGATAGGCAGTTACTGTCAGCAGCTGTCAGGAAAGAACGAAATGCTGTGGTTTATTTGTTTGCTTATGTTTGCCTTGCCCCACCCTCTGCTTGATAATGCTATGCACAGACTAAGAGCTGAGCAATCATTTTCTTTTATATTTACATAGCAATTTACATTTAAAAGCACTTTCAAGCAATTTTCTCCTTTGAAACATTTGTTGATGTCTCAAATTAATTTAACACTCCTGAATCTTAACACTCTTGAATCTTTGATGGTTCTAACAAGAAATAAAACTGTAGATTCATTTTACTATATGTAAAAATTAAAATTCTATTTTGTCTGAATATTTTTTTAAAATATCTTCATTTTGTTTCAACTTTGACATTTTAAAATGGTCTGTCTTGTGTTTTATAATACTTTTAAGTGGCCCTTAATTATTTGTTTTCTATAAAGTAAACATAAGTATCACTCAGAGAAACATATAGCTCTAATTCCAAGTATCTGATTCACTTCTATGGATTGACCTTCAGCTCCAAGTCACTTTTATGAATTTAATCTGAAGACTTTACAAGGTCTGTCTGGAAAGTATCCAGCCATGTAATATGAAAAATGGAGATATTCACTGAAAAAGATACAAGATACAAGACATAGGACAATGATGTCTCAGTCCCCTTCAAAGTGGGCACCTTGAGACCTTACACACTTCTCCCAGCGTCTCTTCCATTGTTCAAAACACCCTGCAAAATCCTTTTGTTGGAATCACCATCAGCTGCCTCATCGTATTTTCCTGAATCCCATCAAAGGTCCGAAATCTCTTCCCTTTCAAAGGTGACTTTAGTTTGGGGAAAAGCCAGAAGTCACAGGGCACCAAACCTGGGCTGTAGAAGGGCTGAGTCACCTGCGTGATGTGATTTGATGTTTGGCCAAAAAACTCTGCACAAGACGTGACACATGTGCAGGAGCATTGTTGTGATGGAGCTGCCAATCACCAGTTGCCCATAGCTGCAGCCATTGTCATCGCATTGCATCTCTCAGCTGGCGAAGAGCATTGAGGTAGTACTCCTTAGTAATTTTTTGGCCTGGGGGAGGAGCAGACTTGTGATGGACACCTTCCCAATCAACAAACACAGTTAACATGGTCTTGATCTTGCTGTGACTTTGCTGCTCCTTCTTCAGGCGTGGAGAAGCAGGACACTTCCATTGGGTTGATTAGGCCTTTGTTTCCAATCATAGCCTGTTATGAACTTGAGGAAATCTGGTTAATTGGTAGCAGTTTGAAGCAAGTTATTAGCAAATGTATCATGATGTTCCTTCTGATCTGGTAGCAGAAGCCACAGAACGCATTTTGCCCCAACACATTTCATGCCAAGATCCTGCATCAAAAGGACACAGTAGGATACAGTAGTTTTTGAAATCCCCAGATTAGCTTCTAGTCCTCATAATGTCAGTCGCTGATCTTTGTTGATTGCAGCCCATATCCATTCAACATTCCCAGCTGCTCTGCTTGTTGCAGGCCTTCCAGAACATGGATCTCTTTCAACAGATTCTCGACCATCTTTGAGAAGTTTGTGCCACAATTTTATTTGCGCTGCACTTATTGCATCATCCCCAAAAGCCTTCTGAATCACCCCAATAGTTTCCACAGGACAATTTAAACTTAACACAAAATTTGATGCAGATTTGTTGCTCTACTTGCTCAGTCATTTTGAATGTTAGGGCCACACAGTACACATGCTCACTCAACAGTGTCTAGCACCCCACTGACTAGTGCAGTGAAGTCATCATTGTTCACGCAGGCGCATTCCAGTCTACTCGCCTTGGCTGCCAGGCTACATTGATGTCGTGCAAACCATTCTCGTTATTGGCAATGGCTGGATACTTTTCAGACAGACCTCATATTGTTCTGTTTATCACAGGACATATTTTTCCCAGTTACTAAGGTAAAATGTCAAGCCACCTCTTCATTCTAAAGTTGCTCCTCATTCTTAAACCATTGCAAATCTCTTATAAATACTATCTTTTCTTTCATAGAAGAAAAGCAATAATTATTTCTAGATGTTAGGATATTGTTTCACTTTCTCTCCTGTCTTAGTCTTGAATCTAAACCTTTGAAACCTATTGAACTTATTCCTACATACTCTCTACAACCAATGTCTTAATATTTGATTCCCAGGACTATACCAAGAATGCATACATAATAGAATTTATGTTTTAAATGGTCTGTTTGGCTCACATAGCTTCAGTCATGATAACTAGGAATTGATGTGGTCACATATGCAGACAGTGTAATTGAGCATAAATAGTTAAATAGTCAATAAACAACTAGTTATTGACTCCTCCTATGGGCCAGGCACTGTTATAAGCCCTGGGATAGAGTAGTGAACAAACAGTGCTACAGTTGATATGTTACAATCATACATAATGACCAATAGTGTTTTACATGAAGCTTCTTGATGTCCATCATTTTGTTCAGAGTAACACTTGAAATATTACATTTATGTTTCCTAATGTGGTGTTCTTTTTGCCCTTATTCCCTAATACATTCATTATGTTAAGATTATTTATTTCAATGCACATTTGTATGATACCTCAAGTCATTATGAAATAAGATGTGATGTCAATACTAAATGCATCTCAATGTAGAAATCCATTTTCAGCATACATCCAATAAACAAGCCACTCTTCGCCAATGAGTGAACAGGAAATGGGCTTTCCTTTGCCCCAGCACATTAGAGTTGCAGTCCCCAACCCCCGGGCCACAGACCATATCAGCCTGTGGTCTGTTAGGAACCTGGCCGCACAGCAGGAGGTGAGCAGCAGGTGAGCAAGCGAAGCTTCATCTATATTTACAGCAGCTCCGCATCGCTTGCATCACTGCCTGAGCTCTGCCTCCTGTCAGATCAGTGGCAACATTAGATTCTCATAGGAGCATGGACCCTACTGTAAACTGAGTATCCGAAGGATCTAGATTCTCTTCTTTATGAGAATCTAACACCTGATGATCTGAGGTGGAGCTGAGGCAGTGACGCTAGTGCTGGGGAGCAGCGGCAAATACAGATTATCATTAGCAGAGAGGTTTGACTGCATAATAAGTGTAATGCACTTGAATCATCCTGAAACCATGCCCCAGCCCCCGGTCCATGGAAAAATTGCCTTCCATGAAACCGATCCCTAGTGCCAAAAAGGTTGGGGACCACTGCATTAGAGAATATAAAGCACTCCAATTGGAAATCAGAAAGTCAGCACTAAAGAAGTGGAGACAGAGACTATTCCCAGAGTGATCAGCACCACGCATTTTGCAGAGCAAACTTTTCAGAAATGATGCTTATATACTTTTTTACAAGGCTGATATTTAAAGCGAACCTTGAAGAAACAATCAGCTAAATCCAGAAGTGAAAAATTCTACAGAACAAATAATCAAATTTCTTCAATAAATAAAATGGCAAAAGAAAGACACACACAGAGAAAGAGAGAGAGAGATGGGGGGAGGGAGGGAGAGAGAGAGGGAGGAAGGACTGCTACAGATGAGGAGAGTTATAAGAGACATATGGACCAAATACATTGGGCAACCTTGTTACAATCCTGATTCCAATATTCTACAAAATGACATTTATAAGATAATCAGGAAAAACTAAACACATATTGGGCATTAGATAATACTAAGGAAATATTGTTAATTCTGTGGATGTGATAATGGGATTATAGCAATATTTTTAAAGGTCTTTTATATTAGAGATACATATCACTCTGTTTATAGATGAAATGACAGTGTCATATATTTGCTTTCAAATATTCCAGATATATTCATTTTATTTGTGCAGTTTAAAAGTAATTATAAGTAAATACATAAAGTAAATGTACCAACTGAGAGAAAAGTTTATTTGAGAGTAATCTATTTGGGAATATGATTCCAGGGGTCCGCATTGATAGTCAGAAGGAGAAGCAGGACAAGAGAAAGCTAATGGGGAGTGCATATTGATTTGGCTACCACTTTTGGGTGACAGGGAGCTCAATTCTGCAGGAACGTCTGAAAGCCTCATGAAATGCATCTCAGAACCACCCACTGGGGGAAGAAAAGGAAAGGCATTTGTTAATCAAGTCCTTTCCCCATTGGTCAAGGGCTAGGCTACGGGTCATTAAGACCTCTGTACAAACATGAATGCTGAGAGTTCCTGTGGATATATTAACACATTGACTGCCACGTTAGAAAAAAAAAATTTCCCTGGGGCCGCAGTGTTTTATTAAAACAAAATGATCCTTTCTAATTTATTATATTTTATTATTCTCTGTGCGTGAATTATATGCAATGCAATCCATGTTTTTAGAATTAAATTGTCAGTATTAATTGTAACGATAAGAACATCAACAAGAAAGGTTTTCACGAACCAACTGCAGCATTTTGCTGCACGAGGCCCCAGACTCAAAACTAGCCTGAGTTAAATACAACTCACATGGCAGTCAATGTGTTAATATCATGACTAGGCATACCTCCAGCAGGAAGTAAGGGGTACCTAATGTTGGTCGGAGGCAATGTGCTGCTAGGTTGCACCTCAGTAGATCTGGTTGAAGCCTTCCTGAGAGCCAGTCTTCACAGCTAAAGCCAGAATAAGAGGATTAGAGGATTAGAGCTGTTCCAATACAGTCCCTTCTTTGTGCCTACCACTCATATCTTTTTGCCTTCTGTAGGAAAACAGCTTATTATATAGCAAGAGTGACACCATCTTGAAGTGAAACCACCATGATAACTGATGTTTGACCCCTACATGGCAAGGTGTTCTGTAGCAAGGTCTTTGAACAATGCCAATAGCATAGATAACCCCTCAAGAAGATACTTATCTAACCTCCCCAGTGGTCGTTATTTCCCAGGAAAGTCTGAGGCATGACCAGCTACACATGTCTTTAAACTAAAGCTTGCTATATAAGGAATATTTTCTGGAGGGTGAGTGTGGGGATCAACGGTCTTATGGCCGCCCAAGACATCACTTCTGTTCATAAAGTCCCTGTTAAAGGTTTCTTTCTAAGAAACTGGATTCATCAGTCTTTCTTTGGCTTCTCAGCTCCCTCACCTATGGAGATAGGTTTGTATGTATGTGCTCACTGCAGATCACCTTCCACGAAGTCAAGTCAGTGCCAGAATCTCCTTTAACATGGTAGCCAGCTGGAAACTCAGCAAAGACCGAATGCAAGAAAGTTAGTGAAACGAGCTGCAGCCCCCAGTGCTGCACTTGATTCCAAGGCCGTAATTGATGTTGTTTATATTTCTCTTCCACCACCAATTTGAGAATCTTTCTCACCCTGGGCATGCACCTTAGCAGGCCTATGTTATTTTCTTTATAGGGTGACCTGGACCCTCATCCCCAAGGAGTTTGTGCCCTTGATTTCCTTGTGCTTGTCAGACTGTGGTTGCTGCAATTTTCCATTCACAATTTTCACTGGGTGTGGTAGCACCAAGAGGCACGCAGTGAACATCTTGTAGATATCCTGTGGGTCCCAGATATATATCTCCCCGTCTTCATTGTGCAGCAGGAACCCTAGCTTCTCATGGTAAGAATCAATAGTAATTACCTCTATCAGTACAAAATGCCTTTCTTTGCCTACTGTTCAATTTCAGAGCTATAAGTGTTCAAACATAACAAGGTACAGGTAACCAATAAGGTACTCAGAATGTAGTACTGAATGTGGCAAACAGAACAGTGCTCCAGGACACAAACAGTCTAATTAGAAGCAGCAGGTGACATGTTATACTTTTGTAAACTTGACCTCAAACCATCGATCTCCTTAAAATACACACAAAACAAAACAAAAAACAGGTGGGTGAATAGGTCCCAAAATACAAGGCTGTGTTAAATGAGATCTTCCCATAAATCATTTTAAAACTGCTAATACCTGTCTTTGTTGTTTTCTATATAAAATAATTTATACTTTTTCTCACCGTATAAGGATTTGAAGGAGATGTGTGGGATTAATAATTTTTTAACGAGTGTGTACAGAAGCCTAAGACAGCTTATTTAACAGAAGATTGGGGTCTTATCTGCCTCACCGGTTATGCTCATTCTAGATTCATTTGTTTATTCAATAATAATACAAATGCCTCCATTTATTTTGTGCATATCTGTGATAGGCTCTTATGTAAATTTGCCTTAATCCCTACGATAATCCTGCAAGGCAGGAAACTACAGAGGTATAGGAATTAATTTACCCAAGATAAAACATTCACTGAACACCTATAGCAGAATTCCAATTCAGACCTGTTGCCTTCAGAACCATCATCTGGAATGGTAAAAAGTATTGTTCAATTAAAATTGTAAATATTGTGGCAAGTCTCTTTAGGTTTGGATTCTTTGGATTGTCATTTTGTGATTTCAAACCAAGAACAGAGGTGTAATTTAAAAAAGGCAAGGCCGGGCGTGGTGGCTCACGCCTGTAATCCTAGCACTCTGGGAGGCCGAGGCGGGTGGATCGCTCAAGGTCAGGAGTTTGAGACCAGCCTGAGCAATGAGCGAGACCCCGTCTCTACTAAAAAATAGAAAGAAATTAGCTGGCCAACTAAAATATATATAGAAAAAATTAGCCAGGCATGGTGGCGCATGCCTGTAGTCCCAGCTACTCGGGAGGCTGAGGCAGAAGGATTGCTTAAGCCCAGGAGTTTGAGGTTGCTGTGAGCTAGGCTGATGCCACGGCACTCACTCTAGCCCGGGCAACAGAGTGAGACTCTGTCTCAAAAAAAAAAAAAAAAAAAATTTAAAAAAGGCAAGTACTTCACAGACTGATGCTTTCAAATAACTGGCTTTTGTATTAGTCCATCAATTGCTTATTCCATCATAGGCAAAGTAGAAACCATATGTAATTTTTGTAAGGTGTCCTCATCTACCATAGTCAAGGAATTGTTTGGCTTAAGTCAGAACAGTCACATTCTCTCCTAGGATTTTGATATGTGAGTGAAGTGACACAAGAATGGAAAAACAGATGGAGCATAATTATCGCAGGGTCAGCAATTTTACAACACAATCAAGCAGTTCAGGCAATTTAGCCCTTGGATTCTGTCATTGTTGTGGGTAGTTCTTTTAGTCTTCCTGTAGATTTTCTAAGGATATCATGATCTCCACCCAATAGACTTCTCTTTCTTTTCTTACATGAGACAGTTCCTGTTGCTATCAAAGAACCCTAAACAATACATAATTACAACCCACAGTGACCATTTCCTTCTCCAAACACTTACTGTATTGACAGTCCACACCACACAATCCAGCATCAATGTTCTCTAATTCTACCTGGAATGTTGCCTTCCTAGCTTGAGTGTAAACTACTTGGGCATTTCTATTTTTATTCTTTCAGGTTCTCTCCTATGACCTAGCACAGGGCTATGTATTAAATTGATGGATAGGCTTTAAAAACATATTAAAATGGATAAGATAGTTAGGAGCGGGGTGGTGGGTAAGGAGGGGAGAGGAAATGAACATAAATATCAGAGTATGCCAAAGCAGAAATCCAAAGCCTTCTCCTTATGCCTTGCTTCAACATACTCATGACTATTCCAAAGACATAATGTTCCACTGGACTGCTATTCAGACTAACAATAAATACATAAAAAACAATCACACTGGTCATGTCAGCTTGTGTTTATTCAAACCCACTCTCTCCTACATGGGGAAAAGGGTTGGGCTCATTGGATGCCCATAGAATAATAAATCAAGAGTACACTTTTTGCACAAATACAAAAAGTTGTAATACATGGAATAGTATTCTCTTCTTTCACCAGCATTAATGATTATTATAAACATTAAGAAAATTGCCAGGAGGAGAATGATAATCTCTTTTTAGATGCTGCAAATGTAGATTTTTGAAGAATTTTTAAAATTGTAGTAGAATGGCCTATTTTCTTCAGTTTGCAGAGAATAAACCATTTATTTCACAAAACACTCAACAGGAAATGGTGATTACTTTTAGTATATTGAATTGTTGCAGGACTGCCTGTCCTACTGCTGATGTTTGCTATTCACAAGACATAACTGTTTTCAACTTGAATGTTGAGAAAACAAAAAAGAAAGAAAAACCTTTTAAGAAAAATGTTTAGATTTTTAGAAAATAGTAACTCTTCTGGTTGAATAGTGTAATGTCTACTGTTTCATTTTTGCTTTTATCCATATTAATGCATGCCTTTTAACAAATAAGAAGGGTGACTCCATCTCAGAATGGTCTCATTTACCTTGAGATAAAGTAAACATTACCTCACTATGCCTACCATGCTTTCCTTCATTCCCATAATTTTCTTTTAAACTTTTCCTAAAGACATATTATTATGGTAAAGCACATAAGGGATAACTAAGTTAAGCATACCTTTGTATTTTTTGCATGAAGAACATTTTCAGAAACTAGCAATTGTCTGTGAAGTCATTTCATTTTGAAAGACCTTCATGACCTTAACCTCCTACAAAATTACATAAAAAAATTACTTGAGGAGTTAACCAAGGACATGTATAAAGAAATACAAAAAGGAAAACAGGGGATACAAGGAACAAGGCCAGTTATGTCTGATGCAGAAGAAGTGGGAGGAAAAATCTAGAGAAAAATGAAGAGGATCATAAATCCAAGGTGCTTGGATGTTCTCCTTAGAGTAGCAACATTTAATGACATGAGATCGCATTTATGTCTTTATGCATCCAACCACATTATTTGATTCAACCAAAAATGTTATTTATGTATATTATATGTATACATTCATGCATATGCAATAGGAATATTGTATATGTTATTTATTGGTTTTAGAATGAATTTACAAAGCATAAAAACCATAATTTTAGTGACTGTAAACGTTAGTTATAAATATAACAATAACACAACTAACAAAAAGTAGAAGGTAGGTGAAGGAAAGGGGAACTGGCAGGTAGTGTGGGTATGATAAATGTCTCTTGCTCCTGAGGAGGCAAGCAACACACACTGTCTAATGCTATTGGTAAATCTAGAAATCGCAGCCAGGGACAGATTGACTTGAAACTAATGAAACTTAAGCTTCAGGAATCTTCACGTGCAGGGGCCCCTTCCAAGGTACTGAGGAGAGCCCCAGCAATTTTGCATTTGTAATTTTGTATTCTTTTTCTTAAATGTGTGTGTTCTCAAATGTATAAATTTCAGGACCCACATAATCTGGATCCACTCCTGAGCCAATCCTAGGACTTTGGGAGGGACCTATGCACCTGGAGGGCTATGAAGCTAAAGTGTCTTTAGCTGTAGGGTAAATCCATCCTTGATGGCAACCACCAAAATAACTAAAAACAGAAAACATTGACACTGGTTACTTCTAGGGGGTGATCTTGGTAGAGCTTGGAGAGGTGGAGGAGAAAGAGGGAAGTGTGTACTTTTCATGTTATAGCCACTGCTGTGGTTTTATTTATTTTTACCCTATTATTTAAAAATATTTTTAATAGCAAAAATTAATTTATAATCTGTTAGTTAACTTGCTCTTTTCTCTTTCATGCATATAAAAGTTTTATACTGAAGGCAAAAGATAGGGCTGCAATGTATGTATGTATATTTTATAAATTTTTCTGCAACTATGATAACATTCCTTATTTTCTTCTTATATACTTATTTATTCTGGGTTTGGTGCTATCTTCAAGGTAATAGAAATTCCAAATCAGAAAACAGCAGTGCGCAAGATAATAGGAAATAAAAACATCTGGTATTATACTCTTGTCCTTAAGAGAAGCAACCACAGAAAGTATCAGTGATGGTCTTTTCTTATCAAATACATAGTGTTATTGAGAGGACACTTAAAGATATAGGAATATTTTCTTTTTATAAAGAGTTTTCTCTTGAATGAAGAGTTTTTTCTTTCCTAAGACACTTAAAAGAAAATCACGTTTTCATTACAGAATCTCTGTAGCATTATAACAACAGGATTTTGCTTTTGCAAATAGCTACTAATACTGTTTGGGGCAGATGTTTTTAAAAGCCTGCTGGAGAATAAGGAAACAACTGATTTATGGAGGTATTTCAAAGTCTAATAAATTATCCCACCAAAATAGTTTTGCTTTTTTCAGATAATTGGACAGTTCTTTACCTGCCATTCAAGGAATCCAACTGTAAGCAGACACTAACTCCATGGCAACATGCAGATTAGTATTTTCCTTTTCAATACTTGGGAAATGTTATTTCTCTGAACTTCTGCTCTTGCATCTTTCCTGTTGGAAACAGATTAGATGACAGCAAAGGAAATGCTTAAACATGTGTGAACTAGGAAGCATTGTTGCATCATTCAAGGGCTTAAATGACAAAGGACAGACTTGCCAAATGAAGGGGAACAAGAGAGGAAGATGCATAGATTTTTCTGCCAGTCTAGGGTGAGAGCAGATTGGCCAGGGCTCCCAGCTAAGAACTGGGGAAGTCTCACCACTTCCTTTTGTTTATCTTCTGGCCAGCTTTGCAAAGGATGGCAGAGCACAAAAATAGGATCTAATCTAATCAAGCCACGTAAATACCCATCTTCTTTTTTTTTTTTTATTCACCACTTTGTTTACTTCCAGCTGAATAGCCAAGATTATCAATAACATTTTTATTACTTTATTGGTGTGAATATAAATATGGTGTAAAAAGACTTGCAATTGAAAAATCTGTTTACTTGGGAGTTTAGAGATGACTGACCATCAGTTTGTGGGGTTTTCTTAAATTAATAATTTATTTCCAACTTTTGCTAAGAAAGCCTGCATGGACATTCCTAATACCAACATCTGTAAAGTATTGTGAAAAGTTCGGCCATTTTAAATAAAAGTCATTAGGAAATGGGAGCATTGCATATTAGATTGTTAAACATTGCATACTGAGTCATAAATTAAAAAGAACTCGTTGGTAAAATGAAGGTGGGAGATCAAAGAATCTCCAAGGTCTACTCAACTGTATATTTCTTCGAGATACAAGAAAAGACTACATGAGGAAATTCAGAGGCAGAAATGAGTTGAATTTTTAAAATTTTTAAAAATTCTAAAGCATTCTTGAAAAATATTTAACTATAATGGCATGGCAGACTACAGTGGCATGAGAAGTAACTGATGAAAACAATGGTCTATTTGCAAGAAGGAACAAAAAATACATGTCTTAGGAAAGTTGTGGAGCAGAGGAGAAAATATAAAAATATGTAGGCAAAAATACCTATGGATGTAACATTCATTAAAGGAATTATTTTGGAAGCAGGCATTAAAAGCCTCAGAGAAGTTGGTAATAGCAAAATTAACAATAAAAATAGAAATTGTATGAGTTATTTTTGAATAGGAAAATGAATAACTATAATTACTATTCTATAGCAATTAAAATACTGGTAGGAACAGAATACCATGCAAGTATATTGATGACTAAATGAATGATTTAGTATCACATTCTAGAGTTTAAAAGATCAAGGGAAGAGATGAAAACATCAAAGAGGATCAACAAAAAACTTATTGAAAGCTTGTAAGACTCTGGTAATCTCACCCCTGCTCTTTCTCTAAAAGCATCTCATCCCCATCACCTCCCTGCCGCTGGCACCATGCCCCGAGTTCTGGTCACAGTGGTCTTTTTTCACTTATTCAAACATGACAAACTCTTTGCCCAGCCTCATGTCCCTGCTCAAGCTGTTTCCTCAGCTAAACATGGTCTTCCTTCCACTCAGCTTGACTAGTTCTTTTTCATCTTTTCATCTGAGCTTAAAATATTATCTTAGACCTTTATGATCTCTATAAAAGAAAGACCTAAACACCCCAATCCTATTCCATGGCTACTGACTGCCAATATTTTCTATCTGAGTTATATTTGTTTTCTGCAGAACATATATCAAAGCTTACAATTATTTTATTTTTAAGACTAGAAATTAATTTCAAAGCTAAAGAAAGCTCAATGAGGGAAGGGAACGTGTCCCTCCTGTTCACTGCTATGGTCCCAAGACCTAATATTGTATTTGGTATACAGTAGTCATAAAATAAAGACTGGGTGAATGAATGAGTTAATTGATTAATGGATGAATAAGAAAAACTATGTAAGTAATATGATCTAAACTGTAACAGACTAGGTACACAAACATCTCTTCTAAGGTTGCCTTTTGCAAACATGGTATGTCTTCCCAGCCTCTTTGTGAAATTCTAGCTTCGCTTAGACCAAAAGCCCACGGTACATCTGCCAGGGATCATGGACGACAGTCAGAGGGAGAGTCAGATGCTATGTAGCTAAAAGCCTCCAAGCTTGTACAAGGGCCAAGGGTCCTCATGGTGGCATTAATTGTGTACAAGGGCTGAAGAAAGAGCTCTGTTTAAGAAAAACGAGTGAATTTCTTCAACTGCTATTACTGAATTCCTGTTGAGTACCTATTGAGAACCTACTTTGTTCTAAGCATGTTACCAGGTCCATAGAAGACAAGAAAAGAGTAAGAAGCCATCTCTGCTTTCACGAAACTCCGTGTCTATTAGAAGAATCACACATGTATACATATGCAGTTTCCCATAGCCTCAAGAATTATATTCTTGAAAATTCAGTGACAGGATAATTTGTAGGCTAAAAACAAAAGAATTTAAGAGACAATAGGAATGTGGGACAAAGTTCATAACGAAAACAGGAAGGTCTTATAAATGTGAGATATTTATACCCTCAAGAAAGGTTTTTCACTGCAAAAAAAAATCATTCCCTTTGATATTAAAATTTGAAATTCAGTTTATTAAGGCTTTTCTTTAAAGTTTTAAGTTCAACAGACAAATCTATTCTACTTTAAATTTTAGCAGTTTCTGAATAATGTTTGATAGAGTCTTTAATTTTTTTTTTTTTTTATGAAGGGGTGGGGGGTTGTGAAGAGGGGTGTGCAGTTGCCTTTTTGTTGTTGTTGTTGAGACAGAGTCTCCCTCTCTAGAGGGTAGAGTGCAGTGGTGTCATGGTAGCTCACTGCAACCTCCAACTCATGGGCTCAAGCGATCCTCCTGCCTCAAACTCCTGAGTAGCTGGCACTACAGGTATGTGCCACAACGCCCCCGGCTGGATTTTGTTTTTTGTTTTTCTTTCTTTTTGTTAGAGACTGGGTCTCATTCTCACTCAGGCTGGTCTCAAACTCCTGAGTTCAAGTGATCCTCCCACCTCGGCCTCCCAGAGTGCTAGGATTACAGGCATGAGCCACCACACCCAGCCTCTGTTTAATATTTTAAAACATTTTTAAACAATACTTACAAAATATTCAATTTCCTTCTTAAGTAACTTCAGTTGTATAATTTAAAATCCTTGCAAGTATAAAATTGGTTCTTATAGAGATAATAAGTTAACCTTTTAAATAATTTGATTCTTAAGTTATCTTAAATGTCTTAATAGATATACTTAATAGTGGTTTGATTTAAAATAAAAAGTCTAAAATCCATTATTAAATAGCTCATTTTAAATCAGGATTCAATGTCTGACATGTTGCTCTAAAAAGACAATTTTTTTAAGTTATAAGGACTTGCTAAATATGCTTAATTCCATAAGGTAGAAATATCATATATCATCATATCATATGATGATTCTGATTCTTTTTAAAATTTCTGTACTTAATTCTAAATATTCTAATAGTGGAAAGATGCTTAGTTGATAAGAAAATAATTATGTCATGCCAAGCAAATTTCAGCATAATTTTACCAATGCTTGAGGTTTCACAACCAGAGCTTTGGGCTTTTTTGGACTCTTATTAGGGACTGATGGGACAGGTTTGGCATTACTTGTCCTCCTATACCAATGTGATTTGCAGCCCAAGTAGATCACATCATTGGGTTCTGCTTACAGGTGTCTGTTTCTTTTGCCTTTGCAGAGAAGTCTCATAGTCCTAGCCTGACTGCTTATATCACATGACTAGGTTTTGTACTTTGTCAGCACATGTGATTTCTGGCTACCTTTGATCTGGAAGGAGTCTTGTATTTAAAACATACACTTCCTATCTCCTAGGACACATAACTCTTATTGATATTATAATGATAAATAACTTAATTTTAAATATTTTAATGGCTTAGTGTGACAATTCCATTACAACTTCTGAATCAGTAAGGATGTGAGTTAAATTGCATGTGGCCAAAGATTAATGGTTTAACAAAATTAGTGCTTTTAATTTTCTCATGTATGAGGGACACAGAACTGGGCAGAAAATAGCTGATATGGTAACTTCATAATAACAGATACACAAATTCTTCCTATCTTTCACCCAGCTTTCCCATTCTTATAGACAAAAGATTTTGCATGCTTTAAAAACAAAATGAAATAAAAATAAAGTCAGGATATAAAATAGGAAAAAATATTTTATGTCTTTTTTTAACAAGACGTGTAAACATTTAAGCTTTGTAAAACAGCTTTATTAATGTATTATATAATTAACATATTGCACATATTCAAAGTGTACAATTTGATTAGCATCATTTAATAAACGTTGGCCGGGCGCGGTGGCTCACGCCTGTAATCCTAACACTTGGGAGGCCGAGGCGGGCGGATTGTTTGAGCTCAGGAGTTCGAGACCAGCCTGAGCAAGAGCGAGACCCCATCTCTACTAAAAATAGAAAGAAATTATCTGTCCAACTAAAAATATATATAGAAAAAATTAGCCGGGCATGGTGGCACATGCCTGTAGTCCCAGCTACTCGGGAGGCTGAGGCAGAAGGATCACTTGAGCCCAGGAGTTTGAGGTTGCTGTGAGCTAGGCTGACGCCACGGCACTCACTCTAGCCCGGGCAACAGAGTGAGACTCTGTCTCAAAAAAAAAAATAAATAAATAAATAAAAAAAATAATAAACGTTCCAAGCGTTCCAGCATCATTTGATGCAACTGTCCTTTCTTCACTTAGTTACCTTTTACTGTTTTGAATGACCTCAGCTTCAACCTTAAGAAACAAGAAGAGGAACAGTAAATGATGTATTATCCTTTTGATATATTGTTGGATTTGATTTGCTAAAATTTTGTTTAGAATTTTTACATCTATGTACATAAGGGAGATGGTTTTGTAGCTTTCTTATAATGTCTTTGGATTTGGAATCAGAATAATGCTGATCTCACAGACTGTGTTGGGAAGTATTCCATTTTCTTCAATTTTCTAAAGGAGTTGGTATAGAATTATATTATTTTTTTCCTTAAATGTTTGGTAGACTTCCACAGTGAAGCTGACTGGGCCTACAATTTTCTCATGAGAATGTTTTAAACTACAAATACTTTCTTAATAGATATAAAGCTATTCAGATCATCTATTTCTTTTTGAATGAGCTTGAGTAGTTTGTCCATTTCAAGGAGCATGTCTGCTTCATCAAATTTTGGGGGCATAGATGTTTATAATATTGTTTATTATCCTTAATATTTGTGTGATGTAAATGATGTAACCTCTCTCATTCCTGATACTGATAGTTTGTGTCCTCTGTCTTTTTTCCCTGATTAGTCTTGTTAGAGGATTATCAATATTATTGATCTTTTTAAACAATCAGCTTTCAGTTTCATTGATTTTCTTTATCATTCTGTTTTCCATTTCATTGATTCTCACTTTGACATTTCTTCTAAAGTTTCAGTTGTTCTTTCATTTCTTGTTTCTTAAGGTTGAAGCTGAGGTCACTGATTTGAGATCTTTTTGGTTTCTGTTATAGAAATTTAGTGCTATAAACTTCCCCCTTAGAGCTGCCTTTAGTAGCATCATGCAAATTTTCATTTATTATATTTTCCTTTTTATTCAGTTTAAAATACTCTATAAATCTCAATTTTAATTCCTTCTTTGACTCCTGGTTAATTTAGAAGTGTGCTATTTACTTTCTAAATATTTGGGGGCTTTTTGGTATTGATTTTAATTTAATTCCATTGTAGTCAAAGAATACACTTTGAATGTCTTGAATAATTGTAAATTTATTAAGATTAGTTTCACAGTCCAAGATATGGTGTTACTTGGATAAATGTTCTATGCGTAACTTGAGAGGAATGTGTGTTCTGTTGTTGTTGGGTGGATTGTCAATTAGGCTAAGTTGGTTGATAGTGTTGATAGTCTTTTATAGCCTTATTATACATTATTTTCTGTGTACTAGTTCTATCGATTTATTAAGAGAGGAGTATTGAAATCTCTGATTGTAATTGTGTTTATGTCTATTTTTCTTCCATCACTATCATGTATTTGGTTTTAGATGGTTAAACTTTTGGAATTATGTTCCCCTGTTATAATGACCACTTTATCATTATGAAATGACTTTGGTAATATTGTGTGCTCTGAAATCTTCTTTGTATTAATATATACACTCTCTCTTTTTTATTTCAAAATATTAAGGGGGTAAAAATGTTTTGGTTACATGGATAACTTGTATAATACTTAAGTCAGAGCTTTTAGTGTGCCTGTCATCAGAATAGTGGTGATTATACCCGATAGATAAGTTTTTATCTGTTACTCCCCTCCGACCCTCTCCCCTTCTTGATTTCCTATGACCTTTCCATCTCTTTGTGCCCGTGTTTGCCCATCGATTAGCTCCCAATTATTAAAGAGCACATGTAGTGTTTTTTTTTCCATTCCTGAGATACTTCACTTAGGATAATGGTCTCCAATTCCATCCAAGTTGCTGCAAAAGACATTATTTCATTCTTTTTCATGGCTGAGTAGTACTCCATGGTGTGTGTGAGTGTGTGTGCGTGTGTGTGTGTGTGTGTGTGTGTGTATATATATATATATATAGTATAATATATAGTGCTACAATAAACATTTGAGTACAGGTGTCTTTTCGATAAAATGACTTCTTTTCATTTGTGTACAGAAAATAATGTATAATATACCCAGTAGAGGGATTGATGGGTTGAAGTATAAGTCTACAATTACTTCTCTGAGATATCTCCATACTCTTTTCCCTAGAGGTTGTACTAATTTGCAGTCCCACCAACAGAGTGTAAGTGTTCCTATCTCTCTGTATCCATGCCAGCATCTATTATTTTTTGGCTTTTTAATAATGGCCATTCTGACAGGGGAAAGGTGGTAATTCATTGTGGTTTTAACTTGAATTTCCCTGATGATTAGTGATGTTGAGCATTCCTCTATTTCCTTCTTTTGCTTAATTGCTCTGGCTAGGACTTGCAGCACTATGTTGAATAGAAGTGGTGACAGTGCACACCCTTGTCTTGTTCTAGTTCTCAGGGAGGAGGCTTTCAACTTTTCCCCATTCAGTATGATGTTGGTTGTGGGTTTGTCATACATGGCTTTTATAATTTTGAGCTATGTTCCTTCTATGCCTGATTTGTTGAGGGTTTTTTATCATGAAAAGGTGCTGGGTCTTGTCAGATCCTTTTTCTGCATCTATTGAGATAATCATATGGTCTTTGTTTTTGCTTATGCTTATATGGTGAATCACATCTATTGATTTGCATATGTTGAACCATCCTTGCATCCCTGGGATAAAACCCACTTGACCATGGTGAATTATCTTTTTGATGTGCTGTTGAATTCAGTTTGCTAATATTTTGTTGAGGATTTTTGCATCTATGTTCATAAGGGATATTGGTCTGGTATTTTCTTTTTTATTGTGTCCTTTCCTGGCTTTGGTATCAAGATGTTACTGGCTTCATAGAATGAGTTGGGGAGGATTTCTGCCTTCTCAATGTTATGGAATAATTTCTGTACGATAGGCAGCAGTTCTTCTTTGTAGGTCTGGTAGAATTCAGCTATTAATTGGAGGCTTTTTTGGGGGGTGGAGGAGATTTTTTAATACTGCCTCAATCTCGCTGCTCATTATTGGTCTGTTTAAGATTTCTATTTCTTCTGGATTCAGTCTTGGAAGGTTGTGTGTTTCCAAGAATTTATCAATTTCCTCTGTTTTCTAGTTTGTGTGCATAGATGTTTTTGTAGTATTCACTGATGATATTTTATATTTCTGTGTTATTGGTTGTAATGTCTCCTTTGTCATTTCTGATTGAGCTTATTTGAGTCCTTTCTCTTCTACTACTGTTAGTGGTCTATCAATTTTGTTTATTTTTTCAAAGAACCAACTTTTTGTTTCATTGATCTTTTGTATTTTTTTTTGTTTGTTTCTATTTCATTGAATTCTGCTCTGAGCTTTGTAACTTATTTTCTTCTGCTGGCTTTGGGTTTGGTTTGTTCTTATTTTTCTGGTTCCTTGAGATGTAACATTCAGTTTTTAATTTGTGATCTTTCTGTCTTTTTGAAGTAGGTATTAAAGGCTATGAATTTTCTCCTTATGACTACTTTAACTATATTCCATAGATTTTGATAGCTTGCATCTCCTTTGTCATTCAACTCAAGGAATCTTTTGATTTTCATCTTATTATCATCATTGACCAAAGGATTGTTCAGCAGCAGATTGTTTAATTTCCATGAATTTGTGTAGATTTGAGAGTTTCTCTTGGAATTGATTTCTAGTTTTGTTCCACTGTGGTCTGGGGAGATACATGATATGATTTCAATTTTTTTGAATTTGCTGAGACTTGTTGTGTGGAATAAGATATAATCAATCTTGGAAAATGTGCCCCAGACTGGTGAGAAGAATGTATATTTGGTAGTTTTTCAGTAGAATATTCTGTAAATGTCTGTTAAGTCAATTTAAGTCCATTTAGTCCCATTCAAGTCCAGTGTTTCTTTACTGATTCTTTGTTTCAATGATCTACTGAGTTGTGTCAGTGGGGTATTGAAATCACTGGCAATTATGATGTTACTGTTTATTTGTTTGCTTAGATCTAATAGAATTTGTTTTATGATTCTGGGAGCTCCTGTGTTAGGTGCATATATATTTGATATTGTTGCATATTCTTGTTGAATTGCTCTGTTTACCATGATATAATGACTGTCTTTATCTTTCTTTACCATTGTTGATTTAAAGTCAATTTGTCTGATATGAGAATGGCTACACCTGTTCACATTTGGTTCCCATTTGTGTGGAGTATTTTTTTCCATCCTTTTATCTTGAGTCTATGGAAGTCCTTTTGAGTTAGATGGGTTTCTTGGAGATAGCATACATTTGGATTGTGTTTTTTCATCCATTCAGCCAGGCTATATCTTTTAAGTGGGGTGTTAAGACCGTTTATATTCAGCTATAATATTGATATGTGGATATGTGAGATACTGTTCTCATCATGTTGGATGATACCTTTTGGTTTTTTTTTCCCCTCTTATGCTATTGTTTTGTAAGAGCTGTGAGCTTTAACTTTCAGGTGTTTTTACACTATCGGGTATCTATTTTGCTGTTCCATGTATAGTGAACTTTTGAGCATTTCTTGTAGTGAAGATCTAGTAGTGACAAATTCCCTTAGTGTTTGCTTGTCTGGAAAAGTATTTATTTCTCCATCATTTATAAAACTTAGTTTTTCAGGATACAAAATTCTTAGCTGGCATTTGTTCTGTTTAAGAAGATTAAAAATGGGGCCCTAATCCTTTCTGCCTTGTAAGATCTCTGCTGAGAAGTCTGCTGTTAACCTGATGGGTTTTCCTTTCTAGGTTAGTTGTTGCTTTAGTCTTGCAGCTTGTAGAATTTTCTCCTTCATTTTGACTTTGACTAGATTGAAGACTATATGTCTTGGAGGTGTCCCATTTGCTATGAATCTTTGTGATATTCAGTGACTATCTTATATCTGGATATCTGAATCTCTGGTGATACCAGAGAAGTTTTCCTCAATAATTTCCTTGAATAGGTTTTTTCATGCTTTTTGCTTTTTATTCTTCTCTCTCTGGGATACCTATAACTTGGATATTGGCTTGCTTCACATAGTCCCATATTTCTCTGGGTGATTATTCATTTCTCTTTATTCTTTTTCTGCATCTTTGACTGACTGAGTTAGTTCAAAAGCCTTGTCTTCAAGCTCTGAGATTCTTTCTTCTGCTTGGTTTAGCCTGTTGAATCGTTCTGATGTATTTTGAAATTCCCCAAATAACTCTTTCATTTCTTTAAGTTCTGTTATATCCTGTCTCATGCTGTCTATCTATCTCTTTAATGACTTTTTCATTTTTTTTCATTCATGTTCTGAAAATTTTTTTTGCTACTTTGTGTTGGTTTTGAACTTTCTTTTCAATCCTATTCATCTTATTTGCCATCTATATTCTGAATTCCATATCTGACATTTCAACAGTTTCCTTTGGTTAAGGTCCATTGCTGTAGATCTATTGTGATCCTTTCCGGGTGTTGAACTAACTTGTTTTTTCATGTTGCCAGAGTTCTTTTGCTGGTTTCCTCTCATCTGAAACCTGTTTTCTCAGGTCAGGGCAGACTGGTTTGTGGTGCACCTGTTCTCCTTTGCTGAGAACTCTCCTACTTAGTGAGAAGAAGAGGTCCCTAGATGATGCTTTTGTGTCCTATTCTGGGAGTTTGATCCAGCAGGGGAGGGGCATATTCACTGAGAGCCTATAATGCAGTTGTTCTGTGTTGGCTTGTTCCCCTGTGGTTGTCATAGTCTAAGCCAGTGCTGGAGGATCTTCATACAGAGTGGCGGGTTGTTTCCCAGGCTTCTGTGGGAAGCTTGGGTATGGAACTGGGTGGTTCCTTCTCCACAAATGCTGGCATTGTGGGAGATTGCTCTGCCAGGTCTCCCCACTGTGGTGGCCGTGGCAGCCAGGTGAGGCTATCTAGGTGGTGTTTGCAGGTGTCAGGACTGCAGGTTTTCACTCCACTTGGGTCTAGGTGCAATGGTGGCATGTGTCTAGCAGGTCAGTGATGGTGCACTGGTCTGCAGGGGCTGGTCCTGCCAGATCGCAGTGTGGCAGCTGCCAGGGTGGGGTCACGGGGCTGAGTGGCAGCGTGGGAGCCATGGTAGCAGGGCTGTGGGGCTAGGCCAGTGGGCAGCTGGGGCTCTTTTTCCCACAGAGGTCTGACCAAGGCAGTTGCAGCAGGGCTTCCTGGGTGGCATCAGTGGCACCTGGTCTGTTTGAATCCCCCATGGAGGGGAAGAGGTACTCAGCTTCCAGTCACAGGGTGCATGAGAGTGTGTGTTCTCCCTGCTCCCTCCTGAACCCAGCAGGGGTGATGCAGAGGCTGCTACAGCAAAGCCAAGCCCTGTGTAGATCAGGCACTCTGGACCCAAGATGTCAGAATGACAGCTGCAGCGACCCAGGAACAGAAGCCACCAGGTCCATGCTGTGCCCACTTTCTGGTATAATGTCACTTCACAGTGTTCACACCACTCCCTGATAAGTCCACAGGTCTGTGGTGGGCGGGGGGAGCCCCCTCACAGCTTGGGTTGCAGTGTCTGAAGGGGGAGCTTCCCAGGGTTCTCTTCTATCCTTCCCCATGTGTCGATGCCTCCCCCAGGTACCTTCTGATGTTGGCAAGTGGATCACCCTGTCACCATTTCCCTCACTCTGATTGTCTCCAGTCACTTCTCTAATGATTTACAATGCTCTCTCCAAGAAGGCCCATTCATAGGTGGGTATCTACTTGCAATCTTTAATCCTCTCCTTGAGAGCAGTTTGTGCGGGCTGCTTCTAGTCCACCATCTTGGCCCTATTCCCCCTAACTTTCTTTTGAATAGTGTTAGCATGGTATATCTTTGTCCATCTTTTCATATTTAATATGTAACAAATACATATGTAAATATGTAATATTTTATATACATATATGTATATTTTATATATTAATTGTATTTAAAGTTGGCTTCTTATAGGCAGCATATAATTGAGTTTTGTACTTTATATTCAATCTTACAATGTTTGTTTTTAATTGGTGTGCTTAGACTACTTACCTCTATTGTAATTATTGATGTGGTTTGGCTTAAATCTACCATCTTACTATTTTTCATTTATATTCCATACCTGTTCTTCATTCCCATTTTCCTCTTTTTCTGCCTTCTTTTAAATTGAGTTGGGCTCCCCCCCACATTTTGTCTCTTTTGTTGGCTTAATTACTATAATCTCTTTTGCATTATTTTGGTGGTTTGAGGTTTTATAGTATATGTCTTTCATTTATGTGATGTTCTGCTTCACATATAGTATGAGAGCATTGCAAGTGTATACTTTCATGTCTTCCCTTGTGGCATTTGTACTATAGCTAACATACATTATATGTATGATAAATGTATAATATATGGCATATATATTTATTATATAAGACATATATACTACCTAATTTATATATAAAACCTAGAATTTTTGCAAGGACCAAAGAATCAGACTCGGAGACTATGTTTCCAACTACATCCTAATTACTCCATTGGCTGCTGCAGTGGAGACACTTCTGCTACTGCTCCTGCTGCTGCTTCTGCTGTAGGCTAAAGGCACCACAGCTCCTGCTGCCAAGTTTGCATTTGGTATATCCCTACTAGGACTGCTGCTGCTACCTGTTTAGGCTGCATGTCTCTCTACCAGTCCCTGCCACTCTCACTAGGATGCACTGTATGGAGAGTCTCCCTCTTTATGTTATTCTCTTCCAAAGTCTTGCACAGATGTGTTTGATTGGCTGAGCCTGAGTCACTTGCCTGCACCTAACTCCAGTGAATATTGGGAAAGTAGCTTCTGTCTTCTATTTTAGCAAAGGCAAGACTCATAATTCATGCAATACCCCAAACAGAGAGAGTGTCCAAAGGTTTGAGATGATCATAAAGTATGATAAACGTGTACTATGAGTTGGAAGCTAAAAATATATATATATAGGTTGTGTTAGAACATAACTTAAAGAAAAAATTTAAGCAGAAAATATGGTTTTAAAAATAAAAGACACAAAACAATTTTGCTACACTCCTAAAGTATAACAGACACCTAAAGCATTATTTTTTAATCTCAACAAGTGCTTTAAAATTATGGGTATGTATTAGTCGGCTGCTTCCCCCATCATTCACACTGTGAGTCTCTCATCCATCAGGATGATAATTGAAAGCTGAGTCTACACTTAGCCTGTAGGTCTATGAGAAATAGCTGTGATTACCCTAGGGCTCCTGCATGGAAATTTCATGGCAATCTTACAAAACAAAGATCATACAAAGGAAATTGACTTTGCTTTTCTTGTCAGTGCACTATTACATTCTTATTTTCTTACCAAATCACTCCCTGATGAATATCTGTCATCACTAGCCAGTGGCAATAACATATTTACTGAATTTTCTATACTCACGCAGACATCTCTTCTAATAAATCAGTGATTCAAAAAAAAAAATAATGAAATTATCTTAGCTCTTCAGCTGAGAAACACATTTCTTTTTTGTATTGCATTCTGAGGAGAGGTTTTTCCCACTAGGAAGCTTTGTTTTTCTATTTTTCTTTTTTCTTTGGTTGGCATTAAGAAGAGCTACTAAAGTAGTTCATCTTTTTCTAGTTCTCTATGGAGTTTAGAGTAATTTTTCAAGATGACAGACCACTGATTGATAAGTATATTGACTTATCTTTAAGCTGTAAAATTGTCAAGATTTTTAAAAAATATATTCAAATTATTTATTCCTATTCTATCTTTTGGGATTTATACAATTTTTCTTTTCTCGTAAAGTTTTCTTTAGAACAATGTGCAAAACCACATTAAGTGATAAGCAGAGTGATTACATGTCCAGTTAGTAGCTGAGTAAGATACTTATTCATTTGGAGGTAATATGCACAGAGGTTGTGCTTTGTCACTTGTAATCTAGGGTTCCCCAAATTGATGATCGAACAGAAAGCGATCACTAATAGGACAGAGAAATGTGGAAACTAAGTAGATTGTATAACTCAAGAAAAAAATTATTTATTCTTTAGTTTGATCAGCTGACATTTCACAAGTAATTTTGGTACAAATTAGGAATAAAAGTAACTATCTTTGTTACAATTTTGTTTTTTGTATTATAGTTTTGAATTGGAGAACAAAAATACTATTTATTTAAAAATTTCAGCCCATCGATCTCTCTTCACCTATGAACTCAACCAGAAATTTGTTTCTATCAATTCTTTGTTATATAATAATTTATATGATCAGCTATTTTTATATGTGAGCGTGTAGTGTTTTCCCACTGAGAATGAGAACAATTAAAGACAGTGCAAAGTGAACTGCTTTTCATAAAGCAAATGCTCAAGAAATAGTATATTTCTATTAAAACCTATAGTTTATGCTGTGTATTTCTGAAGAAGAAAACATGCTTTGTATGCTGCTTGATCAGTTAAAATCGGACCACTGCTTGAGCTTTATAGAGATGTTATAGTATAGCGACACTTTTGGTTATCTCAAGTTGTTATTATTTCATTATATTAATATCATCCCTAGGTGTGGAAAGTGATTACTTAAATACCTAAGTCAAACAGATTCCATACAGATTGATACCACTCATCCATTTATTTATCTGTGTGTTCATGCAATAAATATTGAGTCTCTATTTGTGTCAGCACTGTGCTACACTCAAGGGATATAGTGTTGACCAAGGCAAATGCAGGCCCTGCTCTCATTTACTAAGGACACTCTTCTTTAATTGTGGGATGAGTTATAAATAAAGCCTCTCTAATTGCACCTATGAAAATATATTTTCTAAAAGAATCCCCAAGTTAAGCAAAGCACAGAAAGAGAGTAGTGAATGCTCCTACTTCCACCATAAAGGATCTTTGTCCCACACTTATTGACTCTTAGCATGAAAATCAGATGTGAAAGTAAGTTTAGCATTACCCAAAGGTCACTCAGTATGTTCCAGGTATTAAAATATTCCATGGTATACATTATAAAAATTCTGAGAGAGAATCTTCAGGGAAATTATAATACAATAGCATTCTTTTGGAAACATTGAGGTTGGCCACTCTTGCTGTCTTGTCTTTGCACAAGTTAGTTTAAAACTTATATTTTGCATGTGCAAGTTCTACTGGCTGGGAGGAGAAAGGCATCGTTTCAAACTGTTTGTTATTGCCATGCAAGTTATGTGGACAAGTTAACACAATTTGTATTATCAAATTAAAAGTTTTTGGTTCTCCTGAGTGGAGAGGATAGCATAAGGAAACAAATTTATTAATTTAAAACTAACTTCATTAGCCAACTATAAAATATAAGTTGATTGTTTCAGCTGCATATTTTGCTTAGTTTTAACATGATAAATTCAGTCAATTTGGCAAAGTAGGGTCATAATAGTACCATGTTTACCATGCTTATAACTTCAGACACAGTGTTACAATTTGCATTCAAAATGCCAAACTAAATACATTAAGTTGTTTAAAACAGAGTGATTAGTGAGGAGCTCATCATGTCACAAGATCCATTTAAAAAGGTATTTTCTATTAACTATCCCAAAGATTGGAACCAGCTGAAGAACCAGCCTCACACCACAATAATCACTTCTCAATTAAAGAAGGTGAGTTCTTGTTAGTGTCCTTAGTGATTCTACTTTGAAACAAATACTTCCCACTGCTCTCATTTCAGATTACTGGATCCTGCTTAATTAAAGAATTTCTTGAAATTGCAAGCCAAGTTTTTGTGCTTTTTTGTTTTTAAATCTGATCATTTGCAGCTACTCATCTAGGTCAATAAAGAACATTTTGACACTCTGCAACCAAAGGTGAACTCCCCTAGATGTTTTTTCTCTAGAAATAATTTGGTACACCATGCTTTGTGTTATTAGTTATTTTTATATATGTGGTCCTGTGGATCTTTTACTACCTGGAACATATTACATTTGAGGATAGAAACTAGGTACTATACTTTTCTGTATACACTGGAAACATGTGATACTTGGAAATGTTGAAGCCCTCTTGCCACGGTAGGGGAAGCCAGTGGAGGGCAAAACCAACACACTAAGAATAGTAGAGTGAAGAAAATGATAGAACCTGGGTCCTTGATACCACTTTTCAAAGAACTGATCATACCATTCCTTATGGTGCCCAACATTTGGACATTCAGATGTATGCAATACTATTAATACATTTTTGTAGTGTTTATGATAGCTTGAATATGGATTTTCTGTTAGAATTGAAGTCATGTAAATACTGATACAGTATTATTATCCCTCTTTTACAGAAGAGAAAACTGAAGCTTACAGAGAGTAAGTTGCTCAAGGTTACACAGTCAAGGAAGTAGCAGACTGAAGATATGAAGTTGAGTCTTGGAGCTCCAGTGGTGCAATTGGTTAGTGTGTGGTACTTACATGAAGCTGAGTCTTTTTGCCTACATCTAGGCTCACTCCATGCCCTTGTCCCAAACACACACTATCACCCACTTAACAGAACTCTTTCCCCATTCTTGTTATTAATGCCATCTTCTTTCTTGCTATAGTATTCTTTTTGCTTGCCTTTTTTCTCAAAGGAAGAAGTGCCCTTTTTCCTCCCTAGGGCTAGGTTAGCCTGGCCCCTTATGACCTGCTCTTATCCTCCCTGCCTTCTTTGGGACTTTGCCCTATCAGTCATTCTGGCTCTTGAATTGTCAATTTCTTCTCTTCATTTCAGCACATGAATAAATTCATGTCAGGCCTAATCCCCACCCTTTCTCTCAATCCTGATAACTCTTTAAATGACTCTCTCCTTGATTACATTTACCAAGAGACTTCTAGAAAATGCAGCCTATATTTGATGTTTCTACTAATTTCCTCTTAATTGAAATTGCTCTCTGAAAAGTCTGGGAGAGGGAAGAGGCATTGCAACCCTCCCTACCCAAAAGAGGAGGAGATGGTATTATGATGTGTCACAGGCTCTGTTCCTGGTTGGGTCATGTTTATTAGTGGGCAGGGTCAATGTGTGTTAAAACTCCTCATGCTTCCTGCTCCCTGACTTCTTGTTGTAGCAGATCAAGATAGGGCATGGGCCACTGGGGTATGCTGACCATCCTTTCTTATCTCCCTCCATTCCTGTGTCCCTCCTTCCATATCTTTCCTCCTTCTCCTCCGTAGAGCAAGTCAAAAGAAAGGCAAGATTTTGGAGGAAGTACTAAGCACCTAGGCACCTCTTCTACCTCATAACTAAGCCATAGAACACACACCTTATCTTTGTATCTGGCAAAAGCATACACCATATTTATTATGGGAACACCCCCTACAATCTCGGCCCATGTGATTTACCTCCACTCACAGCTCACGATGTGGGCGTTGATTGGCCCTCACCTGGTCATCTAACGGAAATCTCTTCACCACAGTAGTTAGGGCAGGAATGGGCACATAATTGACAGATCCAATTAGATACAATAAGAAGCTTGCTGGGGCCTCAGAGAAAGAGGTCTCTTTTCTGTACCCTCAGACATGAGTGGAAAAGAATATAGAGCTTGGAGCTTGCTGTAGCCATTTGGAATTTAAGAATGGACCCTAAGCAACAAGAAACAAAGTGAAGAGATGGATGTCTTTGTGATATCCTGGTTTTTGAATTCTGTATCCACTTGCACTTGAAGCCAACTTATTGCAGGTTTTTCAGAGACAAGAGCCAATACATCCTCCCTCTCCCCACTGTTTTGGTTTAAACCAGTTTGATTTGGGTTTTCTATCTCTTGCAAGCTAAACAATACAAAAACAAATAAAACAACCTCTATATTTTTCTGTGTACATACACATACTGGAACACTGAGAAAGTTCTAGAAAGATACATTTCAAAGTGGTAAAGTGGTTATTGCTGGGAAAAGGGGTCTGTTATTGTGGGAAAGTTGGTTGAGAAGGGACTTTTGTGTTACCTTTATTTTTTACTACAAGGATGCATTACTCATGTAATTAAAAACAAACATCCAATAAACATGAAGAAAACACTCTGCTACCAATCCCACCATCCCCTCCCAACAACAACTTCTATTGAATTAATTACTAATGTCTTTGTTTGATCAGTATGTGTAGCAGTATAGCTAAAGCCTCTCTCTCTCCTTTCCTTTTTCTATGGTGGGTCCTTAGTGTTCCTGGAGGTTGTAAAACAAATGTCCTTAAAAGTGGAACTATTTGCAAGAACTCACCTTGCAAACCAATAATGATATTTATAATTTACCCTGCACTGCAATTAATTATATTTCAAAAACACTTTCACACTTACTCTAATCAGTGAGTAGTTACTGCACCATTATCTGCTCTACGAATGATAAAAAAACAAGGCACAAACTAATCTAGTGGTTTGTGGAAAGTTCCACAGTAAAACAATGGTGGTGATGATGCTAATACTGTTTGACTCTCAGCCCATGTGCTTTCCATTTTACCATAATCCGCAGCTGGGGCAGGCTTGAGGGAACTCCATTTTCGACTCACGCTCTAGTGCTAAATTGAACTTGGCTCCTTTCAAGGGCCAAGAAGAACTCTGGTTAATTCTCTGATGCCCTTTTTTCATGTCACGTTTCTTTTCAGATGTAACCTGACTGCAGGTATATAAATGCCCTGAACATTTTAAAAACAGAACCATTTTAAGTCGTTTAGTGTTCTGTGACCCAAAAGCTGAATTTCCAGCAAGGTATGTTCAGGAGCCAAGGTGCTCACTACAGCAGCTGGGATGGAAAGTCAGCTTGTTTCATCTCAGCAAGAGGGAACTGTCACAGCACCAGCTGCTTCTCATCTGGGGAGCCTTTTTCTTCGGAAGGCATGTGAATTAGCTCACCACCAGGGGACGCAGTTTTACTATACAGCCGTATGAAGGGAAAAAGGCGCGCTCCCACCTGAATCTTTTCTGAGGTCTGAATATTAAATAAAGTGTTCACTGCTTCAGAGCTAAAGGCTCTCTCTGTTTAACTGATCCCTAGAAATGACAGTAGAGGCTTGCTTTAAAGCTACACAATAAAGTTAAATTTAAGCCATCTGAGTTCATTAATTTATTTTTCCTTGTTGCTGGAAAGGAAAGCGCTATGTTATGGAGATAATCATGACTGATAATCCAAATGAAAGCAATTTTGACAAATTCTACTCTATCTTTTTATTGAAACAGGGATTTCAAAATCCTTTTCTCTAAAAGGAAAAAGTTTTAGACTGCATGAAAAATGGGTTCCGGGCTAAGAAACCTTTTGTTCAAATAAGGGAAATAAAAGAGCACTGAAGTTGCAGGAATAGAATCCTATGAAGCTTTATCTCCAGCTCTCAGCCTGGAAAATGAAAGCAAATCAGAGGGACAAAATCCTCTTTCTCTCCTGAAGTGGAACTATATAAAGTAACTTACAAAATATTTAAATTAGAGGGAGAAAAATAAACCAAACAAACCAATAACTGGGAATTAACAGTTAAATAAAAAGTTGGTCACAAATAACATCTTCTTTGCTTTGTTTCAGGCAAATGAGGCAATTAAAATAGCTCCTCATGGAGGCAACAGTGGAGATTTCTCAGGGGAGAAGATATCCCTCCTTGTGGTTACCATGTTGGGGGAGGGAGGTGAAGATTGCCTATCAAACCCCAAGTCAGATTCTTGGGTTTTCTTTCTACCAGTGGGAACCTGGTTACCCAAGAGTGGAATGTATATATGAGAACTTTCTTTTAGAGATCAGGGATCCATGGAAGGAGGTTTGGGATTCACCTGGGGAGAGGTGTTATCTCTGTCATCAAAGAATCAAGATGTGCCATGCCTTTAAAATAAGCATAAATTAAGGAGAGACTGGCAATGAGAGAGGAAACTAGTTATGGAAATGGGAGAACACAGTCCTGAATTGCTCCAGAACAAACACATTTAATGCCAGGGAAGTAGACCACACTAGGTAATGTCATAATACTATAAAAGGAAGGGTATGTGCTACACCAGTGTATTTTTTCCCAGGCCTTTCCCAGCCCTATCTCCAGGCTGTTAGAGGGCAAGCCAGGCTGGTTGAGGGGGCTCTCTCCCTACCCTCCAAACAGTGCCTGGCATTCCCACATTGTCTTGCTTCATGGCTGCAGTCCAGCTGGCAGGGTTAATTCTATGCAGGTGCCAGAGCCCTAAATGAAGCAGCCTAGGTCAGAGGTCGCACCTCAGCAGGAGGGTGGGGTTTAGGAGAACGGGGCGGGCTGATCCTGGCCCCGCCCAGAGCGGGGGTGGAGCACCTCGGCGGCCCCACCCCGCTGGCCTGGGGCTACACGTGACCCGCGGCCCCGCCTCCCGCCGGCTCCGCAGCGCCAGCTCGGCAGGCGCGGGGCGTGAGTCTGGAGTGAGACCCGCCAGGCTCCAACTCCGCAGCGCCGGAGCGCGGCGGGCAGCAACTTTCTCCCCGGAGCGGCCGTGGCGGCGGCTGCTGCCGTGGCAGCAGGAGCGGAAGCCGGGAGGAGGAAGGCGGCGGCTGTCGCTCCCGCCGGCTCGGGCTGTCTAGCTAGCTGAGACTGCCGGCCCGCGTAGCCTCGTCCCCCCCGGGGAGCCCCGGGCCCCTGCCCTATGTCCCGCAAGGCGAGCGAGAATGTGGAGTACACGCTGCGGAGCCTGAGCAGCCTCATGGGCGAGCGGCGCAGGAAGCAGCAGGAGCCGGACGCGGCGAGCGCCGCCGGGGAGCGCAGCCTGCTGGCGGCCGCCGAGTCGAGCACCAGCCTGCAGAGCGCGGGCGCGGGCGGCGGCGGCGTCGGGGACCTGGAGCGCGCGGCGCGGCGGCAGTTCCAGCAGGACGAGACCCCCGCCTTCGTGTACGTGGTGGCCGTCTTCTCCGCGCTCGGCGGCTTCCTGTTTGGCTATGACACCGGGGTGGTGTCGGGGGCCATGCTGCTGCTCAAGCGACAGCTCAGCCTGGACGCGCTGTGGCAGGAGCTGCTCGTGTCCAGCACGGTGGGGGCGGCCGCCGTCTCGGCGCTGGCTGGCGGCGCCCTCAACGGCGTCTTCGGCCGCCGCGCCGCCATCCTCCTGGCCAGCGCTCTCTTCACCGCCGGCTCCGCGGTGCTGGCCGCGGCCAGCAACAAGGAGACGCTGCTCGCCGGCCGCCTGGTCGTGGGGCTCGGCATCGGTGAGTTCGGGCTCCGCGAGGGGCGCCCGGGACCTCGGTGTCGCCGCCCTTGACTCCGGTTGTTGCGTTCCTTTTGCGCCTCTGGGGTCCCCGTCGGTTGTCACCAGGTCCAGAGAATTCTCCACTTATCTGGTCTCCAGAGTCTGTTTGTTAGTCCAGCCTCAAAGGTTCCCCTGGGAGATGGGGGCGGGGGTGTCGCTGTCCCGAGCCCACGTGGAATCTTTAGTCGCCCACGGACAAGTCAGTCCTCGTGATTGTTGCCTCCAAGCACTTCCAGGAACCCAGCTGATCACCAGCTTTTCACTTGATCCAGCCTAACCTGATGCCTCTTCTTGAGTTTAGGAGGATCTCTTCTGCACTGTACCACTTTGTTTCTCCACTGCTGGCCCTTTTCCTTTCCTAGAGTTCCCAGCCTGGCACCCATTCAGTTGTAAAGCCACAGTAAGATAATTTTTAGAGTTAAGTTTTAGATAACTGTTGTTTGCTACCCCTTCCGTCTTTCCTTCTCTAGTCATTTATCTTTAGATGGCATCTCCTTTTGCTTCTGTGCTTTTTGTATTGCCTCTCTCTCGACTTTTATCCTTTTCCCAAGTGAATTCCATTTTTCTTTATTTTTCTAACTCTTTTCCTTTAAATCCATATTCACCCATTCTCCTCTTTTTTCTGCCTCTACTGCTTTCCAGTTGGGAACCAAATTATTAAAGGTCATGTTCACTTCCTAAATTCATTTAGGAGCTATTCCCCCTGTGGATAAATGCCCAGCAAGATAGATGTTTGCAATTTACTTCAAAAATGAAGGCGTTAAGGTTCCCCCAGCATTAATTTTTTTCCCCCTGGGTTGCTGAGCAGGGGAGGTACAATTGGCAAATTCTTGGCAGAGGAAAGCTATTTGGAATGTGCTCAGCATTATTAGAAAGCACTTTTGAGGGAAAGTGGGGGGTTGTGACTTAAATCTCACCAGTAATTTTTCTAAGACACACCGCTGATGCTTTTTTAATGTTTCATTTCATAATTCAGTTTTTTGTTTCCCTTAGGGTGCTGTTGAAGTATTTTCTTCCCTTTGGCTGGGGCTTGATGAAAGCACTTTAAACCTGGGGCTGCTGCTGATCTGTGCGTTCACCACTTGTTTGATGTGTGTGCTTTTTACCCTTTCTCTCTGGGTTCCAAAGGGAAGCAAACGTCATTTATTCAGCTCCACATGTGGGAACCATGAGCCTAACAGCCAGCTCACTGCCCTTTGTATCCAAAGTCTGTCATTACTGACCTTCCTTTTGCTTGTTTATTGTGCTATTAATTCGTGAAGCAAGGCAAGGCTCTCAGTAAAATGTTAAGCCGGCACATTAAAGTCCAAAGTGACCAAAAAAATCCAGCTAAAATGAAACCTCTTTGTATGGAAACTACCTGTGCCTTCAGGACTCCTCAACAAATAACCTGCTGTTAAAGTCACATGACCAGGATTCTTGTCTCAGCATTCTCAGCATTCTCTGCTTGGGACACCTGGATCTTTTTTCTTCCTTCTGACACAGAAATAACATAATTTTAGGTAGCAAGATTTGTTCAGTAAACCTGAATCTTGTGATTTTTGAAATTGAGTAATGTTTTGCAGAGATCTCTAAAGGAAGCTTCCTAGTGTTGAGCTATGGCAAGCATGGGATAAAAATTTGGGTATTATGTTTACTCTTTTATTTGACATGAAAATTGAGCCCTTGTAAGTTCCCCTTCCAGCTGTTGTGGATCAGAACGGGGAGAGGACTTTATACTCCAGGAAGCATAGCAAGGTGGGACTAAAGGGAGGTTGAACTTGCTAAGCTCCATAAGAGAGGCTGTCAGAAATGGCTGATGAATTCAGAGAGGGTATGGTTATCCCTGACAGAGGGAAGCCAGAAGCTCATACCCATGGGAATGGTATTTTGACACTTGAGGAATATTTTAACAGAAATGAGGAAAGGACCTTCTAAGCAAGGGAATCAGTCAAGAAAGAAAAGCACAGGGCATGCTTGGAGAACAAGGTGGATGCAACAAAGAGGTTGAAGCAGGAGATAAGATTGGAAATGTTGGCGTGCAAGAACTGTGAAGGCTTCTCTATCTCGCAGCCTCATCCTATGCTCTCTGGGCTGGTTGGCTGAACAGAGAAGCCCAGTTTGGATGCTGGGAGTGATTCAGTTCTGATATGGCCCATCTCACTTCGGGAAAACACACCCTTGGGAATAGGAGCCTTGAGGCAAAGTACTGTAAAAGCCCTCTTCATTTATAAAATGAAAAATGTTTTAAGATCATAAACAGGCTTTGAAACAGGCCACATTCAAAACCAAACAAAAACAGAAAAACCCACTCCAAATTAGGATCTGTGCAAAGCTTGTAACTGTACATGTAAAATCCTTAAAACTCACAAAGATTACTAGCCTTCTAAAAGAGAAGTCATAAGAATTTTTTTTTAGCTACAAGGAAATGGGTCCCTAACGTGAGCATTTTTGAGGAACACTAAAGCAGTTTTGCTTGTTTAGTCAGTAAATGTGGGTTAATTTCATACTTTTTTTTTCCAGCGGTTAACTTTTATGTGTGGTCAGGGGTTTGTTGTTTTTGTCCTAGTGATAATTTAGTAAATGTTGATGAGTAGCAAAATGTGGCTTCTGGTACCTTTTTCAGCCAAGTTTGTTGTGATAGCTTCTTTCCTCCACAGATTTACCTATGGTCAATATAAGGCCCATAGGGGCAGGGATTTTTGTTAATTTTGTTCACTGATCATTCCTGGCACACAGGAGACACTTTTTGAATAAAGGAATGAATAGTGAGCAGAAACATTAAAAAATTAATTCTGTTGCTAGTAGGATTCCACTTTGAGTTAGGATTGTTCTTTCAAAAAACAAAATAGTACATTATCAAAATATTTGAAAGGGCATCTAAATGTTTTAGTTGTAATAGTTTAATGAAATCATTTATCTATTTAACAAATGCTAATTTAGCTTCCATTAATGATTCTGTCAGATTTGGGGTAGGCAGCAATAACAGATAAAAATCCCACTCTGGAAGTGTGTTCATTCTGTAATAGAGCAAAAGGGACATAAACAAGCAATTAAAGTAAAATGGAAGTTTCTGTATGGTACCAGAGGAAACACATATGAATGGGCAACTGAGTATTTCAGGGGAAATAAATTGAGCATGGAATTAAGGAAGGCTTTACAGAAACAGGGATATTTAAACTAGGGTTTGAAGGGTGAGTAGGAGTTCAGCACGTGATGTTGATAAAGACAGAAAAGTGCTTATTTAGTGCTTAAGTATGTACTAGGCACAGTGGTAGTATTTTATATTGTACATGTATTATGTAAAGTATATTATTTCATTTAATCTTCCTAACTTTGTGAAACAATTCTCCTTTTGTTGGATGTGGAAACAGTTTACAGCAGTTACATGGCAAGGTCATTGATACAGAGTCAGGATTAAAAAACAAAACCTTAGAGTTTTTTCCTCTTTCTATTACCATGCTGGGCATTTAAGGTGGAGTTAACAGTGGGTGGCAAGGCACAGAAAAATCAAAGCAGTGTTTGAAGCATAGGTGAGTGAAGGGTGGTGATGGGAGGTGGTTATGAGATTGGAATGTTTTGGGGAGGGGGTTAGGCTGAATAGGGTTTGTTTGGCCCTGCCTATACAGGGACAGCCTTTGGAGGTTTTTAAACTATAAATGATGTAATCAGATTAAACATCCCTTTGATCTGATCTGAATTTTTTTAGTTTTAATTTTTTTGTGTGTGTGCTTTTCAGCCCTTTTACCTACTTCCCCAAACCTTCCTGCTTCTTTGAATTTTTTAGTGTTAGGAATCCTTTGCTGAGATGGCCAATGCTGGGTGAGTAAAATGCATGTGGCCGTGAATTACTGACATAGGAAGAGACAGAAACCTTTGAAAAAGATGAAGATATCAAGCAGTAGAGTGTAGGTGTTAACTTGTGTTAAGTGAGTCATATAGTGAAAGACAGAAACATCAGAAATCCAGGATATTTGTATTTATTTTGATTTAAGAGTTTGGTTGCCTTGACTGGTTGCAACACAATTAGTTTATTGAGTGCCTGGTGTAAATAGGGCATTATTTTAGGTTTTTGTTTCACCAGAGCCTCCTGTGGTTCCTCTTGTTTGTTTGGCTCTTATACTTCAGTGCTGAGACCAGGCTTTCTTCGTGTCTCTGCCTTCTACTACCACCACCTGAACTTTTAAAACTTGAAGACCCAAATTTCAAATAGGACAAAGTTTCCATCCCAGAAATTACTCTATTCTAATAGGGTTAATCTTATTTTGTATGTTCTTTACATACCATCCCATTTTGCAGGGGTGTGCTTAGCAGTATTGTACTTATAATCAAAGATTTAGGTATGCTTACTTAAAATAGGATTGAGGGAATGTGAGTTTGCTCAAATTTGTTTTTTGGTTTTTTTTTTTTTTATTATTTCCTATGACCATGTATCTCCCATGTATAACAAACCAGAAATTGTCTAGAAAAGGCAAATTACAAGAGCATAGTACTGTTATCACTATTAGCAATCAATGAAAAAGCATACAAATTAGCCCTTTCTCCATGGTTTTGGCATTTACTGTTCATTATAAGTGGAGATTTAGTGCCTGCATAGGGAATATCAAGAATTCTGTAAATTCTGTTGTTCACCAGTATTCAAAACCTTTACTGAGAATTGACATGTTAATTTATACAGCACTGGATTTGTTGAATTAATCTTAGGTTTACATCAGTTTCCCCTCTATCAGCCTCTGTTCCATTACTCCCTGTGCTGGAACACAATTTGTGGCTGCATAATTGGTATGTTATGGCTTGTTGAGTAATACTTTTAGAAATGCCACATTTTTTTCGAATAGCACTTTGAATTCTTATTCCTCAATGCAAAGCAAATGTAAAATCTTGGTTGATCAAAAAATCATGCAATATTGAGATTAATGTCCATAAAGAATTTCATTTAAGGTAGGCATAGTTAGCCGGAAACACCCAGATTTTCAAATAGTTAATCAGCTAATAAATTTTTTTAGGGACGAGATAATCAAATTTGTTTTTTTCTACTTTTTTCCCCCTGATTTTCTCCTGTTTGGTTGTTTTTTTAAAGCAGGACTTTTGTATTGGATTTATGCTTCCGACTGGTATAAAACTGACACGTGAAATAAAGCCTCCTTTGACTTCTTGTGTTTCCTTGTTTTACACACATTAACAGTTTTGTTCCTACTGCCCTTTTCTATCTGCTGGCTTAGAGATTGCAGAATTATAGTGAGGATTATGACCTAATTATGTTTGCCTAGTGGTGTTGCAACACCCTCTTCAAGTGTCAGTAAGATGACGTAGGTCTGTTAACATGAGTTACATGAAAGGGTTCACGTGACTTCTTTGGAAAATATTAATCTTTTTCATTCATCCTTATTTCCCTCTTTTGTATGATAAGCTTAAAGTAGGAACACAGTCAAAGTTAACTGACTTCACTCTAATATCTTTGGTTTGAACACCTCTAATGATGTAGAACCTGCTCATAGAACTCAAATAGCAAGCAGTCTTTGCCATCTTTACCCAAAATCATGAGTCTGTTTTCTTTTTCTCTCTCTGATGAAACTTGGTTCCTTTATACATCTTCCTGTTTGCAGCTTTTTTTCATTTCTTCACCTTTTTCCTGTGACCTGTCAGAGTCAATAAGTAGTAACAATACTTTTATTCTAATAGTAGTTATTGCTAATAGTAGCGAAACTTCCATTGTCAGGAGGAAAATCTGTACTTACCAGAGAACCCTCAAACTTTTTTCCACATTTAAAATTTAATTTCTCTGGAGGTAGAGAAAAAAATAAGCAAGTTGTGCAGGTATTTCTAAATTCCCGTTGGGAGTACTGCATGCTTTCTATTTTGCCCTTTTGTTAGAAGCCACTGTTTGGAATGGTGTGGTCCGCAATGTGTGTCAAAAGCCACATGGCAGGAGTTTCAGTTCAGAGCAAGGCTGAGCAGTGTGACAATGGGTCACCAGTGAGTGGTGGTAGAGGTACCAGTGTTCTTTATCTGATTTCAGCATCTCCCTGTCCTGTGCTGGAGGAGTCTAGGCAGTTACTCTTCATGGCAGGATGTGGATTGGCAGTTTAGCTGCCAACACCTGGAAATGATGACACCTAGGATTTATTGAAGGCTTACACCTCTAAACATTTTGTATATACTAATTTACGTAGTCTTCATAATAAGCCAGTGGGATGATACTATTATCTTTGTTTTAAGATGAGGGTATTTATTTTTTATAAATAATATAAAGAGATGAAGTAACTTTTTCATGGTCAAAAGCTACAGGGTGGAGCCAGAACTTGTAACCAAGAAAGAGATCTGGCTTCCCAGTCTGTCTGTGCTCAACCACTCTGTGATACTCACTTCTCCTTGAAACTGGCGTTCTTGCTCTTCACCACAATATGTTATGTGAACGTTAATTTTTTTTTTTGTTTTAGTATAGATTTATTTTTTTATTGTGGTAAAAAACATTAACACATTAACTGCCATGTGAGTTGTTTTTAACTTATGCTAGTTTTGAGCCTGGGGCCTCGTGAAGCATATGTAACTCAGATGTCTCTTCACCTTGGGAACTGCGAGAACTATTTTTCAAGTTGGATATAACTCACGCATAGAAAATAATAAAAACTAACACATTTTTTATTACATTAGGATCATTTTGCTTTTGAAGTTTTTATTCTATTTTTGTAACAAAACAGCAGAACCACAAGGAAAAAATTTTTTTTTCTAATGTGGCAATGTGTTAAACTTAACCATCTTAACCATTTTCAGGTGTGAAGTTCAGTATTGTTAAGTATATTTACATTGTTTTGCAACCCCCAGCCCTTGGCAACCACCTTTCTACTTTGTTTCTATGATTTTGACTACTTTAGATACTTTATTTAAGTGAAGTCATGCCATATTTGTCATGCTTGTTTCACTTGAGGGTCACTCATGCTGTGCCAGTTTCCTTCTTTTTAAAGGCTGCCTAATACTCCATTGTAAACATGTACCTTATTTTCTTTATCCATTCATCTGTTGATGGATATTTGGGTTGCTTCTACCTCTTGGCTGTTGTGGATGCTGCTGCACTGAACATAGGAGTGCAAATCTCTCTTGGAGATCCTGCTTTGGATTCTTTTGGCTATATACCCAGAAGTGGGATTGCTGAACCACGTGGTGGTTTTATTTTTAATTTTTTGAGGAACTTCCACACTGTTTTAATAATGGCTGCAGGGTTTTACATTGCTATTTACAGTGCACAGGGTGCCAATTTCTCTGTATTCTCACCAGCACTTGCTGTTTTTTCTTTTCATAGTAGCCATCCTAATGGATGTGAGGTGATGTTTCATTGTGGTTTTGATTTACATTTTGCTTATGATTAGTGATTTTGAGCATTTTTTTATGGTTCCTGTTGGCCATTTGTTTATCTTTGGAAAATTGTCTATTGTCTTTTCAAGTTTTTTCCTATTTGATTGGGTTATTTTTGTTGCTGTTGGTTTGTAGAAGTTCCTTATGTATTCTAAATATTAACTCTCTTTCAGATATATGATTTGCAAATATTTTCTTTCATTCCATAGGTTGCCTTTTCGCTCTGTTGATTGTTTCCTTTGATGTGCAGTTTTTAAGGTTGATGTCCCATTTGCCTATTTTTGCTTTTGTTGCCTCTGCTTTTGGTGTTATACCCAAGAAATCATTGCCAAAACCAATATCTTGAAGCTTTTCCCTTATGTTTTCTTCTAGGAGTTTCATAGTTTTAAGTCTTGCATTTACATCTTCAATCTATTTTGAGTTAATTTTTGTGTAATTTAAGAGTCCAGCTTCATTCTTTTATATGTGGATATCCAGTCTTCCCATCACCCGTTGTCAAAGAGATTATCCTTTCCCCTGAACATTACTTTTAAAACACAAACTTCAAGTGTAATGGGTTTTTCAAGAACACACCCATAGCATGTATCAAGGAGTGACAATGAGGAAAGCAAAACTGGTTAGAATGTTTCTTTCCCTTGCTTAGGGCTTGTGAAGAGGATGCCTATATAATCAGGACTGCTGTACTACACAAGTGCAGGGGATCCTTTCTCACTGGTCACCCTAGCCGGGGATGCATTCACATGGAATACAGTGAAAATGGGGCCTCCAGGAGTTGGACAGCACAGGTACTACGGCCTGTGATACAGCAACTAAAACGTAAAACGTGCTTTTACTGTTTTTCCCTTTAAGCTCATGATATTCTCTCTGCTTGGAATGTGCTTTTCTGCCATTTACTGAGTAATGACTTTGTGGGTGCTGGAGAGATAAAAATAGTCCCTCTTCATAAAAGACCAATTTCTCGTAGGGGAAGACAAACATGAGAGCACAGTAGTATGTTGTTAATCCCAGGATAGAAATATCTATAGGATGTTTACTTATCCTTCCCCATCCAGATGTGTCATGAAAGCTTTCTCTGTGGCCTCTGCTAAATGTTAGCACTTTCTCTGAACCACACTCAAGGCGTTTGACTACTTTATTCCCTGCAACGTTATCTTTTTTAGCATTGTTCATCTCTCCTGATAGACTAGAAACTCATGGGCATTAAGTAATTAGGTATTAATAGTATTTATATCCTCCCACTGCATTTAGTACCATACTTTTAACATATTAAGCTCTTAAATATCTAACAAACTAAATAATGTGTGAAAGTAATACCCAACAGAATATTGCCGTAGTTGAAAACTGGAAACCTCAGACAGGTACTTAATTGCTGCGCTGTTAATTAAGAAAGTGGAGTAACATGGTAGTTACTCCACTGCCTGGCCTTGCTCCATGGCTAGGCACTTACCAGCTGAGTGGCTGTGTCAAGTTATTAAGTCTCTTGTGCTTCATTTTCTCCACCTGTAGAATGGGGCTAATGCCTGTCTCTTACAAGGATTAAATGAGCTCACATTTGTAAAGTGTTTTCACAGTGCCTGGCAATGTAAAGCATCACTGTTAAACATTCACACACAAGCTGTGTAACCTTTGGCAAATTACCACTGTGTGCCTCAGTTTTTGAAAATGAACATTATAATAGCACTTAGAAAATAGGGTTGTCATGGAAATTAAAGGAGCTAATGCATGTAAAAATGCCTGGCTGTTAATGAACGTTAGCTCTTGTTATTAGGTACCACCATCTCCATCATTGCTGTAATGCCTTTTTACATTCAAGGGAGATAATCTTGTTAGATTTTAATATTTATCCTAACTAGTAACCGATGAGTAAAAACTTTATAATATAAATTGAACAAACTGGAAAGACAGATTGAGTAATTTAAAAGTGGGGCAGTACTGCCAAGTGTTCAGTGTGTGTTATGTAAGATTTGAGTCTTAAAGAAGGTAATGAACACGGGGTCTGAGAGAAGGACACTTTTCTGGTGGAGGGGAAATGGGAATTGATACATGTAAAGCATTGAGATGAGCAAGCAGTTTGTCTTGGTGATATGGAAAGGCTGAATAAGAAAAAACAGTAGTAAAAGTGTGAATCTATTTGTTAGAGTATAATCTTGGTTAGTAGTAAGGGACCAGTATTAGATTTATCTTGTACTATAATTATTTTATATCCTATTTGTAGACAAAATAGTTGCATTCCAAGTAGAAAAGATGTGTCTGCTTTTTGAGAGCCAAAAAATGAATAGTTCTAATAAAAAAACTTGAAAATAATAGCCTTGGAATAAAATGAATTTTAATAATGGAAGCATCCATATAAAACTCCATTGTCATATTTTTGGGCTTTGTTTATGACTTCATGTCAGGAACTCATTCCATACAATGTAGAGAGAAAATTGGAAACTAAAATTGTGTTCATGGTATTCAAGGACTAAACATTAACCATTTAATATTTGATTAATTTACTTTCAAAACTATAAGTAGTTTTCAGTTCGTATATTGACTGAAAAGGAGTTGCCAACACATCTAACTGTGGATTTAAAAGATTCTTGATATATAGACATCATAAATTAATATTAGGGTAATATCTGATGCAGTTATTGCTATGTTTACCTAATTTTACTATTTACTATAGAGTCATAAAGCAAATGGCTTCTAGACCTTTTTTCCCCACTCTTTTTGGATAGATAGGCATAAACTCAGTGTAATGTGACCATCTATGATTTTGTAGGTGAGATAGCATGGGTGTCTGGACTATTTCAGAGATCGTTCAGCGCCCACAGGCCTCTGGCCCACCTGGCAGGGAAGTTGGTAAGGCTGTAAAACATGCAAGAAACACACATAAAACTCGAACTGTTAGTGTCTGTTGTCATGCCTCTTGAGAGTAAGCTATTTGGTAATTTTTATAAAAGAGTTTTATAAAATCTTTTGTTGTATTCACTTCTACCCTATGTCAGGGAAATATTTAGGATTTTTAGGAGTTTACTATTCCTCCTTTCACTTATCAATTTGTTTTTAATGATTTCTGGTGTTAGAATTCATCCAACATATTTTAGTCAAATACTGCAAAGAACATAGAATTCTAACTATGCCATTTTTTCCCCCTGCAATTCCTTCTTTATCTGTGAAAATCTATAATCTTCATTTCCCAGGTTACAATGCTTACTTAAAGGCAACTTACTGGAGGTGTTGTAAAAAGTAGACTTTAAAACAAAGCTCATTCTTTATGCCTATAGGTGTGTGTGTTTCACTTGTATTCACTCATTAACCAAGAAGGTTAGTATTTTCCTTGGTTTAAGAATGAATTATGGGTCTTAAAGTCAGCTGATTAAAAAAGAATGAATTGAAGGAAGTGCAGAGAGATTAGGTGATTAGCACTGTTAGTGACTACTAAGATTGAAACCTAGTTTCTGATCAAGGACCAGTGTGTGTCTCACCTCCATGTTACATGATAAATCCAGTTCTTGACTGTGAAAGCTAAATAGTCATAATAGTCTTAGATTAGTATTAGTATTTAATGTACTAGAAATTAAAATCCCAGTAAGATACTTTCTAGAATTTAACAAAATGATTGTAATGAGATTGGGGGAACAGTAGTAAGAGAAAGGTAGATGTGATTACTCCAAATAAATAATATATATAAAATATATGATGTCATAATATATATTGTTAATATTAAAATCAGAAAAGGATGAATGGAACAGAATCAAAATTGCAGTCTTAGGTCCAACTATTTGTAGGAGTGTGATATTGAACAAATCAGATAAGACAACAGGGAAAAAAAAGAAGTAATTGAGAAAATGAAATAAGAATATGAATAAAAATAATGTAAATGAAATTTAGTTCACATATTCTCATTAATATATGAGTTTTTAAGTCAAGTTTTAAAAATGAGTGATTTTTCTTATCTATATCAGTGACATCTTTTATTATATATAATTTTTTTTCTCTTTTTGAGACAGAGTCTCGTACTGTTTGTTGCCTGGGCTAGAGTACAGTGGTGTCATCATGGCCCATTGCAATCCCAAACTCCTGGGTTTAAGAGATCCTCCTGCCCCAGCTTCCTGAGTAACTGGGATTACAGGCATGTGCCACCATGCCTGGCTGGTTTGTTTTATCTTCTGTAGAGATCGGGTCTCACTGTGTTGCTCAGGTTGGTCTCCAACTCCTGGCCTCAAGTGATCCTCCTGACTCAGCCTTTCAGAAGTGCTAGGATTACACTAGCCGGGCATGAGTCCCCATGCCTGGCCAGATTATAATTTTTAAAACCTCCGGGCAGAGATTTTCAAAGCAAGGTGACAAATTGGAAAAATGTTGTGGTAAATTTATTTACCTAAAAGAAAATATATTTATCCTCAAAAGTATATTAAATAGACTATTTATGACAAGAGAAAATACGGTGAGTAAATAAACTCTTGGGAAAGTGTTAAGTGTTGTTAATAATTAGAAGTGAAAATTAAGAGACCATCATACCTACTAAATTAGCAAGTTAGAAAAAACTCAGGGCTGGTTGTGCCCTAGGAAAATATGATGATATAGGTTTTCTGGTTGTAAAACAAATGGGAATAATTTTCTGTAAAGAATATTCTAGAGAATAACCAGACATGTTTAACATGCTTCATTCTTTTATTCATTCTTTTAACAAATTTATCTTGAATTACTGAAACAGATAATAAACACTTGGAATACAGAGGTTAATATGGTGAAGTCTATGCTCTTGGAGTTCCTTTGTAGAACTGCTAATATTCTTTGATCTGGAAATTTCACTTGAGGGATTATAATATAAGGAATAAAGAAAAACTAATTTTGCACAAAGGTATTTATACATGTGCAATATGTAATTTTATAAAACTGGGGGGAAAACTTCCAAGTGCCTGTGATTGGGACGTGATTAGGTAGATCACGAGATGTGGTAGAACATTGCATTGCCATTAAACATGAACATGTGCGGGCCTTAGAAAAATATAAAACCCATAAGTAATAAGCCCAAAGAATGGAACCTAGTTGTATGGACATATTAATTGCAACTACCTAAAAAATTACAGCCGGATATAGTTTGGAAGAAGGCATAAAGTTGTATATATAGTTTACATATGGCAAAAGCGTCTTTAAATTTTAGTTTTTTACTCTTCCCTGTATATTCGTCATTATAACTTTACTTGGAATTCAGATTTTTGTTTTAAAATGCACAGACATGCAAAAATAACAAAAGACTCCAGCAATAGATTTTTTTTTTACAAATTCGATTTTAACTCTTATTCTATGCCATAACAAAAATGTTATAATCTAATCAAGTGAAAGTTGTGCAGGTGTATTGTTTTCCCTGAATTTGTAACTCATTTCATGAATTAGTAAAATCTCATGATGTATGACATACATTTCTTGGATCTCATTAATTTATGTGTCTCAGGACAGTATCTTGCTTACTTTGTCTCTGAGAATGAGAGCTTCCACAAGCTCCCACCCCCACACTCCCTCATCTTTTTAGGGTTTCCTCAGATGTCCCTGCCTGCACCTTGCACAGAAGTTATCTTCCTCGTGTTCCTCTGGATGAACTAGCTAAGGCCAGCCCCTCTCTCCTAGTCACAACTGTCCTTCCAGCTATTTCCCCTTTCCTTTTCTCATAAGAGTTCCCCTTCTACTGGATCATTCCCATAAGCACGCACACATGCTATTATTTTTGCCATCTTTTAAAAAAAGTCTTTTCTGCCCCACTTCATCTTTCAGTTATTGTCCCATTTATCTCCTTTTCTTTACAGGAAACGTTTGCCTATATCTCTCTTGTTTAGTTCCTCTCCTTCTTTTCTGAACCCCGTCTAGGCATGCGTTCGCCCTTACCACTCCACCGACATTGCTCTTGTCAAGGTTGCCACGCCCTCTGGGTTGCTCAGTCCAGGTGCAGTTGTCAGTCCTGTCAAAGGCATTTGGCACAGTAGACCATGCCTTCATGAATCACTTTCTTTGGTGTCTGGGACGCCACGCTTTCCCAGTTTTTTCCTTAGGCTGTTCCTTCTCAGGCTCCTTTGCAGATCCCACCTCACCTTCCAGACCCCTTAACTTTGGCGATCCCTAAGAATCACTCCTCAGGGCTCTCCTCTTCTCCACATTTACTCCTTTGGGGATCTCATCCTGTCTCATGGCTTGGGATGCCTTCTGTGTGCTGAGAACTCCCAGATCTAGATTCCAGCTCAGACTTTTCTCCTGATCTCTGGCCTCTTGTACTCAGCTTCTCACCCAACTTCTGCTTTGCCCACTATCTTCCACATACCGGGTCAGAGCCTTCTGCTCTGGGCTTGCTCCAAAAGGCTAGGAGCTGTCATTGACGTTCTCCCTCCATCCAGTCTGCTAGGAAATCCTTTGAATCTAGCTCCTCCTTGTATCTAGAATCTATTTCTCATCACTTCCACGGCTGTCACCCCATCCAAAATTCTACCCTCTCTCACTTAGAGTATTGCAAGAATCTCCTATCTGTTTACTCTGCCTTTTTCTTGACTCCTCTGCCTTCTTTTTACACATCACAACCAGAACAATTCATTTAAAATATAAATCAGGCCAGGTGTGGTGGCTCAAGCCTGTAATCCTAGCACTCTGGGAGGCTGAGGCAGGAGGATCACTTGAGCTCAGGGGTTCAAGACCAGACTGACCAAGAGCAAGACCCCGTCTCTACTAAAAATAGAAAAATTAGCCTGGCATGGTTGTGTGCGCCTGTAATCCCAGCTATTGGGGAGGCTGAGACAGGAGAATCCCTTAAGCCCAGAAGTTTGAGGTTGCTGCAAGCTAGGCTGATGCCACGGCACCCTAGCCCAGGTGACAGCAAGACTCGGTCTCACCAAAAAAAAAAAAAAATTATATATATAAAAATCAAACCATGCCACTTCTCCACTCAAAGCCCCCATCTCAGAGCAAAAGCTGGTGGTCTGCAGCACCTCATGTGATCTCACTGCAACCCCCTTTCCTCTTTGACTCTACTTCCTTCTCCTTTGCCTTTACTCCTGTTCCAGCTGCCCCAGCCTCTAGGAACACTCTAGTCATCCGTTCAGGCCATTTCACGGGCTGTTTCCTCTGCTGAGAAGGCTCTCCCTGGATACCCACATTGCTCTTTCCCTCTCTCCTTTGTGTTTCCTCGGGCATTTCTTCTTAGTGAGGTCATCTTGATCACTCTGCTTAAAGTTGCAGCCCTCACCACTGGCTCTCCCTGCTTTATTTTTCTCCATAGCACTTTTCACTAGCTGATATTTATGTTACTACTTGTTTGTTTCTCTTTACTAGAACATAATCTGCATGAAGGAAGGTTTACATTTTTCTATTTTGTTTACTGTTCTTCCACCAGTGCCTGGTACACAGCAGGCATCCAGTAAATATTTAATGAATAGATAAAAACTAAAACAGTATAACCCTGGGGTGTAATTTTTGAGCTGAGTTTGGATCAAGGATATTATAGTTTTGTGCAGTGGGTGGGAGTAATTAAATGTTCTCTAGCGTTGCTTCTGATGTAAATCTGTGATTTCCAACTTTTTAAAGTAGTTGGGAAAAATAGGTATTATTTTTGAGTTCAAATAGGTATTATTTTTAAGTTCAATTAAAACATTTAAGTCTAACATTGTTCTCAGTGCCTGGGATGAGATGGATCTCATCATTTGCCTTGGTAGCCTGAAAAATGGAAGTTGATTTGTATGAAAATGGAAGTTTCATCATTGTGGAAATGATCTGACATACTCTGAGGGATGAACTCAGAGTGATCACACTTAACACGTGACGGTAGAATGAACTGGAATCAAACTTACTACAGGGTATATACCCTTTCCTAATGCTCTAATGTCTCCTGTCTTTCCTGTCAGGGAGATTTGTGGGGAAGAGGGATTCCTGTTGACAAAGTTGCATCTTAGCAATTGAACCTGGGATTAAAGCAAGTGTGGAGGGGTGTTGGGACAGTATTTCACCCAGACTGTAAAGAGGCCTGATCAATTTTCCATGACTTTCACATCTCTCTGGTGACTCAAGTTTTCAAAATTCAGCAAATCTTCCTCCTGGAGAATGGTGATATATAGAATTTGAAATCGCCTCTTGTTCTCTTCTTAGCAGCCAATCCATGTTTCATTCTATAATAAATTTCATTAAGTAGCTATTAAGCACCTGTATTGGGCCAGACACAGTGCTAGGATTCAAAAAATAAGGGACTCTTTATTTTCCATATGGATCTGATTATAAATTTAGGGGACAAAAAATACCTCTAAGTGTGTTATGATGTGATAAATTTTTAAAGGTGATATTAAATGTGTAGAATTTAAAATTAACTACCACGGTCTTAAGTTTGTTTCGATTCTTTTTTTTTTCTTTTCTTTTTTTTTTTTTTTTTAAATAGAGATGGGGTCTCATTCTTGCTCAGGCTGGTCTTGAACTCCTGAGCTCAAGTGATCCTCCTGCTTCAGCCTCCCAGAGTACTAGGATTACAGATGTGAGCCACTGCGGCTGGCCTGGTTCTGATTCTTAAATGATCTAGATTTTAATTCTGGATATGAAAAATGGAGTTATGTTCCAAGTGAAGCCAGTCTCCAACTCCTCATTGCAAATGGAGTGGCACTCTTACTAAGTCCAAATTGTGATAATTAAAACACTGCTCTTAACATTACATTTTAAGCCTATATTTGAATATGAGTGCTTCAGACAAATGTGGAAATGTAAATTGTCAAACAAAATAATTAAATTATGCTCTGAAGACCTTGCTTGAGCCTGATTTCCCTGTTTACCATTCTATTAATAGTTTTTTTTTTTTGGAGACAGAGTCTCAC